>JAVSCE010003901.1:0-196151 GCA_032199065.1 Smutsia gigantea
TCACACACCAAGCACTGCCCCACTTCAACAACTTTATTTTTTCTGGAACATTCTTCCTCAGGATGTCCACCTGGCTCTGTGTCTAACAGATCTTCTGCCCCAATGTCAACACCTCAGCAAGGGCTTCCCTTTCACCCACATAAAACAGCACACCCTCTCCCACCATACACCTGCCATCTCCACTACACTCATCCCCTCTGACACACTATGTGTTTACTGATTTACGGGTTTGTAATCTCCCTCACAAGAATGTCAGCTCCACGAAGGCAGGGACAAGTCAGTTTTGTTCACTGCTGTACTACAGCTCCTAGAACAGTGTCTGGCACAGAATATGTGCTCAATAAGCATGCTTGTTTGTTTTTAAATGAAAGAATGACAGTCACATCTCATAAAGGCTGTATTCACATAGGTTTCTGCCAGTGCCACAGGAGACTGCCTCCTTTGCATTCTTGCCACGGCCAGACACTATCATTTAAAAAAAAGCCATTTCAATGATGCTATCTGGCATCCCATTGCTATTTTCATACATTTGATTCCTAGAGAACTGGAATATTTTGGTGTTTTTTATAGGTTTATGGGCCATGTGTTTTCCCCATTCCATTTTTAGCTGGAAGTTCCACCCCCACACCACATTCTGATAGATGATCTTATGACCATTATTTGTGCTCGTGTTCCATTAACACGGAAGGAGAACCCTGCCTATTTCCTACTATAGCTATTATTTTCTCCTTTCTACCTACTCTCAACCATGGTCAGTATTCCTTTCTTTATACATGTGACTGTGTAGACAGGAAGAGACATCAGATATATATATATATATATATATATATATCTTTTCTCTTGCAACATCTGGCTGTCACAATTCATGCCACCCCCACTCTGCTATTTCCTGAGATTCTTTTAAAAGTGCTACAGCTTCCAGAGGTGACTTTGCTGATTCTATTTCTAAGAAAAGTAAGATCTTGGTTCTTGGCTCTGGCCCAGGGTTAGAAAGTAGCTTATCCTATGAGTACTGATCTTGGTCTCACAGCATTTGAACTCCCACAACTTAAAGGTGCAAATAAACATGCTAAGCTAAGGTTTCCTTTTGAAGTTAAATTACTATTTTAAAGGGGCTGTGAAGCTGGCAGCCAGAAAGCACTCGAAGAGTGGAAGATATTCATGATGCTGACAGATAAAGAAGGAGAGAAAGCAAAATGCAGGTTATTAGGGAGATTTAAGAAGCCTCCCTCCAGTGACACCATTTATAACATTTCCTGGAACACGCGGGATAGGTGCCTTTCTTATTCTGGTATTGACAAGACCAGGATTGAAGTCAGGACAGGGCTTGCATGACAGAATGGTCGAAGAGTTGCAAGAGTTGACCTGGCCTAAGACAATAGAGAGCTAGCAGCTGTAATCAACCTTGACTCTGGGAGGCCACCAAGCTGCTAAGGGCTGGACAGTGCCTTAGAAGGTGGTGGAAGGGAGGGCAGTTCAATGAAAGAATGTTAACATTCAGGCTCTGATGATATGGGTCAGAGACCTGATGCTGTCACTTACTGTATATGTTGGGGCAAATCCTTTTACCCCTGAGCCACAAGGTCCCATCTGGAAAATGGGGAGGACAATTCCAACTTCAGAGTGTGACTATATTGGTTAAATGAGATAAAACACATTAAGATATGCAAGCATGTGGTAATATAAATGACAAAAAGAGAAGAGGAGAATCCTGAGGAGGAGGATGATAAACACCATTCACACAAAGAGTGTGCAGCATGCTGTCACTCAGCTACTTTCCCATATGCATCTGCTGAATCCCCTGGTCTTATAGAAACCAAATCAAAACATGGACTTGACATGGGCTGCAGGGCCCTAGGGTCCCAGAACCAACTCAGATACAGTTTGATCTTAACAAGGAAAAAGGTTAAATGTCAAAAAAAAAAAAACGGGAGGACGTTGATCTAGACTGTATTGAAAATGAGTTTCATCTCTGATGGCCAATGATCCTTTTCTATATCTGGTTTCTGACCCACAGTAATACAGAGAATAAAGAAGTCTGCCTCAGCCATTTTACACCTTTCCACACCTTTTCCTTCTCTCTCAGCTCTCCCCTACCTGCTGGTATAGCATTGCCACACTGGGAGAGGGAGAACTGGTAAAAATGACTTGTGCAAGCTCATTTGCAAGGTAGTGCTTCGATCCTGGTAATAAGCTTTCTATGGGACATTTCAAGTTGGAGAACATACCTGGGGGCATTGGCAACATTTAATCTAATGCAACGAGGTGTAGTAATGATAAAAAGTAATGATTTAACATTGATGATCTGCCAGGCATTGTTCAAAGCACTTCTCATATAAACTTGCAAAACCCCACAATATCTCTGTGAGGAGTAACTACTGTCAAGCTTATTTTACAGATGAGGAAACTGGCGGGGAATATTAGGTAATCTGGCTATGGTCACAGAGCTAGGCAGAGCTGGCATTCAAACTCCAGCGTCCAAGCTTTTAACTGGTACATTCAAGTCAGACAGCAACAGTCCAAATCCAAGACATCACTGATGCAGTGTGTGGCCCTGGACCAGTGGCATTGCCACAGTGAGCCTTGGTTAACTCATCCCTAGAATGCGGATGGTGCCATCTATGCACGAGCCTGCTCAGAATATTCAAGTACCCATTACAACATGAAGAATTATGTGACATGCTTGGCATATACCCTTTTCCACACCAAGAATGTTTTTATAATTGTGACATTTCAGCCATCTTTAAATATTGTGAAGGAAGAGTCTTCCAGAACCTCTCAAATTCTATCCTATGTCCTGCCTAAATGTACAATTCCTACTGTCAAGCATGAGAGGAGAGGACAGATAAAACGGTGCCTGATCTGGTAAAATTTTCAGGAATTGTTTGTAAGCCTTCACTGGACATTAAATGATGCTGTCCCATTGACAGGCATTCAGAATAAAATTCTTTATGACTGCTCTCAGCCCTCCCTTGCCTCAGCCATCTCCTAAAATCCATTTGATGAGGACCACTTCATCTCAGAGTCATGCCCCCAAAATTTGTCCCAGCAGAAAAACCGCATTACCACCCTCTCACTGGGTAATCTACTCAATCTTTCCCCTAAATTCCTAAACACACGAAAAGCACTGATTTTCTTTTTTAATGGCCCCTGTGCTTTGCGCGGGTGTTTTTATAGTGCCAGACAAGGCTCCTTGCAGGTCTATGAGTGCCTATAAACTCAGAGCCCATCAAATTCCACGAGAAATTTAGCTTATCCACTCCCCATGAAAACTGAAACGTACTTACTTCAGGCAGATGTCTCTGTAACAGTTCTAGGAATGCTCTTCCAGATTTACCTGGGGGTTTCTGGAGTGTCTAAGAATTCCACAGCTCACCAGAATTGCATCTACTTTTGTGGATTGTTAAATCTTAGAATGGAGACATGAGAACAGACCACTCAGAAGTGTGGATCTTCTAAAAAGCAATCCTCTCCTAGAGATCTACCCTTCCTCCATGTGAATCAGTTTACAATCTGTAACTCAGCTGCTCCACATTACCCCCAGGATCCATTAGTTCTCAGAGATGTTCCTCCTGGCTCATTTGCAGGACCTTTGAAAGGCTAGATAAATAATATCTCAGAAACCCCTCTGGGCCAGTATTAGGTTAACCCTTACAAAGGGTTCTAGCTGTTCAGATGGGCCATTTACTTGGAGCCCTGCTGCTCTGACCTTTGCAGTTTACACAAAAACAATTGCATCTTGCTTTTGTTAATTGCCTTATGAATCTAACTCCTCACTCTTGGGGGGATACAGTGTGTTAGCCATTCCCAAGATGGCCCTGACATCATTGTATACTGCCCTGCATCCTGTGAGAAAAATCTCCTCAAACTGAGAATGAGATTTGTTCAGAATGATATATTCTGCATTTGCACCAGACTTTCTATTCCTATGTATGTCCTCCATTGGGCAGCAGAAATGGGGGTAATTTACCACTCTCACTTTCTCACACCCACTCTTATTCGGTCTGTTCTCCTTAAGGCCACCTGCAGTCTCCCAAAGATAGCTCCTTAGAGATCCAAAGATCCCCCCCACCCTCATATGCAAAAAAGAAATTAATTTCACTTTCCCACAGCCTCATTATCTTCTTAATTGTCTTCTCTGCCCCCTCAGTAACAAGGACTGTCTATGGATTTCCAAACAGCCTTTTCAGGCTACTGTGTTCCAGGAGGACAGTGGGTTTCATGCTGCCACTCAATCACTTTGATATTAAGAGTTACAATAGAAGCATATCTATCCCACTCAGCCACTCGGTCTTGAGTCACAATCTGTGCCCCGAGGTATAACTTGGTCTTGATGCGCTTGTTTTTGAGAAGCCATCCAAACAACCTCACGAGAATGCATGGCTATCCAGCGTGCGGCTTCCTCTGATTTTGCAAAGAACATCTCTGTAGAACTGGGCAAACCCCTCCCTCCGGTGGGTGGACCACTGTTTGGCCCTCCTTGGTTTGTAGAAGGCAAGCCCAGAGAGGACCAGGTATATGCTCCTAAGATGGTCCAGACAGACAGTGGTAGGAGACAGGACTTGAATCAGGCTGCCTTGAGTCCCTGTGCTCATATTATATGAAATTTGCAATTAATGGAGATATAAAGTGAAAAGATAGTCTCTGACCTCCCCAAGACCTTATCGTCACTGCCACCCCTCCCTCCTCACCACCATCACCACCTCCATGTCTTCCTCTCATCTTCTCCACCCCCAAGCCCTCACAGTACTTCTGAAGTGGCGATTATCAGTCTACCACAAATGATAATTATTTATGGATTTGCTGATTGCCTCTGTTAGATTGGCAGGGCCTAGCAGGATGCATCACCATATCCACTAAGTCATTTTTGTTCAAGGCCTGTCCCAGACAAGATAGGCAATAAACATTTATGGATCCAAACTGATTCCAGCTTTCATCTTTTTTTTTCACCGACTTCATTTCAATTACCTTCTCCCCAGGTATCCATTCTCTTCTTCCTTTCCTATCAATTTCCCACTCTTCAGTTTCCCCCCTCCTTTTAGATTTTGGATATTTCCAGAGTGTGTAGCCCTCAGAGCAGGAAGAGAAATTAAGATAAGAAAAAGCCATTGAAATGACAGATTAAAAATGGACACCAAAAACCCCCATCAAAAGTAACTGATGAGGGCCTGTTGTCATCTCCAAATGCTCCTCTGCTCAGTCCTCAAACTACCTACTTCCCAAGCAGCAAAATTCAAGGGGGAGAAGTCTAGACTCTCCATTCCCTCATCTTGCACAAGACCTTCATGATCTGGCCCTTCCTACCTTTCTTATTTTCATCTCGTGACATTCCCTTTCTCGCTCAAAAGCTTCAGCCACACTACCACGTAGATTTCCTAGGCTTGCGCCTTTTAGTGACTTTGTCTTTGCTTTCTTCTCTCTTCCACAATGGCTGGTCACATTTAAATCTCAGCTCCAATATCACCCCCTCAGAGAAGTCTTTTCCTGTTACCCTATCTAAAGTTACACCATCCACACGCCTTTACAGCCTATTACCCCCAAATTGCTAATTGCATGACATCTACTACAATATAAAATGATGTTGCTCATCTAACTGTTTACTCATGGATTATCTATCTTTCCCCACCAGACTATGAGCTCCAGGAAACCAGGACCGAGTCCATGCTACATTCCTATGTCCCGATCTGTGCTGTTCAATCCAGCTGCCACTAGTCACATACAGCTATCTAAATTAAAATAAAATTTAAATGGGATCAAAAACTCAGTTTATCGGTAACGCGAGCCACATTCCAAGTGCTCGGCAGTCACGTGTGTTACCGCACAACCCGGAGGACATACCCGTTATCACAGAAAAGTTCTATTTCACAGCATTATCGATGCTTGAAAAACAGTAGTCATCTAGTAAATATTTGTTGAATAAATGAATAAATCAAAGTCCTTTTTAATCCTCACTCAATTTTAGGTCATTCCTCCCCCCCACCCCACCTCCCCCGCCCCCACCCCCGCCTTTTGTAACTTCTAAACCCTGTAAGTGAGATAAACTAGAGAATGACCACAGACAAGAGCCAGCCTGGTGAGGGGCGTAAACAAATCTTAACCAAAGACAGCCTGTGGATTAGGTCCTTCTGGTCAGAATAAGAATGATTGTGGTGGTATGGTTAGGCTCCCATGATATGTTAAGAGCTGATGACTGGAAGAGAATTACACTTGTGTTGTGTGATTTATGTCCAAAAGGCACATTTAGGGCCAAAATGAGAAAACATTCCAGCAAAGCTCTTCCTATACAACACTAGCTGGTTGTATGGTAATGAGTTTGCTGTGGCTAAAGGTACTAAAATTGAGACTGAGTGGCCATGTGTGATGGATATTCCAAAAAGGACTCTTGACTAAGAAAGGTTTCGCTATTGAGAAATCGTAAAACAGTGAGACTCTTTGATCCAATGACTCCCTAATTCTGTCAGTTGGAAAGCATTAATAATGTGCCCCCAGCAATTCCTAGGATCTACTGAACAGACCATTCCTGTTGGCCATCTACAATGGTTACCATTAACTCGGTAGTATCCTGGAAAGGGCAGAGATGCTGAAGCAAGGAGGACCTAGGATCTAATTCTAGCTCTGTTGATTACGTGACCTTGGGCAAGGGGCCTAGACAGCATGAGTTTCACTTTCCTCTTCTGTAAAAGGGCTGTATCTGCCTCACTGGAACGAAGATTAAATGAGAACAAAACTAAAGACCCTGGAACACAGCAGAATAACGTTTCCTACCAAGTAGGACATAAATTTACCTGTTTGTAAAATCACTGATGTCCCATTATTGTTGGTATAGGTGGTGTGATTTTGAAGCCATGATTGCATTGTTTTGCATGAATATGGAGCAAGTTGTCAGAAAGAGAAAGAAAGATTACAGCTACTGTTGAGACTGGACTTCAAACTCAACAGTAAACATCTACAGAGCAATTACTATGTGTCAGTCCCTGGAGATAAAAAGATGCTCTGAGGAAGAGCATACAGAAGAGGGCAAGCCAGATATATACCCGCAGAACTACAATATAAAGAAAACAGATTCACAGGCTAAAATAAAGTTTCAGACAAAATTCTATGAAGAAGAGAGGAGAAAGATGAATCCCAAACTAAGATTTTGGGACAACTCCGTGAAGAGTAATTTGAGCTGGATGTGGAAAAACGGGTAGGATTTCAAAAAGTAGAAGCTAAAGCTGGGAGATGAAGAGAAAGACAAAGGTGTTCCTTGTAGAAAGAGTTAGAATGGAAAACAATGAGGGGGATTATTTGGAGAAAGACATTTGAAGATTTGTTTTCTTCACATGTCCCCCATCCTGTCTTTAATATCCAGTTCAGTGGCCAATTTGTTAATCTCTGAATTTTAGCAAGAGGCACGCAGGGAGAGAAGGACAGGATACACTTAACCTCCGTGGCCTGTTTGGTGTCCAGGTGGTTCCATCTACAGAATTGGGAGGGGACAAGTTACAAGGGACAGAAAACGTCTCCTCGCACAACTGTAGGTCCTTCAAGCAAAGACCTTTCTGGAGAAATAGAAGATTTCGTGGTCAATACACCAACTCTTGGAAGCACTAGGAAGGAGTTGTTTTATTTGGACAGACCAGGGTAGAGTGTTTTTAAGGTCCCCACCTGGACCATTTCACATGTATTCATTTCAGCCTGAGCTGGGCCATCGAAACTCAACAGGCCCAACAGCTGATTTGCAATCTCTCAGCTGCTTCTCCTTGGTTGAAATGGAGTCACAGCTCCCCCTTCTGGGAGCTAAAGTGTCATCCAACCCTGGAAAAGGCTGCATGGAAAAGGCTCTATTGCAGATGGCCCTGAAACCCCTGCTTTTTTTCTCAGTGCTCGCCTGCACCCTGAAATGAGCATCTAGGAGTCTGGGAGCACACTTCTGCACGGGCATGATTCTGACTTCTCAAGAGCCCATCTTTTACGGGGACTCATATTTCCTCTTCCCAGGGGCTATGAGTCCTAGTCATCTTGTGGGGAATGTCTTTATATAGGCGAACATAATTTGTTGCGGAGGCTGCAATTCCCTTTGGGGGAATACAGCAAATGGGAAAGGTTTCTAGATCTGTGTGTGCATATGGGTGTATGAACGCATATATGCACATTTGCTTAGGCATGTTCCTGTGACTGCAATATGTATAATTGTATAGGGGCAAGATTCTCATCAATATGAAGAAATTAATTTGCTTGAAGTATTTGCATCAGCAGTTGGTAGTACACTTGACTCTCTGAAAAGCAAAGCATTCTTTAATAAAGAGCTCAGGTAGAGAGAGTCCAGGAGGTCTGCTGGGTCCTGTCTACCAGTCATAGTCCGTACTGGGTCCCTGCCTATGTGTGACTCTCTGAAGGCACTGGAGAAAGAATGTACGGCGTGTGTGCATGTGTGTGTGTGTGTCTAGCGGGGACAGTGATGGAGGCACTGGACCCTTCTCTCTGGGGTCATGTATTCCAGATGGAACAGCTCTGAAATGTATCTCTGAAATGAGAAGTTTGATTAGGGAAGACAAGCGATTGTCTTGGATGGGAGCATAGTGGCAGGACAAGCGTGGAGAGCAATACATCATTCCTGAGCATTATGGAGGAGTGGAAAGGATGATGACCTAGGTGTTAGGCACTGCAAGTTCTAGCCCTGGACATACCACCAACTCATTAGAGAATGTTGGGGAATTCTCATGCCCTCTCTGGGCCACAGACTCCTGCCTGTCTGCTCTTTAATATTCCTTCTAGCTTTGACTGTCTACGAACCAAAAGAGATCAAATGAAATCTGTTCCTAACATGGGATCTTCTCCTCCGCCTTCACACGGCCACCCAGAATGAACTAAGGAGCCCTGCTCTGACAGGAGCTTCCCCAAGCAGATTCCTTGTGGCCATGAAAAGGCTTCAGCCTGAGGTGTCAGTCTCTGGCCGGAGACTGGTGTGTCTGCAAATGCCTGCAGGTAGCAGTGTCACCCACCCGCCAGGGCAGGTTCCTGCAAACACATGTCTGCTTTTATGTCTCCCAGAAGATAACATACAGACATAAATATATATATATACATATTATTTTTGAAAGACAATTATATTTCTACTTCTATTTTCCCCCAAAGGTCTCCTCAGTAGCCCTTGCCAGCAAGGGTGGACAAGAGGCTGTGTCCCATCATCTCAGCCCTTGTGTTCCCTTAGTCTCACTGCCTCAGAGCAAACCGGCTGCCTCTTACCTTGGGGAAGTAACAGCTGCCGAGTCTGGAAGCCATGCTAACAGCAGTAAAACTCCGCATTTTTGCTGAGTAGGGCAAGCCTTTCAGAGGCAGTCGGGAATCAAATCAATGGCTGGCCCCAGAGCCTGAGCCCAGCGAGACCTAGCCAGGGTGGCCTGGGGACTTACCTAGAGAGCCTCCCAGGAGGGAGAAGGAGGAGCAAAGAGGAACCTGGTCCAAACTGTCTCCACGAGATTCTTCCCACAGCCCTCCACTCCCCATACACACCCCAGTGCCCTTCGCAGTATGATGGAGCCAAGCAAGAGATGTGAGGTACAAATCAACAGCAGTTTTAAGTCGATTACTGCCACATTCTGCCATGAGCTCCCCACCCACAACCCATTCCCAAACTGTAGGTCTTCCTCAGCATTGAGACGTGCACACACACACACTACCTCTCTGCCTTCTCCCAGTGCAGCCATGAAGAGGCTCAGTTTAGGGAGAGACTGTCCTGGGGCTTCCCCCAAGTCTGAAACGGGAAAGGAAGGAAGGACTCTGTCTTAAGTACCCCATCTGTCTCCTTCCATATTACTCAGAGCTGCCTCCAAATGACATTTCCTCTGTGATCCTGTGTAACTAGGATGGATGGGCAAGTCCCCGCACACTCTTCTTTCTCCTTTCCCTTTAGGGAATCCATGCAAACTTGCCCAGATCCTCCCCAAAAGCACCAGAAACCGGAGGTGCTGTTACACTCTTATGATTACAAATGGAGGCTGGGTAGACTCTATCCCAGACTTGCCAAGCCTTGCATAAGGAGCTCACCGCTGACTTCTCCTTTCTCGGACACCCACTACCCAGACTCCAAATACCCATCAGAATCCTGGAGTCTGCCCAGTGTGGAATTTAAAGGGACAGCGTGTCATTGCCTCAGAGGTTGGCCATTTCTCTTTCACATTAAGCGGTGAGCCCAAGAGTAGCAGGTCTCCATCGTTTGGAGGAATTTTCCTTCACAGGGACCAATATTGAGCTAAATAAGGTGCCATCCTTATCCCCATAGTCCACCCCAAACCCCAAGCCCCAAGAGGAAGTCCATAGCATAGCGGGTTTCCCGATGGCTACGTGATCCTATAGGAAGGATCCCAATCCCTGTAAGCTGGGAGACCTACTTAAAAAAACACACAAGCGCACATACAAACACATACGTACAAACATGCACACACACATCTCGCCTTAAGTAGGTTATAGGACCTCTTTCCTGCAACCCTACACGCACACACACACACACACACACACACACACACACTATCACAAACACACGCATCCAACGCAAGTGACGCCGCACACGCACACACACACTAGCTCATCAAGTTCCCACCACGGTACACACGTCGGGAGCGCGCGGGGAGCACACACGCCACTTACTAAAACCCGCATTTAACCCCTTGCACCCCAGAACACACAGAACCCCCACTCCCCGGACCCTGAGGACTTGGAGGCGGCGGGGCGGCCGAGGGAAGGGGGAGGGGAGGGGCGCCCCGAATGCGGTCCGGGGCCGTCTCCAAGGGCAGCGGGGCTGCGGGGCGCTGCGCCCGGCGCCGCCTTACCTGGAGTCAATGTCCGTCTTTGGCGGAGAGCTGCGGGCGGACGCTTTTTATTCGGTTCGGTGGGAACTTGGGAGAGCCCTGCGTCCAGCTCGCATACCGGGAACGGCGCGGGGACTGCAGGCGTGGGGGTACCTGGCTCCTAGCAGCCTGGCTCATACTCAGCCGTAAAGTCCCCTTCGCTGGTCCCGAGGACAGGCATGAATCCGGGCTCCGGAAGGCGGTCACTACTCGCTCAGCCGCCCAGCTTGCTCGCTCTCGCCCCCTCGCTCTCTCCCTCTCTCGCTCGTTCACTCGCCTGCGCTTTCCTCTTCCCCCCGCGCCAGATCAGTTCGCAGCCGTGGGGACCGGGAGCGAGGCGGCGAGCGAATGGAGAGGGAAGTCCAAGAGCGCCGCGGTCTCCGGGCGGGGAGCGGCGGAGGCCGGCCTACGCCGGGGGAGGGACTTACCCGGCGGCCGGCGAAAATGAATGGGGGAGCGGCAGCCGGGGGCGGAGAGGGAGGAGCCAGGAGCCGGGGTTGATTCTGAGGAGTGTTTTGTACGTCTTTAGGCGGCGGAGGAGGAGAAGGCAGAGAGGGGGGAAAGGGAGGCCTCCTCGGAGGGAGGGGCGGCCGGGGTGGGCCGAGGCTGAATCATCTGGGCGTCTGCTGGGTCCGGAGATAGGGTGGCGGGTCTCCGCGGCTGAGCACCCAAAGGAACTGTGTATGGTGTGCGTGTGCGAAACCCGCATCGTGGTGTCCTTAAGCGTGTCTGTAGCTGTGTGCGTCGCGAGTATATGAGTTTTCCTGGCTGGGGGTTGCTTGTGTGTCTGTGTGTATCTGCCTGAGTGTGGTTTTGTTGGGGAGGCGCCTGTGTGGGTCCGTTTGTATCTCTGTGCCTCTCTGTGAGTATTTAAGACTGTTTGTTTCTCTGTATGTGTAGGCATGAGCCCACGTAAGCTCCCAGAATTAAGCGAGTGCTTCTCTACGTGGGCAGGATGTAGGAGTGAGAAACTGAGGGTGCGCAAAGTTCTCTCCATACCGCTAGAGGCAGGGAAGGGGCACGGGTGCGAGGCTCAGGCACTTATACCGAGAACCAAAGACTCCGAATTCAGCCTGAGACGTAGCCTGGGGTTGCTGACACTGGGCCTCTCCCAGAAGCAGAAAAGAAAGCCAGCACACAATTTGTATTTTCATTAAGTGCATATTCTGTATGTCTGCTTGCTTTGCTTCTTTTTTAAAAAATTAAACCAAATCAGCAATGAAGATTCCTAGTCCCTGGAAGCTTAAGTAAGGGTAGGTAGCATCGGTGAAACTCCAGATGGAAGGGCAAGGATCAATAAGGGAAAAGTAGTGAGAAATTTAAAGGAACCCAGAGTCAGGAAAAGTGCAGGCTCTAGATAGGTTAGAATCCTGTAGCTATGTGATCTTGGCCAAATTACGTGCCTCTTAATCCTCAGTTCCTCATCTGTAGGGTAGGATAATATAACTATCTATATAACATGGCTGGCATATGTGTAAATAAGTTAAAATACGTAAAAGCACTTAGAACACTGCCTGATACCCAGTGAGTGCTCATAGCATGTTATCTGCAATTAGGCTTGCTATTGTTATTAATGTTATTACTATCCAAAGTGTGATAGGAGAGAGATGTGATAACTAGAAAGGCCTAAAAGGATCTAAAGGCTAGTGAATTAGAGGAGCAGAAGTCTTGAAACAAATGGAAGAGAGATTCTTGAGTGAGGAATCTAAAATTGAGGAAAAGAAATAATTGACAAGGAGGGAGGGGAAATAAAAAGAGAAGAGGGAAGAGAGAACTAACCATAAGGAGCCTGGATCTCCGTACTGCAGGACTCAGGAGAGGCGATAAAGGAGAGGCGGCAGCAGCCAATTCAAAGCCCCTCTTTGCTCCTCCTCCGCTCTAACCCAGACGACGGGCAGTCAGCACCACGGACAGCTCTCCAGCCACTGACCGTGGGCACGATTTTCCTCTCTACCCAGTGGAAAGGTCCCCGCTTTCGCTTGGACAGTTTTCTGCCTCCCAGGCTTCTGGCCCGGGGTGACATTCTGGGCTGTGATTCCTGAGATGGTTCTGACTTTGATTCCCGCCATCCACAAGGAGTATCACACACTGCTTCTCCCATTCTCCCTCCTTTCTTCATTCTCTCCTGCTTTTTCTCCCTGTCGCTCTCTATCCCACTCCATCCCTTCCTTTATTCTTTCCTCCCTTTCTCTCCATTTCTCTATCACTCTTACAACCTCCAGCTCAGATATGCCTCCTTGAGTAAGAGTAGGCAAAAGCAGCCCCACTGGAAATACAGCTCTGAAATCAGTGTGAAACAACTTAGGTAGCTTCAGAGAAGGACCAAGGTACAGACGGAGTCCCCTTAGCTCCTCTCTCTGGATCACTCTCTCATGATGTACCGTCATCCAGATGCCTTAGACAGAAGGGATTTAACACCATCGGACATTTTCCTATCTTCCTTTTCCTGTACCCCACAGATCAATGTTTCCCTCAGGAAACATAGAACCCTCCCCAGTTTTAGCTGCTGTTAGACAGAGAGAAAGAGAAGAGAGAGATTTTTTTTAATTTTTGCTATGCACCAGGCATATTTGGGGCTTCACTAAATTATCTTCCATAATTCTCAAAATGCTGTGAGATAGGAGATAGGTAATGCTATCCCATTTCTACATCATAGGGAATTGGAGCTTGGAAAACTTGTGTAGCATGCTAAAGTGCAGCAGCCAGTAGGTGATGGAGTCAGGAATTCTGTACCCAAGTCGAAGTCCAAAGTCTTCAGTGTGTTCTCTAGAAATAATAGGGAAGACTTGGGGGTAATTGGAATAGCTTAGAGTTTAATGGGGTCACCACAACCAATGCTAAATATCAACTTAAATGGCTGAGACCATTGCACTGACTGTGCCGATGGAGTATTTATCAGCTCTTGTCCCTGGAGTGGGAGATGAAGGCTTTGCATGGACAGATTTAAGATTCAACTGAGTCTATGATTTCTGAGTTTTGAATAAAACTCCAACCTTTCCAGGCCTGAGTTCATTTGCATTTGGCTCTGTTTAGCTTCCCTGTTTCTATAAAGAAAGGCTAAGAGGGCCATTTTAAAAAGTCTCCAAAGACTCCTTGGTCATCAGGAAAGTTCTCAGTGTAAAGCATTCCTAATGACTTATGGAGGAAGCAATCGGAACCATATGGATAACATTTCTGCAGAAATACACATGGGTGGGAAAAGGTTTAGAGGCCAAAAATATATTTCTTTTTTTTTTCTTCTTTGCCAAAGAAAGAACATTTAAGGCAGCTTGAGATATGTGAGAAATGTCTTGTTCTTTCTTTGGGGTGGGTGTTGGTGAGCAGCTGTTTGCTATTTCCACTGAATTTACCAAGGGCTTGCATGGGGAGGAGGTGCTGAAGGATAGACTTAGGGTAGACTTAAGAAAGAACTTCCTGTCTGTCGATCTTAGGTGATACTAGAATGGGACCTCTCTCTAAGGACATTTAATGAGTCAATGTGATGGTTCTTTTTTTAGTCTTCCCACCATGATGGTTGATAAGCATTGGATCATATTTTTAGAGTCATGAACCCTTTTTAGAATCTCACAATTGCCTTAGGCCCTTTCTCTTGTGAAAAGTGTATTTACAAAAATGCTCACAAAATCTTGGATGAAATTTCATAGACTCCCTCTTTGCTAATCTCATTCACAGATGTCTACACCTGGACCCCAGCTTCAGAACCTTTAAAGTAGATATGTTTTCTGGTCTTCAGCCTGACCTTAGATTTTATAGGTTGCTTCATTTAGGTTTGAACTTAAGAAATTGGAAAGGCAAAGCCAATAGGGAAACCAAAAAGCAGGCAAACAGCTTTTTTTTTCTAGAAGTAGGCAAGAAATACAAATAAATGTTCAGTGATGAGATGGGAGGCTCCACTCCCCCATCCTCAAATAAAGGTAAGATTTAGCCCTATTTGTGCAGGACTCTGAGCCACCTGCCACTGTCTCAAAAGCTTAAGTTTACTACTCTTATCAAATCTCAAAGGAGTTAAAAAATCCCTTAATATGGGGTATTTGGGATTTAGAGCACACTGAACAACTGCAGAAAGAAGTCCACATGTGTTAAGTGTCTACTGAATGTGAGGCAGTGTTAAAGATTCAGAAATAAATACCATCCCTGGTCTCTGTCTTCTAGGAGTCTAAAGTCCGTTGCAGAGCCATACTTATCCCTAGATAATCACAATGCATCATAGCAAGTAGCTGGCATGCACAAGGTCCATAGGAAATGCTTCAAGAGGAGGAAAAGTTTACCTCTGTTTGGGGTATAACATTTTGCTCCTATCAAGAATTACCTTTATTTTGTGTTAAATGCAGTTGAATTAATAACAACTAATATTTATTGAGCGATTAATGTGTAGGTGCAACATTCAAGCTATCCATGTCTCTCACCTAGGTTTTTATGAGCATCTCCCAATTTAATAAAAATGCTGTATGTCATTTAGTGCCCCCTCCTCTCTTCCCCATTCCACTCTCACTCTTTCCAAACCTGCTGGTGCAATATGCTGAAAACACTGTGATTACCCTTCATTCTACTTACCCAAAACTCAGGATGTTTAATGGCATATCAAAGTACCAAAGTCAGAACCTTTCTGCCCTCCATCATCTGGCCCTTATATGCTTTACTATCTTATGTATACCTACTTATCACTGCTGTACTGTCATTGATAGCAAAAGGTTAACTTCTCACTGGTTCCTGATTCCCAGTGTCCCTTTCTCTGTGCCCTTAATTAGAATGGACCCTCCAAAGCCAGCACCCTTCATGTATGCATGATCCCTCCTTAATATTTAGTTCACATGCCATATCCTCTACCACTTCACTTAGGATAAAACACATCTCAACATGAAGTGTGCAAGGCTGGGCATGATCTTTCTCTCTAACATCATGTCTCCCCCTGCACTCTAACCATACTGGCCCCCTTCCAAGTACTAGAGTTTAAGGACTTCCTTTATGCCCCTAGGACTTTGTGCTAGCTGTCGCCTCTGTCAGAAGCCACTTTCCATTACTAGCCAAGTCCTTCTCATCCCCTAAGTATCAGGATAAATGTCACATCCCTGACTCCAGAACAAGGCAAGTCCCCTGATATCAGCTCTCACAACCCTTAATGTCTCCTTCGTAACATGTATAATCATCGTAATGAAACAGTTACTGGTGAAAGTATTATGAGCCAAAACTAAAACTCAAAGCCACAAAAGATATCTTCATGATGAGACATTAGTACATAAAAATACAGTGAACATGTATTAACCATGCCTTATGTCCTAGGAGCTATGTATGTGTGCTTCACAAATATTTTCATTTAATTCTTTAAACAGTCCTGTGATATCAATACTATTATGATTATAAGCACCATTTTCAGATGAGGAAAACAAAAGGTTAAACATATTGCTCAATATCACATACCAGAACCAGGATTCCGACTCAGACTACCCTGCTACAGAAGGCAACCCCATAGTCACTATGCTACCTAGCCCTTTACATAGGAGGAGCCAGTACATACTTACTGAATTTATTGAATGATCAGGAGTTCTTCATATGCCCTTCAATCTTTAAGTATATTGATGCTCTTCATTTTCTGCCTTTTTTGATGTTTATTTGCATATGAGAGCCTTGATCTTGGTATCCCCTGTAGGGCTGCTTTCTTTCAGCAAACACACTGCTATTCTGGAGCCATGCTGTTACCCACCTCCTGCCTTGACTGGGAGGTATGTCCTACCTGGTCTTCTTACAGGTTCCCCAGCCACTAAAATGGATCTGTCTGGACATGGGCACATGCACACTGGTTTCATTAGACATGCCCAGATTGCTCTCTCTCTTTCTCCTCCCTTTCCCTTCCTTGTTGCCCAAGTTCCAGCTTCCTTAGGCCTGAGCATGCCTAGGACATTACCCTGGTGGCATAAAATTTCTGAAAAGGATTTTAGGAAAGGTGTCCAAAAAAATACTATTCTGTTGGTTTAGGCTCCAGGGATATATCCCTACTGCAAATTTCAACATTCTGCTTGAATTAAGCAAATGTAAGCCCTTTTGAGATCTCAGATAGTTTCTCCCTCATTTTACTTTTTTTTTTTTAGAACCTTATTTTTTGCAATGACTGAAAGATGCAGGCATGGCCGTTAGCCCCACTTTACAGAAAAGGAGAGAGGCAGGGACTTAGTAAGACTTGCATAACGATCACACTCTGTAATGATGAACCCAGGTATCCAAACTCATCAAGACTGGTGTGCTGGTTCTCTTTGTTTCTCTGTTAACACTGCTTTGGTGGTTTAATGATCAATCTGTTCTCTCTGGGCACCTTCCCCTTTTCTAACAGGCCTGCGCCTCCCCGGGCTGCACTCCCGGCCACATTCCACTAGGGGGAGCCCTACATAGGCTGTTGGTAGTTTCCGCCTGCCCCACAACGACGGCCCTCTTCTGCACACAGCATCTTTATTTTCCTTTGGGAAACCAGCCTTCTAAGTTACTCAGTCCATCTGGTTCTAGAGGTGTTCAGTCTACCCGCTGACTCTAGGACACATGACCAAGGCTGGACGATCAGGGTGTTCTAACCCAGTGGTCACTGGGATTGGTTTAGAAATGGGTGTTGACACAGATTGATACAATCAGAGTGGGCCCCAGAACCTTTACTGGAACCATTATTAAAAGTACTACTAAACACAAAATAATAATAATGGACATACTTAGCTTGTAGAATCCAAGCCTCCTGTGGTCACCTTTGCCGCCATGATGTGGAGGCATGCCTGGGAATGAACGCATATGGAGGAACACTTACCTACACAGCAGATCCAGAGATGCCTGAAGTCATAGACACACGCTGGACACTAGGAGCCAATAACTTCCCTTTCCATTTAAGTCAGTTTGATTTGGGTTTTTGTCACTTACTACCAAATATATTCTGACTAATACAGCATTATAAGTCAGGATGACTAAGTTTTAGATCCAGAAGTTTGAAGCATTTGGTTTACAGAGACCAGCAGAATAGTAGAGATGAACTTGGAGCCTGGTGAATAGCCATTAATCCAGTTCTTTCTCTAGTAAGCCCTGTGCCCTTCGCAAATCAAGACTACTTGTCCTCTGAGCCATGTGCTCTCAGCATATGGGGTAGGCAGAGTTCTGTATTGACCCTGTGGCCCTAGTATAATCCCTTTTCCTTTGGGTGTGGGTAGAACCTGTGAATGGGATAAGACGTCACCCCTGTTATATCATATAGCAAAGAACAGTGGGCTGTCTCTAGGATCTGAAAGGAGTCCCTGACTGACAGCTAGGAGGAAACAGGAACCTCAGTCCTACAACCACAAGGAAATGGATTCTGTCTAAAATCTAAGACCTCAGAAGAGGATACCAAGCCCCAGATGGCAATCATAGCCCTAACTGACCCCCTGATTTCAGTCTGATGAGACAATGAGTAAAAAATCCAGTCATTCTATGGCTGCATTACTGACTTACAGAAACTAAGAGGCATATATGTGTGTTTTTCAAGCCACTGAATTTTTGGGAATTTGTTGCACAACAATAGAAAGTTAATATAATGCTGTATGAGTTGGATATAGATATTATGTGTTACACAGCCATAGAAAATATATTATCTATAAATTACATAGCTGAATCAAATCATCTCTATATTCTTTTCTTTCAGCTCTGATATTGCATGATCAGGTAGCAATACCTGCTGGTGCTAAATATCTGGGGATTCCTATACTATATCTCAGTCTCTGAGAGCCTCTCTCATGTCCATTCATGAATACTTCCCAGGCTAGAGTCTGAGAAATCCCTCCCACTCAGCTTGTGAGCTGTTCTATCCAGAGATTTCTTTCCAATATAAAGCCTTGCCCTGGTGGTGTACAATTTTGACTCTTAATTCCATCTGAATAAATGCGCTTGTTGGGGATGCAAGATACGAAAAGGAGTCCACATTTGCCCCACAGCTCGCTCCCAGTAAGATGGTCTTCCAATCCAGTGACATCATTTTTCTGAAGTGTGACTCGACACTAATTATTTTCATATCAGTGAGCATAGTAGATATGAGAAATAGAATTTGGAGTCAAACAGACTTGGGCCCAAACCTGGCATCACCACATCCCAGGAAGACATACAGTAAGCTTTACCAGGAAACTTACACACATAAATTTAACCCCTTCAAGCCTTAATGTCTAATTTGGTAAATGGGGATCCAATAATTTATCCAGAACTTATTTATTGAGCACTTTCTCTGAGACAGACATCTGATCTATAGCAGTGAACAGACCATTCCCCTTGGGAACAAGTAGTCTCATTAGGTGGTAACACTAATCCCAATAATGTTGTTGTAATGATTAAATGACATAAGCATTTAGCATGAAGCCTGATATGCAGTAAGCCTCAGTCAATGGGCACCATGCTTAGAAGTGTAATACCTCCAAATAGGAATTATATAATTATTAATAATAGCATTTACTGAGTGTTTACTTTGGGCCAGACATTTCTCTGTGTATTAATTCACATAATCTTCAAAAAATCCCAATAGGTAGATGCTATGCATATCATCTTCAATGAGAAAAGGAATAGTAAGTATCAAACTAAGATTTAAGTTCACATAGTTGAGCTTGCAGCCCACAATCCAATGCACTTAATTATGACTCCTTACTATCCCTAATTAGACGCCTTTAAAGCAAACGAGATGACACAGGGCAGAGAGTTTTTGCTTGTGTGTTTGTTTTTTGGATGGTGAACCCCTCACCAGACCCCAATCACATATGCCACCTCCATTCCATGAGTACCTCTTATATGACACATTCTGATCAAGTTACCATTACCAATAGACAAAATGAGATCCCTGTTACTGTTGTTTTTCTTTGTAGTTTTTATTTGCCACTTGCTTCCTGCTTATAATATGCCAGAACGCTTGCGAAGTGCTTCACAAATATTGTTTAATTTAATAAATTAAGCAAATTAAAATAAACCTCAAAAAAACAAAAGCGAGTCAAAGTTTTATCTCACAGGTAACCTATGGCAACAGAACCATGGCAGATATGCTACTCTGATCTTTCATACATGAAGAAACTGAGAATCTGAGCAGTAAAATGATCTGCTGAATCACACAACTAGCAAGAGCTAAACTTCGGCTTCAAACCCAATCCTGTAAGTCTGTGTTCTTAACTGCCGTGCTCTCCTATGCTCAGTCATGCTGGTTTGCACTTTTGCAAACTGTAACACAGAGACTGCAAGCTTCATCGATTTGAGTCCAAAGTGATATCAAAGCAGCAAATGAACACAGTTTCTTTCCAGCTTCAGGGTCACTGTTTTTGAGAAGGTATGGTTGCCTGGTTATTTATGATGTAAATGTATTATTTTGTCATGGTTTATAATTGCTTTCGACTGCAATTACCTTGAGTTTAGCCAGTTAATCTTTACTTTGTTTCAAACCACCAGATATTCTTAGATTGTCAGTGTCTCTTGGTGTCTCTTTGGTATGACCTCTTGTCTGTCTCTTGCTTGGGGCTGCCACTGCTGATCGATCATGGAACCCTCACCCACAACATCCCTAAAACACTTCTTCACGCAGCCCTCTAGGCAACAACTACCAATAAATTAGATTTGTCATGGGAGATGAAACCTAAGTGTCAGCCCTGCCAGAGACAGGTGAAGGCCCTCTGTAGATGTCAGAGATAAAATGCCTGTCTGATAGCAGAATCAAATAGAAAGAATTATCTAAATTGTGAATTAAGTATATCTTTACCTTTCTATTCAGAAGGTCAAGCACCACATAACTTTTGTCATTCTCTGTGTTTCATTACAGATGTCAGCACAGAAAATTGTTTATGGAGCCAGGGTCCCTGCTGCTGCTTGTGGGAAATACAGTATTTATGAAATCCAGACATAATCATAGATATCAAACCCTCTTTCACCAGTATGTGGGCCCTGCCGGCTTTCCTGGGGACAGGTATCCGAAGAAACAAATTAATGTCTGTTTGATTAAACAGTAAGAGGGTAAACAAAGCCATGGTTAATGAATTTAGTCATTGTTCTCCTCTGCTAGGACATTTACCTGTATTAGATCTTGCTGATGATAATACTGTTAAATAATCAGACCATGATACAACCAAGCCATATACTTTTCCATGCTGATCATCTTGCAGGATCGCTACGTCCTCCAGGGGCCTACAGTAACTTCAGACAGGCTTTGAGCAGGAGTAGTTCATCAAACTTGCTGTATCAATTAGCACTCTCTTGCTTATAAATGACAAGACACTCTTATGAAACTAGATGAAGCAAAAAAAAGAAATGCGTTGGAACATATAACAGAACTCGCTTCAGATCTGACTCCACTTCGTGAGGACCCACAGCTTTTCTTGCTCTGGGTTGGCGGAGCGCTCAGGCAGACTTTCTCTACCCTTCACTGGAACACAACTGGAAACTGCTCCTACAAGTCCCAATCGAAGTCCTAAGATCACGCCCAGCTGACTGGGATGGCGTGATGTTCCCATTGCTGAATCTCCATCCTGTGATGCTCTGAATCCAGGGAATGCCTCAGTATCACCTTAACTAGATGGGTTAAGGGGAAAAGGAAAGAAAGAAAACATCCCCAAAGAAAACTGGGATGCTATTACCAGAAATACGAGGAAGAGATCGAGTGCTACAAAAACAGCCAACGTCCACATCACCAGTCCATTGGACCCTATTCCATCTGGCTCTTACTCTCTTTTAGGAAAACACACACACACGCATAATTTAAATTTCACACACACTTTAAATTTCAAACAATTTCTAAGACTGTCACCTAAAAAGTACTGGGTGACGCTGAGGAGATTCACCTTCACCACTGTGTCACCCTCAGCAGTCTCTTACACCCGATATCTTCATCTTCAGTGTGGATATGTTTGCTTACATCTTTCTCAGGCTTGTCTCAGAGAATACTTTATCAGAGAGATTCTTAAATACTACTGAGCCTTACACATTTTAAAATTCAATGATCACAGTTACTTTGGAAATATTTTAATGATCTTATTAAACATCACCAAAGCTAGTAAAAATTGATTTTATTTCCTTTTTTTTTTTAACTTTTCATGCCCAAACTCACAAGCGTCACAAAGAACAGGAGAAGGTGTATGTGATTAGGAAGTGGAAGCTAAAAATATTTTTAACTGCCTTTTTTCTGTGGCTCAAGCAAACTCCAGAGCATAATGCAGGTGTCTATGGATTGTAAATATCAAAACACAATTAGCCAAAACCTGCATTACATTTTCCTATTCTTTGATTTCTCTCAGTAGCTTTAATATGGTGGTTTCTTTAAAGTACGTGGGTGGCCATGCCTAACCAATATGTTAAGAGATCTATGAAATCAGTGTGTAAAAGGGAAGAGCCTGAGAATTAAGTCCAGATGCCCACGCTCTCCTTGTGGCTTCCCACTCATTCAACAGTGTGATTTGTGGTGGCTAATTTTATGTGTTACCTTGAGTGGGCCAGAGGGTGCCCATGATTTGGTCAAACACTGTTCTGGGTGTTTCTGTGAGGGTGATCTGGATGAGATTAACATTTAAATCAGTGCACTGAACACAGCAGGTCATCCTCTAGGGTGGGAGGGTCTCATCCAATCAGTTGAAGGCCTGAATAAAACAAAAAACTGGCCTCTCCCTCCCAGTCAGTAAGAGAGAACTCTTCCTGCCTAAATGCCTTTCAACTGGGACATTGCCTTTTTGCCATCTTTAGACTCAGACTGAAGCACCGACATTTCTGGTTCTCAGCTTTCAGGCTTGAATTATATCACCAGTTCTCCTGGGGCTCACTTTGTAGAATCTTGAGACTCATCAGCCTCCAGCATCATATAAGTGATTTCTTTATATATATATACACACACATTGTATATGCAGTATGTATATATGTTATTCCTTAATACATATATTATATTATATATACAATCACATTTATGTATGTGTATATTTATACATGTATATGTATCTATCTATCTATCTATCTATATATATATATCTGTTACTCTGTTATCTCTGGAGAATCCTGACTAATACAGAACCCACAGAAATTATTTAATCCATGGGTCTCAATTTTGAGAAGATTGAACAAAAACATCTCAAAGTATCTTTCATGTCTGCTACCAGTGAGTTCATGAGCCTGGTGTGTACGTGGGCCTAATTGCAAGGGGGTAGCCTGCTGGATTACACCCAGGAGCTGTGGATCCAGAGCCTGGTGCAGCACACACTCCGATGCCCGGGTCTCAGCTCTATGACGACAGCTGACGAATTGCTCTGCTGACGTGGGCCTGCGGATGACAGTGATCCACTTTCTATCCCACCAGATCATCTCCAACCTTCTAAGCTGGCTGGAAAAACCAGTCACAAAGCTTCTATAGTGATATTTAAAGTTAATATATAAAACTAGCATTACAGAAGAGTAGTTCTGTATGGTTATAAAAATATTCACACAGTGGTAAAAAGTGTAATCTTTGGAGCCACACAAAGTTTGATTCAAATCCCACCTCTGCTATCAGTTCAAATGGGGCCAGATTGCTTTAACTTCCTGAGTCTCACTGTCCTCATATATAAAATTCTCCCAATAATATTTACTTTAGAGAATGGAATGAGATTAAAAATGTTACTGCTTGGTATAATGCCTGACATACTGAATTCTCAATCCAGTATATGAAGAAATCAGATTGTGTATTATCTCATTGTCAAGGGAATTAAGGTTCAGAAAGTGACCTAGACTTCATGGTTTCTAATTGAGGATTAAACCAAGAATTCAGGGTATCATTTGGCATACAGCATGCATTCAGTAACTTTCTGTTGAGTGAATAAATCAAAAAAATCAACACAGCTGGTTTCACCAACACCTAATCCAATCTTTTTTTTCTCTTTTTTTCCACATACAAAAATTAGAAAATGTAATACGTAATGAGCAACTAGCATGTGTTTTCTGCCTGATGCATTAGCTTGGATTATGAATTAGTCAAACAATGGAGAATATTCTATAGCACAAAAAATGTTTCCATTTTTTACTATGCATAGTAAAGAAGACAAAGCCTATGAGTGAGAAGAAAAACATTTTTTACATCTACCCTGTAAAGAAAAAAATATTACCTGTAAGTTGAAATGCACTTGGGAGCTAGAAAAAGGCCCAGCAATCGCTCCAACAATGCCTGGTTCCCCAAATCCCTGGCCAGCCACCCAGGGTGGGCCAAGATATGCCCTGCCTGCTCTACAATCTTGTTTGAAGGCAGCCCAGGGTTCCCTGAGCAAGGGGACCCTTCATTTCCCACCGACATTCTATAGACCAGGCTAGTTGCAAAGTCCTCTGATCAATGAGCTAGAATCAGACCCAGCTACTTATTCTTATTGCTGTTTTCACATAAAAGCAGTTTGTGAGCTAGGAGGAGGTAAGGAGGTACTTTTCTAACCCATTCTCAAATACTTGCAGCATGCATTTTTTTCAAGTTGAAATCGTTATACTTACTCATCACAAGCTCAAAACGGGTTGCACATGCTCTTCGATAGCCGTGTTGATATTATAATGCTCTCCAGATCTCCAGTGGATTGCGAGCCATGTTTCTCCTCTGCAGACAAATATCCCACGAAGTGTTAACCCTGTTTGACTACCCAGAATTCATTGCACAGACATCTGTCTCCTGGGAAGTTGTCATCTACCTTAGGTAAAAGATTAGTGGGCCTTCACTGCCTACTGAATGATCACAGGTCTAGACCCCTCCTACTCTCAGCAGAAACATAGGGGAAAACAGACCTTTCCCAGAGTTTCTGTGCTTTTAAAAACCCAGGGACACCTTTCTCACACATTAATAGCTATGAAATTTTAGGATTAACAGATTCAGTTGATATTGTCTGGTTCTAAAAGATGTTTGGCCTATTTTACAGACCTGAGATAAAATGCTATTTCATTGATGGTTATGGGAGTTTCTGTTTTATTTTTTGCTTTTGGTTTTTGTGGTTGATGCTATTTTTTAACAACCATCACCATTCTTAACCAACTTAAACTGCATAATCCTCCATGCCTTAGTAAGCCTGCCAAATTTAGGATATGGTAGACTGAGCAGGGGTCTTATATACTTGGGCCCATCTGCATTCATGATGCGCTGACAGAGTCCCTTGAAATCCAACAGCATTTCAACTCCTGAACATTGTTGGAGGGCAATGGGTTTCTAATCTGGTCTGGCCCACTCTCTTCCCAGATTTATTTATCTGAAAGACTGGGGATGCCGTAAATGTGTCAGGGCACTGAGTCAGGGCTTAAAAGAACCTTTAAAAGTCAAGTCCTACACTCTACTTCATCCCATTTTCTACTTGGTTTGAATCTCAGCTACCAGAAAAGAGAGTTAAAATGATGAAAAGTCCAAAACTGAGTTGGTATTGAGTGTTCTCTAGCCACTGAGTGGTAGTTGCTACTCCAGTGTACCCTTAGGAAAGGATACAGGTGACAGAAAGGGGAAAAGTTGTCATCTCTTGTATGAGCTCTTGGAAGGGGCAGTGGCTAGCCACATGGGGCCGTTGAGAAACAGAAATATGGCTAGTCTAAACTAGTATGTTCTGTAAGTGTAAAATACAATAAGATACCATATTATGAAGACAGAGTGTGGAAAACAAGTGTAAAATATCTATAATAATGCTTATATGAGTTGCATGTTGAAATGATTGTATTTTTGATATATGGTGTTTAATAAAAATGTTACTGTAATTAATTTCATTCACTTCATTTTACTTTTTGCAATGTGGCCACTAGCTGTTCCAAAGGATTTTGGAAGAGAGGATTGTCGCTTAAGATGAAGGTGATAGAATGATCAGACCCTGGGAGGGAAAGGTGACTTAGTCACGACCTCTAAAGGTAAATAATAAATGCTAAGCACACCCTCTTGGGTTTATCCTCACGTTAACATCCAGACCTACTCTATGGTGACATCAGAAACTGCATTCCCATTTAGAGTGTGAGCTAACTGAAGCCCATAAAGTTGAGGGGATGAGCCAGAAATCTAGCCACAGGAAATGGTGGAATTGGGAGCCCAGGCTTTTTCTCCTGTACCAAATTGCACCTCTCTAAAATGTATTTACTCTACTATCGCCAATGGGCTGAAGATGTTCAGTTCCGATTCTTCATTTTCTCTTCTCATCGCCTTCTAACCATCACGCACAAGACTGTGAGGATCTGATAATGTCATTTAATTTACTACAACCATTTCTGGCCCTTGCACTGGGCTTTACGCTGTGCACAAATAGTTTGCCCTTTGGGGAGAGAGTGCTGGGTCTGTTCGCATCCATGCCGAGATCTGTGTCTATGAACCCGGCAAGGTGGAGAGGGAGACAGCAAGTTGGCTAACTGTCGCTCCAGGGGGAGTGGATTTCAGGTTGAGTTGATTCTGGAAAATGGAGAATTTCATCTCCAGGTCAGTGACTGAGTTTGGTCCAGTCTTTCACCCTCTGCTCTGTTTGATGACTTGGTGGATAGAAGCTGGGGATCTGGGACTTCCCCCAAAGATTCTTCTATTCTCCAAATGCTCTCCCTCCCTCCTTCCAGCCCATTTCCACACCATTCTTTTGGACCTATTTCCACCGCCTCCCCAGAACCTCTCCTCATCAATTGGAAATGAGAAGTTAATTCCCTCTGACCTCACCTCTTTTTATACCTGAAATGAAAATAAATAAATAATTAAGAGCAAAATGATGTAGAAACACAGGATTAAGTGCCATCTCTGTATATTCTAATATGGTTACTATTATCATCATTAAATAATATTAATTTAATAATATATCTTTTGTGATTTGTTTGGAGAACGAAGGCTTTGATTATGCAGGATTTTTGAGTTAATAGCAGTTACTAGGCTAGTTTGTAATGTCCATATGTCAGGCATGAAATGTCATTTTTCAAAGGGTGGGACACAGTGGTGCAAAGGGCAGTTAATTAGATTCAGAATGAGGAGGCTTGCATTTGGATTGGACTCTTTTATTTACCTCATATGTGATCTTAGGTAAGTCTCTTATCTAGCTAAACCTCAGTTTCCTTATGTATCAAATGTGAATAATAACTGTGCCTTTTTGAGTTGTCATATGTCAACAATGTCATATGTCTGCAATGCGTAACACTTATGAATGAATACGTTACACGTACAGAGAGTGTATATTTAAGATATTCTTACTTCTAGGGAGGATAGGGATCAAAAGTACTAACAAGACCACTGTTTTAAGATCCATAAAATTTTTCTGAGTCATGGAAGTTGAAGATGAACAAAGTGAAGGTAACTAAGCTAATTATAAGGCAAGGTCATACCTTAGAAGACATCTTTTAAAATCAATAAATCCCATGATTTTCATGTATCTACCTCCTTTCTCATAATTTTAGATGTTGCTAAAGGATAATTGTTTAAAACAAAACATGTTAACAGTGTTTGGTGCACCTTATAACATATGCAGAAGTAAAGATGTATGTAAACAACAGCATCATGGCCAGAATAAGGGCAATGGAGGTATGCTATTATAAGGTTTTTATACAATATGAGATATGATAAAATATTACTTGAAGATAGACTGTAATAAGTTAAAGATATATCCCTAAACCTTAAAGAAACAAAACACTAAAATAAAGGAAAAGAAGATTAACTGGCAAACAAATACTACAGATAAAATAGAATCATAAAAAATGCTCAATTAATGAAAAAGAAGAGTTAGGAAAGTAAACAAGGAGACGTAAACAGAGAATGAATGGCATAAATAGAAAGAAATAACAGTAGCTATAAACCCATCCATAGCAATAATTAAAAATAAATAATCAAACTCTAAACAAAGGACATAATGAGCAGGCTGTGTAAAAACTAGTAAGACTTAACTGTATGATGCCTATAACCAATATAAAGCCAAAGATAAGGTAAAAATAGAAGAATGGAGAAAAGTATACCACACTAACACTAAATAAAAGAAATCTGGAGTATTTATACTAATAATCAAATAAGGCAAACTTAACAAAAGGAATATTAGCACCAAACAACAGAAAAATCCATATTCCTTCAAATAAAAATGTAGTGCTAGATAACATTTTAGGCACGCCAAAGATCTGAATAAAGTTAAAATGATTAAAATTGACAGGATATAGTCTTTGACCAAAATAGACCTAAACTAGAAATCAGAAAACAGAAATGTTTTTGAAAAAAAGCCTCAAATATTTTAAGTTAAACAGCACATCTGAATAGTCCATGAGCTCAAGAAAAAAATCACAAAGTGAGTTAGAAAACATTCTGAACTGAGTGAAGATATAAAACACATGACAAAACTGTGGGAAGCAGGTAAACTGGTGCTTAGAAATTTGTAGTATTATACATTAATTTTAGAAAAAATAGTTTTCAAGTCAATGTTCTAACTTCTACATAAAAACTAGAAGAAGAAGGGTAAATGAAATCTATTTGTAAGTTGATTATTTAAAAAAAAAAACACTCATGGTAAGAATGGAGATCAAAGCAAAAGAAAGCAATTGAATACTTGAGAAAGTCAATTAAACAAAAATCTGATTTTTGGAAAAGATCAAGCTTTGCCTGAACTTTAGCCTGATTTGATAGGGATAGAGGACACAAATTAACAATATCAGGTAGAAAGCAGACATCAGTATAGACCATACAGACATTAAATGAATAGTAAGAGAATAACATATCATAAACAACTTTATGACAAATGACTTGACAACTAAGATGAAATTTACTAAGCACCTGAAACACTAACTACCAAAGCTCTATGAAGAAGAAATAAGTAAGTGGAACACTGTATCTATTAAAGGTATTAAATTCAAAACTTCCAGGCCTAGGTGACTTCAATGGTGAATTCAACCAAATATTTAAGGAAGAAATAATATCAATTCTATACCAACACTTTGGATAAATATTAAAAAGAGATAACAATTCCCTGTTTTATGAATATAGCATTACTCTGACATCAAAACCATTAAAAGATATTGAAGAAAAACAAAAAAATATAGAACAATATCTCTCATGATCATAAATGAAAAATTCTTTAATAAAATACTAACAAAATGAAGTCAGGGATATTTTATAAGATAATTATGAGTAGGTGGATTTTTTTTTTCCAGGAATACAAAGTTGGTTTAACATTTACAATATTGCAAGGTAATTCTGACACTGACTACCCTAAGTTAGCAAACTTCATAAATTAAGAGCCCAGTCCCCTACAAGACTGCCATGACTTCAGACACTTGCCAAAAATTGCAGGATTTCCAGGTCACCTACACTTCAGACCAACAGGCTGTAAGTTCAGGGGTTTTCACTATCCCCTTAGATTCAATAATTCAGCATAATGACTCATTAGAACCCAGGAAAGTGCTATTCTTATAATTAAAGTTTTATTACAAATGATACAAATTAAGACCAACCAAAAGCAGAGACCCTTAGGATGAGGTCTAGAAAGCTACTGAATATGGACATTCCATGTCTTTCCATTAAATCAGGGTTCACCCTCCTGGTGCATAAATGTGTTAATTAACCAGGAAGCTTAACTTCAGAATCCAGAGTTTTTATTGGGGTTTCATTGTGTTGACATGATTGATTGAATTGTCAGGCATGTGATTGAACTCAATCTCCAAATCCTGTGTCCTTCCTAGAAATTGGGCTGATATAACCTGTCACAAAACCCAAGCTTCTAATAGCATGGTTGATTTTTCCAGCAAGGCCAGCCACCATCCTGAAACTATGTAAGGACTCATAATGAATCACTTCATTAGCAAAAACTCAGGTGTATTTCTAGGTACACAGCATGAATAACAAGACGCCTATCATCTAGGAAATTACAAAGGTTTAGAAACTCAATCCTAGGAACCACAGAAAAAGATCAGACAAATTTTTTGTTGTATAACAACATTAAAAAAAGAATCAATGTTATCAAACATATTAATAGACTAACAAATAAGTCCCTATAATTACCTCAATCAATGCAGAATAATCATTTCTAGTAATTAAATCTCTATTAATGATAAAAAAAAGTATTTCAGCAAACTGGGAAAAAATAAATTTCTCAATCTGATAAAGGGCATTTACAAAAATCCTATGGCTGTCCAGTTATTTATTAATAAAACACTGAATATATTCCCCATAAGGCCAGAAACAAAGCTAAAATGTTCATCCACATTATTTCTAATCATTATCATAGTGAGGTTTTAGTGCAATAAGACAAGACCAAAAAAAAGGGGGTTCATATGATTTGAAAATGAAAAGTAAATCTATTTCTCTATTTGAAGATAACATGATTATCTATGTACAAAATTCAAAAAAATCTGTTACAAAGCTACTAGAACTAGTGAGTTTAGCAAGATTGAATGAAACTAGATAAATGTACAATGTTTTTCGATATACCAGCAATGAACAATTAGACTATAAAAATTTTAAAACACTATTTATAATGGCATCAAAAGGCATCAGCACTACTTAGAGATAAATTTTAAAAAACAAAGAAATATCTGTATACAAATATTAGAAAGTATTGAAAAAAGAAATTTTGAAAAAGCTGTGAATAAATGGAGATGCATATCATGTTCAGGAATCAGAAAACTTAATATTTTTAAGCTTTCAATTTTCCCCACACTAATCAATGCATTCAAATAAATCTCAGACAAATTATTTTCTTTTTTTCTGGTGGAAGGAGGGTTGTTACAGGTCTTTAATTTTTAATTAACTATCCAAATAAGCATGGTTTTTAGAAATGAAAATTTTGACTATAAAATGTATGTGAATATACAAATAGCCTAGAATAACCAAAAGAATTTTGAGAAAGAGCAAAACTGAAAGATTTAAGCTACATGATTGAAAGACTTCTTATAGAATGAAGAGAGGGATGTTTTGGCATAAGAATAACATATAAATCAATGGAACAGAACAAAATATCAGAAATGGATTCAAGTATAATTGGTTAATTGATTTTTGACAAAGGAGCCAAGGTAATTCAATGGGGAAAAGTATTATCCTTTTGAACAAGTGGTGTTGGCACAATTGGATATGCACATATTAAAAAATGAACCTCAACCTTTCCCTCATACCAGGCACAAAAATTAGCTCAAATGGATCATAAAATTAAAAGCTAAAAATTCTTTCAAAAATAATATAAAAGGATATCCTTGTGACTTTGTGTTAGAGAAAGATTTTATCCATAGTATAACTAAAGCAGAAACAATGAAGAATTTTCAAATTGGGCTTCACCAAATTTAAAATTATTTTCTCTTCAAAATATTGTAATGAAAATGAAAAAACAAATTACATACTGGGAAAATATGTAGTAAGTATTTATTTGATAAAGGACTTGTATATAAATAGCCCATTCAATTCAACTCCATCACAAAAAAGATAAACAACTAGTGAAAGAAAGGGAGAGAGAAAGAAGGAAGGAAGGAAGGAAGGAAGGAAGGAAGGAAGGAAGGAAGGAAAGAAAGAAGGAAGGAAGGAAGGAAGGAAGGAAAGAAGGAAGGAAGGAAAGAAGGAAGGAAGGGAGAGAGGGGCAGAGGGAAGGAGGGAGAGAGGGAGGGAGGGAGGGAGGGAAGAGACAGAGAAAGAGAGAAAGAAAGAAAAAATCTGGACACTTCCCCAAAACTAATATACAGATGACAGAAAAAACACAGGAAATACATTCATCAATAGTCATTAAGTAAATACAAATTAAAACCACAATGAAATGCTTCTACACACTCATTGATAACTAAAATTAATATGACAACAGCAAGTTTTGCTTTCACATGTTGCTGGTGGGAACATAAAATGACACAACCACATTGGAAGTCAGAAATTTCTTATAAAGTTAAAACTTAACTCTTCATTTTCATTCCTAGATATTCACCCAACAGAATGGAAAACATACGTCCAAGCAAAGACTTGTGCGGGAATGTTAAGTGCTTCATAACAATAGTCAAACCTGGAAAGGTAAATGTCCATCATCTGGTGAACAGATAAATTGTTGTATAACCATAAAAAAGGAGGAACAAACTAACGGTCCGATAGCATGGTTGAATTTCAAAAGCTTTATGCTATGTGAAAGAAGCCAGACACAAAAAAACTGCATATGGTTTGATTCCAGATCATTTTGAAATCAGATCAGTGGTTCTAAGGGGCAAGGGGTGCGGAAAGGAAGTTGACTACAAAGTGTCACCAGGAATTTATTGGGGGTGAAGAAAATGTTCTGATTTTGATTGTGGTATTTGTTGAATGACTGTACACATTTGTCAAAATTCATCACACTGTATGTAATAGTTATTATTGTATGTATGTGGGCTATGACTGGATGTAATTTATATCTCAAAGTTGATTTTTAAAAATGAATATGTATATGTTTGTCACTGAAAAGTCTAGGTGGAGGTACACTTCATGTTAACAGTGGTTATCTCTGTGGTTCAGGATTGGGTGTGCTTTATTTTCCTCTTGCTGGTACTCATTTATTTATTCATATATTCAGAATCTATTAATTAGTCCCAGACATTCTTCAAATCACTGGTGACACAATGGTTAGCAAGGTAGACATAGTTTCTGCTATCAGGGACTATATGCACGAGCCAACTGCTTCTTCTCTGCATCTCCTAATCTTTCCATGATGACATGTTTAATTTTTGTCATGGCAAGGAGAAAAATTCCTCATAACTTCAAGAATTATAATGTCTTTTAATCTTTTCATGTAAGTTTACTTCTCTGATTGTCTGCTGTGCTACTTTCACGATTGTCAGCATATGTTCGGTACACAGAACGCATTATGTAGGTCATTTGCTATCACCATGAAAAATAAGAAAAAATGAGACTGACTTCTTCCCAGCACATGTTAGGAAAAACACATGACATACTTATACTACAATATTGATTGTATTTTAAATAGTTATGTTGGCATTGTAAATCTTTATGTTGTTTATGTAAGTAAATACCCTACTTAGGTAATCTCTATGGGTGAAAAAGAGGAGGAAAATGTACTGGTATATCAGGATGGAATGTGCCATTATAGAAGAGTGTGCATATTCTGATATATATTATTATAAACATATAAACTTCCTGTAAAATTACAGAGTATTTCAGCTGGATGAAACCTAATCAATCATCTGCTATAACCGTCATATTTTACAGACTCATAATGACCTTAGAGAAAGAAATGACCTTTGCAGACCACACTGCTCATTATTGGAGAAATCAGAAATAGAATCCAGGTGTCTTGATGATCAAAATCCAAATTACACAGATGGCTAGTACTTTGGAACTTGGAATTTACTTGGAAGGTTTAAAATTATGTGGTGTGTGTTCATCCTTTTTAACACCACCACTGACATGTCCCTGACAGGCATTATTAATCAACCACCACACTTACTGGCTAAACTTGGATGCAGTCTCAGAATCCTTCTTAACAGTTTTTCCCATAGTTACTACCAATAGATCAGAGCAAACACTTGAATTGAAACCCATGTGAAATGCGCACACACACACATCCCTTATAATACATATTGCAACCCATTAGTCTCCCCAGCAAGTCCTTACTTTCTTGTCTGTGTCCCACAGTCTTCATCTGGAAAATGCAGGAAAATATTTATAGTTGACAGAGGCAGGCTATTCAAGTGAGGCTTCACACGGGATACTGGACTCTATTCTAGCTTGATATGAAGATCAGATGAGGCAATACATGTGGAAGGACTTTGAAAGTTCTGACATTAAACTGTGGTAAATTTTCTGTTTCCTGACCTCCATCTCCCTCTCTCCCACAAAGTTTATGTGACTATTACTGTAGTACAAGCTCATTTCTCCTGCTGAAAGTCAGCCTACATCTTGAATTAGGAATAAAGTACAAGGAAAGCAATTTATGTTGATTCCTCTTTATTTTAGCATTCTCTTTCCATTATATACACTTCAAAGAAATTAACTATAAATATTGGAGATGAATAAGGAGCTCCCAGAGAGAACATCAGTGGAAAAAAAGATATGTCAGTAGTTGGATGGAGAAGTTAATGATTCGAAATCCTCCTGCCATGTTCCCTTATCAATCTGATCAGCCGAGCAATGATTTTTCTCCAGCTATGAGCTGGAGGAGATGTGGGTACAGATGCACTCTTTAAAGTACTTTCTGGCATGGATGATAGATTTAGAAATTATTCTTGGATTCTCAACACTAATATGTGCAGTAATTACCAACGTGAGTTAACCCCAAACTCTCCCTTTTGCAAAGGTGATGCATCTGAGGAGAACAGCCTCCTGAGGCTTCCGCTCCACATTCAATTTTATGGCTAAAATTGCGCTCTGATTAGGATGGGGGGAGGGACTTACCACTAAACAAAAAAATGAACAACAACAAAAAGCACACAGTGGAGAGCTGCAAGAAAAACGATAGTACAGGAGCACATGATAAAAATTGGCAGATGATGGAACAAGACCATTTGAGACGATGCGATTTGAGCCAGGGCCTGAGAGACTTGAAGGAGCTAGCCGCAGTGCTGATAGGAAGAGCTTCACAAGAAGAGGGCTTCCAGGAAGGAAGGAGCTTGATCCAGACAAAAATCTCAACACGGGTGAGGGGCAAGAACACAGATGGCTTTGCATGTAGGTTGGGCAGTGTGAGTGGGAGATATTTATAGTTGACAGAGGCAGGCTATTCAAGTGAGGCTTCACATGGGATACTGGACATTTGGATGATTGTCTTCTCAATTGTTACAGGTGGACTTTGCACCTTTTGCAAAAGGAACATGGACCCCTCAGCCCTGAGAGCAGGAACGGGAGAAGTGAGCTTTAAAAAAAAATGCAAAGGCTTAGTTTGTCTGCAAAACTACAGCGATAGCACAAACTCCTCTTCCAACATCGCTGGTTTGAACAAGGCAGATCTGCGTGGGCTCCCAATAATCACATGGAAATGTAGACACATAAATAAACATCATCCCTTTTCTCTTAACAAGGTCTGTGCTACCTTTAGCAAAAGGCTTGGCTTAGCTCAGAGACGATTAATTGTAGCTGCTCCGAGGACAGGGCATGTTGTGAGTGAATTAATGTGCTTCAAGGACCCTGTGTATCTGACTTTTCGTGTTGTCTAAATTTGTAACCCGTAAGACTGCATTTCCATAAGTTTTGAAATGCAGTGTGTTCTGTGGCACTCAGAACTCTATCAGGATGAAAAGAGCTTTAGAAGGTAAGATGTTATTATTGTATTTGCCTTTACAAGAGAAAGAGTCAAAGGAAGACAAACAGAGGAGAAAAAAAGATCCTATATAGATTAGCACTCCCACACACCCTGCAACCTGGAGGGAGAAAAAAAAGAAAACCAGAAAACCTGGTGTAAGAATAAACCTTACCAAAGACTGAACACTACAATCAGGCCCCTGTGTGGGGAAATTTTACCTTTTGAACCCCAGAGAAGAAAATTATACTCACTAGGGGAAGAAAAAGTTATTAACAAATCAGTTATCTGATGCTTAAATAATGCACCTGCTAAAAGGAACCTTCTAAGTAAAACTACGGCGGAGCTAATTAGTTGAGCATTTGGCAATAACCTCATTTCCCTTCCCTTTAGCTTAAAAATAAAAAATGATGGGCTCAGACTATTAATACATAATGCCAACTGTGTGGTAAAACAGGTATTTTAAAGGAATGAACTTGGTAGTCTGGTCTTTAAAGCTGACTGCTTTTCAAATAGTGTGTGAACTTGAAATTTTCGTTAAGGATTCTGAGCAGAGCCCTGTTTAGGAACTGGGCAACTCTGAGGTCTAGATCTGTCTCTGTCACTTCCCACCTGTGTGATGCTACACTAGCCATTTAGCCTTTCTGAGCATTACATCTCTGCAATGGTCATATTAATACCTATCCAGCTTGTCTCCTCAATGGTTCTGATAAGTAAATAAATATCACAGATGCAAATACAGCTGACCCCAGAACAATGTTAAGACCTGCTAGGGACAGAGCCTGTTTTTCCCTGAGACTCAGTTTTCTGTCTAATGTGGGTGAGGCCCTCAAAAAAGTGTTTGAAAAGTGAGACATACTTGTCACTGGGAGAGGCATAGCTGGTTTTAGGAGATGCACAGAGACTTTAAAGCTGTATAAAAAATTAAATATATTTTGATTACAGTAAAATAGCTAAATATTATTTGTATAAAGAGAATATATGTAGCATGCACCTCATGCTAGTGTTTTCTAAGATATTGTTTTCCTTCAAAATTTATTTAACTTTTTACAAGATTAAAGTACAATTAACATGCAATATCCTATTAGTTTCAGGTGTACATCATAGTGATCTGGTATTTTCACACAATAGATATACAATTTATTGAATTTTATACAATATACACTAACATTTTTCATACATTACAAAATGATCCCCAATGTAACTTTTATACATTACAAAAAGACTCCACCCCACACACTAGCCTGGCACTGTCCAACAGAAATAAAAACAAACCACATAGGTTCTTTTAAATTTTATAGGAGCCACATTAAAAAAGGAGTAATAAGTCTGGTTACCATCTGTCACCATGAACAGTTATTGCAATATTGTTGACTATATTCTCTATGTTATGCATTACATCCCATGACTTACTTGTTTTATTACTAGAAGTTTGTACCTCTTAATTCCTGTTACCTATTTCACCTTCCACCCCACCCAACCCTTCTCCCCTCTGGTAACAAACAGTTTGTTTTCTGTATCTATGAATCTGTTCCTCTTTTGTTATATTTGTTCATTTGTTTTTTTAGATTTCACATGGAAGTAAAATCATATGGTATTTGTCTTTCTCTGTCTAACTTACTTCACTTTGCATAATACCCTCTAGATCCGCCCTGTTGCCACAAATGGTAAGATTTCTTTCTTTTTATGGCTGAGTAATATTTCATTGCATATCTGTACCACATCTTCATCAGCCATTCATCTATCAACGGACATTTAGGTTGCATCCATACCTTGGCTATTGCAAATAATGCTGCAACACAGATAGGAGTGCACATACCTGCATGGGTTGGGGTTTTCATTCTTTTCAGATAAACATCCAGAATCAGAGTTGCTAGATTACATGGTAGTTCTATTTTTAATTTTTTGAGAAGCCTCCATTCTGTTTTCCATAGTGGCTGCACCAATTTACATTCTGACCAACAGTGCACAAGGGTTCCCTTTTCTCCACATACTCACCAACACTTGTTCTTTCTTGCCTTTTTGATACTAGCTGTTCTGACAGGTGTGAGGTGAATTCTCCTTGTGGTTTTGATTTGCATTTCCCTGATGATTGGTGATGTGGAGAAAATTTATTTTTAACTTTAGAAAGCAGAAAGATGTGAAGCAAATGAATCATGGTGAAGGCAGGTGATAACTACAACAAACATCCTGAGGTGACATGCAAACTCCTGAAGTTTGGGAAACTGCTTCAGAATACACACAGGTCCCTTTGAATTCATATATTTATAGTTATGAGTTATTTGATTCTGAAAAACAGCTTCTCCTTTGGAATGTAGACTCACCAGGAGACTCAGTAAGAAAGGGTGAGGTGGGAGATGTGAGCTTTGCCCTGGCTCAGCGGAGAAGGAAGGTATGCTGACTGCATACAGTGGATCTGAGAAGGAGTCGTGGATGTTACCCTTGGCTGGGCCCTGAGAGCTAGGAGAATGGAGGTGCATATACATAATGGCAAAGGGCAAGGAATTTCAGAGGTTTGCTTTTCCAGCTCTGACACTCTGCGGCTTAAGAGAGAAGGTTTGGAGTCCAGTGAGCCCCAGGCAAATCCCAAAGCATATGTTTGTTTAAAAGGAACCAGGGTAGCAGGTGCCTGTCTTCTGCTATGTAAATGGCATCCAACATTCCTACTGCAGGCAAATTCAGATCCCAACACAATGAGTTCCAACTGTGCCCACTGGACACCTATTCACAAAGAAATTTACACAGTAATCAGTGCCTCAGCATCCACACCCCACTAGCATGTCCTTGATGTGATTGTCATGCACTCTTCCAGGTCCTGAGCAGAAATCAATTCTCAAAACAGCAGGTACAGTGAAAGGAGCCCTGGGCAGGAGGCAGAAGCCCCGGGTTCTCTATGCCACTCTCTTCCCAATTAGTGAAGCGACCTTTCCTCCACACACATTTACGGGAAGCCTGTTATACATCAAGGGCTGTGCTGAGCACTGGGGTAACCATGGCCAAGGGTAGGCTGGGCTCTGCACTTGCTTCCTAGTCCTGGAGGCAGGCAATTAAGTGAATTACTACAGAGTTTGTCACTGCCATTCTCTGCCTTTGTTTCCCCTTCTTGGCTACTAATGGGCTGTATTACGTGATCTATAAAGTAGGCCCCTTCAGTCCATTTAATCATTCATTCATAAATCTGTTATCGAGTTCTTACTATGTGCCAGACACTTTTCTAAGCCCTAGAGCTGAACTGTCCACTAGGGCAGCCATTTGCCACACCTGGCTTCAGTGCACGGATGTGGAGCTACACTGAATTGTGCTTGTGAGTATAAAATACACACTGGAAGCCGAAAGTTTAGGATGCAAAAAGCAATGTAATATAGCTCATTAGTACTGCTTTCTGTTGATGGCATGTCAAAATGGTAACATGTCAGAAATATTCTTGCAAATAAAATATATTAAAATGATATTCATCTGCTTCTTGTTACTTTTTTAGCATGGCTATTAGAAAATTTTAAGTTACAAATGTGGCTAGCATTTGTGGCTCACATGATCTTTCTCTTGGACAGAGATGCTGTGGAGATAGAGCAGTAAAAAGTAGAGACAAAAGTCCTTCCATGGTGACAGCCCATACAACCTGGTGAGGAAAAAAAGCTCTGGGAATCACAGCCCCAGTTGCACTTACAAATTCATACTGAATTTAAGCCTGTTGAGGGCAAAAGTAGTCCTTTGCTCATTTTGCTTTCTCTGGTCAGTCGAGAAACACTGAAGTTGTCTTTGGACCTTATGTCAACACCATCCCATCTTGGGGTCATGAAGACAACTGAGAGTCTAGAAATTGGACTCTTTCCTGGCTACCTCTCTAGTTCTGACTTATCACCCACCTCTAGCCTTAGGGCTGCCCATTCTCACAGTAAGGCGATTAAGCACAATGATTTCTAAAGCTCTTCCCAGGCCTGAAATTCTATGAAACTGGAATGAAGATGCCCAGGTGCAAATGTGTTCCATCAAATGTCAGCCTTAAACTGCCTTCTGATTTATTAGGTGTTATTAGGCAACATTTCTACAAGCCCCTCCTCCCGCCCAGAAGAGTGTTTAGGGAAATTAGAATTAATAAAGAATCCTATAAATACAGTGTGTCAAACTTTAAAATATGAACCATAGTAAAGGGGGAAGAAAGGGTCTTTCAAGGGAAGGCATGAGTTTCTGTGTTGCCCCCAAAGCCACCTAGAGATTTACTGAAATTCCTTAGGAGATTATAACTGGGATCATCCCTCAGGGATCATAGAAGGAAGCAGAGGGGAATTCTTGCTCGGTCCACAAGAGACCAGTTCTAGGTATGAACTGTAGCCTGCAAGGCATGGTGGTGTCAGGAGCCCTGGGCAGGGCCTCTACTTGGGGCCAGAAGGGCCATTCAACCAGCCTCCTGTTCATGAAGGGCTCCAGCTTTCTGACACAATCTAAAATGAAATTATACACAAAGTTGGGTGTGTGTGTGTCTGTGTGTAAAGCTTTAACTTTGCGAATGTTCGCCAATGTGAAGAAAGGCCACCGTTCTGTTTTGACACTGTCTGTTCATTTATCCCTTTGATTTACAGCTTCAGCCCCTCACAAGCTCTCAGAGATGGCAATCCTGGAAGGAGGTCTTTTTCCACCTCTCCAGCGCCCCCATCTCCACCCCAATCTGCAGTTTCCTTTCAGGTCTGATGAACAGAATCCAAAGTAAATACCGTTAAAGGCAAAATAGTGATGGGGGCCAATGTGAATGACATTCATACCAGGCTACAAAGGAGAGATTAATTAGTGATGGGAATCAAGAACCCTGGTTGCCGTGTGACCTTAAGCAAATATCTATCTGTGAGCCTTGGTTTAGCTATTTGCAAAATAGGGGTTGGATTAGGACTGAATTCCCTTTTACTGTTAATAGTCCCTTAGTATGTTCAACCTTGTATAGAACCAACTGGGGTGAAATATTTTCATTAGAATCAATTGGGATTAGGTCATCAGTTGTTCTGATGGTTCCCATATTAGGAACCTCTAGAGGAGAACCAACACTTCCTGATGGACTAATTGGCCTGTAGCTGAGAGGTCCTCCAAGAAGGGGAAGCAGTGGGCATAGCACTCATGGTGGGAGGGTGTCCCCTGTATTACAGGAACAGTGTGCAAACTACCTATGGCAGAGAGACCGTCCAGAACAGGATGGCCCAGTAGAAATATGATATGAACCACATATGTAATTTAGAATTTCTTAGTCCCACACTTAGAAAAGTAAAAAGAAACAGGTATAATTCATTTTAATAATCATTTTATTTAAACCAATATATCCAAAATAGGTTGGCATATAATCAAACATACATAATTCAGAATTTTTTGTAGGCATATTCAAAAAGTAAAAATGAATGAACTTCATCTTAATGACATATTTCTAACCCAATCTATCAAAACTATTATTATTTCAACAAGCAAACAATGAAAAAAATTATTAGTAAGACATTTTTACATTATTTTTTTCTATCAAAGCCTTTGGAATCAGTGTATACTTTACGCTTAGGTTACCTCTTACTTTGAAACAGTCACATTTCAATTGCCCCATGGCTAGTGGTCACCAAGTTAGATGGCGTAGGTCTAGGCCTTCTTACTCAAGTGTGATCAGTGGATCGTACCCGGGACATCAACTCAGAGCTTGTTAGAAAGACAGACTCTGAGGTCAATCCAGACTGATGGAATCAGAATCCACATACCTCCAGTGATTCGTTCACACATTAAAGCTTAAGAAAGCCCTCTCCTTTCCCATAGCCACCACCCACTCTAATCTGTATTAGTACAACATCCTCTTAACACAGCACCCCCTAGAAACCTAGCCATCACTTACTTTGCTAGCCAAGTTACTACCGGTTTCCCCTCCCAGCTGCAAGGAACTGCTCTCATTTACCCAAGTCAGCTGTCCTCTTATACTTTTGAGCACTTGAACAGATGGTTTCTTCTAGGAAATCCTCCCTCTCCCCTCCACCCCTTCTCAGAGCTGATTCCCACTTTAATTTCCCTTCTAATGTCATTTTCTTAGGAAGATGTCCATAACCCATATCCCCACAATTCTTCTAGCCCCTTGTATCTCTCTGCTCTCCCATTCTGCTACCATTTACAAATGGAATTCTGCCCTTCATCCTAGATGGGAAGCTCTGTGATGACAGAGATGGATGGGTCTTGGTCACTGCTTCATCCCAAGCATCCAGCACGTGAGTGGCACACAGTAGGTACTGGGTGTTTAAAACATTTTTGTTGGAAGGGAGGGAGAGAAGGAAGGCAGGAAGGGAGGAGGAAGGTAGGTTCCCCCTAATGTGAAACTGAAGTTATCTATTCTGTTAAGGAAAGTCTCCCTATGACACTGAAGATTTGAGCCAGAGGGTGGGGAAGAAAAGGGGGCCAGTATGGATGAAAGGCTACTGTGGCTTGTACCTTACCAGCCCACAGCTACTTGACTTGGGCCACACCCGGTCTGGACAAGTCACTTTACCTCTCCGGGTCTCAGTTCCCTCACGTGTAATAGGATGATAATGTTTACATCAGGTGTGAAAATTCAGGGAAAAGATGCATCTGCGAGGCTTCCTAAACCGTAAAGTGCTGCAGAAAAAGAAGGAACTGTGGATCTGTTCCCCCACATTGCAACGCTTTACCTGCTCCTCTCCTCTCCAGGTACTGAGTTTCATTTTCCACTTGAGTTTAGAAGTCAAATATTTAGCTGCGCTAATGGGGTATTGGATCTTTTTATTATGGCCCCACCACTCAGGGTGTGCAGCTTTACTGAGATAATAAAAGATGTTAGACTTGGTCTTGGAGCTGCTTAATGCAGAAATACTATGGGAACACCCCCGGGGTGAGACTTCCAGTGAGATCAATGGTGAAGTTAGCCATGTCCCCAGCAGAGATAAAAGCATTAATATCCTATTTCACCCTCAGCCCACACTGGCATGATGTTGATTAAAATTATTTTCTGCAGTTTGACTTCTTTTTTTTTAAAGAGAATGTGTAAAGGTGTGTGTGTGAGAGCGAGCGAGAGAGACAGAGAAGGAGGTTTAACAGGAGTTTGATTTGATACCTCTGTTTGACGTCTGGTTTCAGATCTAGTTTTAATGGCATACATTTCACAGCCCTATGGCTTGGATGGGGCCATGGGGAGGTTTTGTTAAGTGCACTGGAGCTCCCTCACTCCCCCAACCCCTCGCCCTGTCTTCTGGTCTTCCATACTAATGTGTGTGTTCATGTGTGTGTCTGAGCAGCCCTGTTGGTTTGAGCCTATTTTATGTGATATAAAAGAGAAATCCTCTGTGTACAGTTGACACGTCTCACAGGAGAGGTGCAGGGTAGAGTGGGCATGCTAGGTCTCTGAGTAGGTGCACAGATCTCTATAAACCTATGTTGTGGGGGTTGGCTCAGTGTGGGTTAGGTGCAAGCTGCGAAGAGGACTTACTTGATCAGGAAGAGGTGAATTATGCATTAGGTAGAGGAAAGTGTGCACACATAGGATGTATCTTTACATTAGAATCCCAATCTAAGAGTCCTTTATATGGAAGAATAGGAGTGGCCATTGCAGGGAGACAGGTATGAGCCTGCGTTTGTTCACAAGATTGATATAAGGGGGTGTGTGTGTGTGTGTGTGTGTGTGTGTGTGTGTATGAGTCTACAGAGATTTTTCAATACCATCTCCAAACCAATGAATGTGCTTATGACCTAACGCAGGATATAAAGTTGTAAATATGACAGCCAAGGTCTCTACCAATCTCAAGCCCACAGTCCATGACAGGGTTTCTCAACCATGGCACTGCTGACATTTTGGGCCAGATAATTCTTTGCCAGGAGGGGGACTGTCCTGCACATTGTACGGCATGTAGCTATAAGACAACACAGGTGTCTTCTTAGGAGTAGCTCCAGCTCATTGTGACAACCAATAATGCCTCCAGATGTTTCCCAGTGCCCTTGGGAGAAAAATCACCATATGTTGATGACCACTGGTCTATGGGGAAGGATCTATATTAACCAAAAAGCACGAAATTATGTGTCGTGAAGGAGAAGTCCAGGGAGCTATGAGAGCCTCCGACTGGGTGAGCTAGTCAGACTGTGGTGGGCAGAGGTCAGAAAGGCTTCTGGAAGGATGGGGTAGATCAGAGAGGTAGGAAGGCTGGGCATGATTCAGCTGTGTAGGTTCCAGAAAGAGCAGTAATGCAGCAGGAAGTGGGTTGGGAGATGGGGGCATGTGACTGTGGATAAAAGCTACATACCTCTGTTTAGTCCTGAGGCTTCTGCTTGGTGAGGAAGCCTTGAGGCATCATGGAGTCAGTCCAGCTTGTCTGCAAGATGCTTTCATGAGGGCAAGTGGTTTCAGTGTTATGGAGACTGAGAACTGGGCTTTTAAGTAGAGAAAAGCACTTACCTTCGAGGAGGTTCACCCAGGGTCCCAACTATTTCTCAGGTTCACCCACAAAATGGCACAAAATCTCCTCCCTCTACACATACTCCCACAAGTGTGCACTCACACAACTTCACCTACTTATAATTAATCGATAAATAATAGGCAGCCAAGGAATCAAGGCCTTTCACAGCTGCTATTCCCAAGGCCCCGCGGATTTGGGAGCCCATCATTCAATGTTGCTGGTGGAGGGGCATCGGATGGGGATGAGAGCCTAAGGGCGTGGTGCGAGGCGGTAAGGGAGGCACCATCAGGAAGGTCTTTTGTGCTCCAATTAGGAGTTTGAATCTCACACCAAAATCTACAAGGAGGCTAGAAAGATTCTGAGCCTGAGTGAGATAAGTCCAGATCTGCCTGTGGAAAGATGGATTAGGGCAGAGGATAGGGGCTTCGAATGCCAAGCTAAGGAGTGTTTGCAGTTATGTGAAAATGTATTGGCAAGAGTTAAAAGAAACTCTCTTTCTCCTTTCTCACTCTGCCTGTCAATCTAACCCATTGAGATGGCAGGTTGTAAGTTTATTTGATTTCAGGAAATGATATATTCTTTATGTTTTTTTTTTTCTCTCACTATCTTCATTTTCCCTCTGGACTGCATATCATTGCATGCAGTGGCCTGCAGGTTCTCAGTTTTCACGAGAAATGTACTTTTGGCGTTGTTGGGTCTGTAAAACATGAAATGAACCAGTGTCATGTCTTTCACGCCCTCCTCCCTACTCACCCTAGAGCCTGAATTAAATCTCACACCGAGCAATCTGGGCAGCTGATATGTTCCGCAGACACTCGGCACACGGCTTTGCTGGCCATCAGGTGGACTTCTCTGTCACCAGGCTCCATGTCAACCCTGCCACCTCTATTTTGATGGCAAAATTTAGCTGATTTTTGGACTTGGCCTTGAGCTGCTGTAGATTCACCAAGGACCGACAGGATCTGTCCCTGAGTGCATGTGTGTTTGCACAGAGGTTTACAGCTTACAAAGCAGTGTCCGTGCAAGCCTGCAGAGCAGAAGACATGATTCACATCTCACAGGTTGGGAAACCAAGGCTGTGAGAGGTAACCAAGGCCACGTGGGGAGCCTCCTTCATTCTCCACCAGGACAGTGGTCTGTTGGCCACATGGCAACTCTCTGTTGTACCTTCAGATAAGAGACTTTTATGGATAGCAAGGAAAAAACCTAAGAAAAGGCTGTCCCTTGGTAACTTCTTGAAAGTGGGAATTGTCACTTTTTTCTCTTGCAACCTCTCGCTTCATTTCAGACCCCGTCTTCTCTTCCAGTTCTGTGAGATCTGCATCACTGTTACTCCCACAGCCCTTGCAATGTCGTTCTCACTGTCCCCAGATCCAGCTCATCACATTCTTATCCACCCTTACTCTTCTGACCTGCACTCTCCCTCTGGAATACTTTTCTTCAGAACACCCATCCAACCAAGTCTTTTCCATCTTCAACCTCAGCCAAAACTCCCCAGCCACAACATGGTAGTTCCTGGTCCTCATGATAATGAATTTGTCCCTATGCCATGGTCCCATCCAGCTGGAGTCCTCACAGTACATCCGTAATGGGCTGCCTTGTATTTCACTCTGAGTTGTCTGAGGCCTAGCCTATCTCATGCTGGAAAACATTTTTATGCAAAGCAACGTTTTTCACGTAATGGCCATCAGTCGTATATGCTTTACTAAATCCAGTTTCATCCACCAAATAAAAAAATGTTACTGTCATTTTTACAGTGCCTTGCTGGGGGAGAGAATCCAAACTGGTGTAGGAGATTACCCTGGTGATAGACAGTTAATCTTATGACTATACCTAGAGAATGCATCTGGTGGGTGCTAATGAGTAATATTTATTCCAGGATTTTTTACATTTTATGCAGTCAAGTACAGTCAGTTGACAAACTTTGGGGTCTGGGGAGGGTCCAGGGAAGAAAAGGAGAGAAGGCAAGACTTCCTGGCAGCAAAGAAAAATCACACTGAAAGGCATTTCTGAGCATATTTCACCCCAAATTTAATGCCGTCTACACCGTTCCCCCAGACTAATGCTCTTTCAATTATTTGAGCTCCTCCTGGTTCAAGGAGGTCATTATCTTACAAGACAGCCCCTCTTATGGTGGAGTCTTATTATGAGACAGACTTCTATTGTTAAGTTTAAACTTCACTTCTCCTTCCATGCCCTGGCCCTGCCCTCTGGAACTCCGGAGAAAAAACCCACCTACACCTTCCATGACACACACTTCCAAATATCTAAAGACAGTGCAATGTTTTCCTCATTTTTCACTGTCTTTACCCTGCCCATTCTGCAGAAGCTAACACTGAGTTTCAGAGGGGGAAAAAAAAGGATGTGCCCAAGAAAACAAAAAGTTAGAGCCATCGCCACTGTCCTGGTGGCTTTTCCACTGTACCATGAGGAGTGTGATGGTTTTATGCACCAACTTGTCCAGACTAAATTGGGCACAAAACTGGGTACTAGGTTAGTACTCAGTCATGCAATTAAATGCTGACGGAAATGGTTCTAGGAAGGTGTTTTGTAGATGTGTTTAACATCTCTGATAGTAGACTTCAAGGGAGATTATCCTCCATAACTTGAATGTGCCTCATCCAATCAGTGGAAAGCTCTAAAGAGTAAGACTGAAGTTTTCCGAGAAGAAGAAATCCTACCCATGGACTACAGCTCTTGCTCTAGAATTTCCAGCCTTCTGTCCTGTTCTACAGATACACACACATACATGTGAATATGCATGTGTGTGTGTGTGCGTGCACGTGTGCGCGTGCACGTCTGTCTGTCCCATCGGCTCTGCATCTTCTATGCTTCTGCTTTTAATTCTCTGCTTGAACCCTGACTGATATAAGGAACTTTACCCCAAGACTTGATTATATAGTAGAGTATTTCAGACTCCCAGACTGGAAATGGGGACTTTATGGAAAAGGAGCCTCTGAACCCCTCTTTCTGGTTGTCATGGAAGTAAGGGTTTATACGGCCACATTGTTGGACTGATGGCCTCCCTACATCACAATACTGCCCCCTGCCTTCATGGGGTGGTTCATGGGGTTCAGGGAGTCCTGCCCTCCTGGGTTCTTGAAAGAGGAGCTGACTCTGGCTCCTTCATAAGACGCCCTTGACCATTCCTTCTGCTGCACCAGGTGGCATCTGGGAGAAGGAGCAGACCAGACTGCATTTCTCCTCGAGGCCAATGACATATATCAGATGCAGGTGACACTTGGGTTAGGCAAGCACCTGCTCTTCAGAGGCCTGAGGCTTTCTACTAACCTGGGAAGGAATTTGCTGCTGCAGCTTTTTCTGGAAAGATTAGCTGAGAATTCCTTGCCGTGGTTAAGACTTGGAATGCTTTGTAAAACTGCCCCGGGACACCACTGAGCACAGAATTAGCAGAGGGTGGGAGTAGAGAAAAGGGGGATTGGCTCCTGGAAGAGGCAGTTCACTGGAACAGTAAGAGTGTGCTTTTGGGTTGGGCTGCCAAACACCTAATTCTGGATTTCTCACTCACTAGTTTGTGCCTTCTCTGAGACTCAGTTTCCTCGTCTGTAAACCAGGGATAAAAGCCTTACGTCCTTGTAAGGTTTCTCTAAGGATTAATTATCACATGTAACAAATAAAACATATAAATTTCCTGGCACGTAAGTGCTCAATAAATGTTTGCTATTGTTATTGTTATGCTTTTCTCCCTTAAAACAGTTAACTGATGTTTCATTTGTTCTCAACCATGACTGGAAACTATTCCCTTTAGCAGACTGGGTGGTGATGAAGCGCATAAACCTTGTCATCATGCAAACCAGTGTCTCTCTCTGTTTCTCTGTGACTTTGAGCAAGTGATCTGACTGTATCTCAGTTGGTTCCTGTGAACATGGGCATAATAATACCCGGGATGGTGATATACCATAATGGGTATGATAATGGGTGCTAGAGTCAGGCTGCAGGGTTTGAATCCAATCCCAGCTCTGTTCCTTGATAGCAGTGTGGCCTTGGACAAGTTATATAATCTCTCTTTGCTGCAGTTCCCTCGTTTATAAACTGAAGACAACAATAGTGCCTATCTCCCAGACTCTTGTGGGGATTAAAGACATTAATATGTATAAAAGGCTTGGAGCAGTGCCTAGCACTTAGTAAGAACCTGGTAAATGACAACAATTCTCACTGTGCTCTGAGGAAGGATTAAATGAGATAATGCTTTTAAAATATCTGGTACCTTAGCAGGTGCACAATAAAATACTAGTGATTGCAATCGCTGTTGTTTCATATGGTATTAATAATAATAACCACAAGAGGAACTTCATCATATTCTGACTTCCCGAGATCTAATACACTTTCTATAAGGTAAGGTTTGTCTTCAGGACTTCTCTGTGTTAATACCTTTTAATTTTCTAGAAGATTAATCTGGCTAAATCTCAGCTCCATGTGACTTCTCTGTTAAAATAATATCTCAAGCAACTTCCACTTGGAGAATAAAATCCAACCTGCGGACTCAGTTAATCCCCATGATCTCTTCCTGAGGGAGTTTTTCAGCTTTATTTCCTGGTCTCATACTATTCCTCATCTCTCCCCTCGGTGCACAGTGAGTCTCTTGGTGGATCCAAGATGATGATTAACATTAGACCATCCAATGTGAAATGGTACCAGCCTGGAGGATGTAAGGATCATAGAAATGAGATATTGGATGCTTGCTGGGTGCAGGATAATCTCCCTTGAAGTCTACTATCAGAGATGTTAAACACATCTACAAAACACCTTCCTAGAACCATTTCCATCAGCATTTAATTGCATGACTGAGTACTAACCTAGTACCCAGTTTTGTGCCCAACTTTATATGCAAGCTTTCCTTCCGTTTAATATTCCTAGTGATCTTGTGAGGCAGAAATCCTTAATCCCTTTTTAGAAATGAGACATCTGGGGCTCAGTCAGGTAAAAATGATATGTCCAGGTTTCTGGCTGAGTCACTCATGAGCTTCACTGACTTATATCCCTGGCTCCTTATTCATTTGTAAGAACTTTTTACATAAATATAATAACATGCATGTTAAAGTAGAAATATCACTAAATGTGTGGCTTGGTGAATTTTTATAAACTGGATATATCTATGAGCTAAAATCAGGAAAGAGAACACAAACAGCAGGGCAAAGACCCCTCTGATGCCCCCTCTGGTCACGACTTCCCTGAGGGTAACCACTATTGGGATTCAGTGTGTTCTGTGACTTGGGTTATTTTGCCCTTTTTGCACTTGATAAAAATGGAAGCATTCGTACTTACGTTCTTTAGCTCAAAGTATATGAGATTCATCCACACTGTAGCCTACAGGTGTACACCATCCATTCTCATTGCTCTAAGTATTTTATGCAGAATTAGCCATACGTTCAGCATAGGATGGGCCTGGCTATGTGCAAAGCTTCACCAGACAAAAATCTATGAATCTGAATAAGCACCGCAGCACTAACCAAGTGGAGAGGGGATTCCTATGATGAACGCAAGCAGGCTTGACGTGTGTTAGAAGGTGAAAGGGGGCAGGATAAGTTGAAACACTTCAAGTTCACTGCCTGATTTGTGTATTATTTTAAAGACTGTGTCTCATTTGGAGCACATAGGCTTATACACATGATCAGGAATTTGGAAATATTTTGGAGAATTTCTTTAGAAAGATATGAATACCCCAACCAGAGAAGACAGTACATTATTTCTGCCAAGAGACAAAACCCCAGCCCTCTTCATTCTTGTCTCACTGACTCTCTGACTCCACGGACTGGACGGTGCCTGTTTCCCTCTATCTGTGCTGATGTCCCCAGGCATGATGCCATGGCCTGCCTGAACTTGTAGCTTCTTCCAGGTGACCCTATTCAGTGCCCCATAATTTATTTATCCTTTCCACTTTTTTGGGTGTTAAATGTAGTTTCCGGTTTCCCAGATAATGCTGTCATGAATACCCTAGTTCCGTGGTTGCATTTCTGGCCTATACAGTGCCATAGCTCTTAGGTGTATGGAGCTTTTAGGTGACCTGTATTATGGAGCTTTTAGGTGACCAAGGGACATGCTTGTTTTCCCACAAGCAGAAAAAGGGGCACACACATCTGTACAGATACTACTGACTTTTTTATCTCTTACAAGGAGCTGTCTTTGCAAGAGGTTGAATCGGGTGGCTCATTGCTGTCACAAGGACCTCCTGAGGGTCAATTACACTAAGCAAAAAGAGCCATTCTGGCAGGCCTTCCCAATATCTTAAAGCGAGTCAGGAATCCTCCCACACATCAGGTTAATTTAGACAGCTCTTTCAGGGGACTTTCCATGGCCAACTCATTCTGCAGGCTGAACAGGAGGCAGTCATATTCAATAATAGCAGTGACCCCTTCCATTTGCACAGCATTTTATAATTTAGGAATTACCTTTTACAGGTGTTTCTAAATGTCATGTGTACACCCATGTATATTTTTACCAATACCCCTGTGCAGCATTTTTATAGACAAGAGAACAAACTCAGAGGTACAGCTCTTACCCAGGTTATGGTACCACATGTGGTTCTGTTGACCTGAAATGCCCTTTTGAAGACGTTCTTCTTTTTGACCTAAAACAAGGCATATATTCGGGTGCCTGCAGAATCCTTCTATAGACAAGGAGATCACCTGGTGATTTACAACCTTAAAGAAAAAAATATGGGTTCAAGTAGTCTCTCTCATGCTACGCAGCCATGTGGGCCCTCCATCAGCTACTCAGTGAAGACTCAGCTATTTGTATGTCCGATAGCCCTAAAAAGCCCTTTAATATCAAGTTAAAGGGTAACTCCAAGCTTACAAACTCTAGTTCATCAGAGTTAGGCTGGACTACCATAGACCATCATCCCCGATTCCCCAAACCTATGTCTTCTGATTTCTGGTTCCAGAAACCACACTGCCCAGCTCAAGCTGTCATCCTCGTTTGAATCTCAGTAGTTGATCCTGCTTCACCCTTGATTGTTGTCATGTCTCCTTGATTTTTGCCACTTCCCTTGTAGACATGCAGGTTTGCATCTTATAATTCTCTGCCCTCCTGAATTTCCAAAGGCTGGGAAAGATTGGAAGTCTTTCCGTGAGGAAATACTGGTTCTGCTTACAAACTAACCCCTTCAGGCTACACCTGTGCTGAAATGAGTTGCCCCTCTGTTTGGATGAGAATCAAAGTCTGATGCTTAAAGTCTTCCAACGGGATGACCAGTGGTCCCTTCCCATCTGGTATCTACAGCACAGGATGGTCTCTTTGACTAGTAACTGGCTTATTTATTCAAGCATTAGCAAACATTTTATGTAAAGGCCAGACAGTGAATATTTTATTTTGGGGGCCATTGGTATCTGTAGCAACTACTCATCTCTGCCCCTGTGGTGTAAAAGTAACCACATGTGATATGTAAATAAACCAGAATGGTTGTATTACAATAAAGCTTATTTACAGAAACGGTCTGTGGGCCTGATTTGAACATAGTTTGCGGACCCCTACTCTACACGACCAATTCTGGTTAGAGGATCCTACCATCATTTTACTGCACTACAGAAAGTAGATTAGTTATGACATCAGCAAGTTAACTGTGGGGTCAAATGACCATGTTAATTTCTCTTCATCAAGCTCTCCCATGGAATTGATAGCATGCTGGTTTGATAAAAGTCTTAAAGTAATTTTTCTACATAGATGTTAAGGGGAAGAAATGCTAAAGTTCAAGACTGTGTAAGGCTAAAGTTAGGATGTTTTTGACTGCAATAAAGGATCCAAAAGGGACTCAACCATTGACCAACAATGGCTTAACCAAAGGATGTCTATTGTTCGTACAGTTCAACTAGAGTCAGTGGATCTCAGGATTGATTGAGTGACTTATCTTCCAGGATATAGACCTTTTGCATTTTTCTGTTCCCTGCCTTCCTCACCATGTTGGCTCCTTCATGTGTTGGTCAGCTGATGGTTGCAAGATAAATGTAGCAGGTCCAAACACCACATCCTCACAGGTTTGTGTCCAAAGAAGGAAGGGAGGGGATTGAGCAAAGGACCTTCCCTTTATGTAGATGTATTTTATGAGAAATGAAAATGTTTCCCAGGATTATCCCCAGAAGACTTGGCCTTCATTAGCCAGAATTAGATCCCACAGAATTACATCCATAGCCAATCACCAGCAAAGAATGGTGATGGCCCAATGGCTTAGATAAACCATGAGTCATCTTCCACGACAGGACACATCTCTCTCAGTGAAGCTGAGTTCTATGTGCAAGGTGCAAGGAAGCAGGTGCTGGGGGAAGAAGGGAAGGTAGGGGATGGCTGGTTGGTAGATAACCGGGGGTTAAAATCACCAAGAAGGTGAGGGACATACTAAAACCTTCTGTGACGGCAGTGACAGGCAGAGCTTGCTGAGATAGGGTGAAGGTGATGTACTGTTTTAAATTCCAGCTCTGGCTGAAGCACGGCTTTTCGTCACAGTGGTTCTCAAACATTAGCGTTCCCGAGAATCACCAGGGGCCCTTGTTAAAATGCAGTGTCCTGGGTCCCTGACCTAGAAATTCGGTTTAAATAGTGCTGGAAGACTACCAGGAATATGTTTTTGAACAGCCCCCAGGAGATTTTGAGGCAGGCAGTCTGCTGCTCACACTGGGAGGATCAATCTTTACATGATTTTGAAGCTCTGATGAGAGTGACGTACAAGGTAGAGCAATTGTCCCCCCCCACTTTTGATTTCTTCTAAAAACAAACATTCAGATATGTAAATACTGGGGCATAGAGCTTCCCTATGTTCTGAGAAGAAATAGAATTGGGACATTTAATCCCATGGATATCAAGCCAAGATGTCTGCATCAAATGTATCTCTTACTTCGCATATGTAGAGCTGCAAGGCTGGGCATGAAATCAGGGGAATTTATGTAAGCATGATTTTTAAGCTACCTGATATTTTATATACACAATACAGAACAAGGGCTCTGGGTCCAGGAAAACTTGGGTTTGATCCCTAATATTATAAATTTGGAAAATAGCTTAAATGTTATAGCCTCAGTGTTCCCTTAGATAAATGGAGGTAAATATTTTCCCACTATCATATGAAAGGATGATCTTTGAAAAAATTATTAAGACATGATCGATATAAAAAATATATCATGGTGTTTAGCATCTCTAAACGCTCAATAAACTCATCACTATCTTCGTCCTCATCATATTTGTAGCAGTGGTGATGGTTTTATTTCTGTTTACGTATCCTTATAGTTAATAAGATCATCTTACTAATTTTCTCGTGTACAGATGTGAAACTGAGTCCCAGCTATGTGAAATGACTTGCCAAGTTTACCAAATCAGTTGGTTGAGCTGGGTCTCAAACTAAACTTGGTTGTTGACTCTCTCATCAAATTCTCTAATAATCCACATACTAAATTCACAATGAACAAATGTGAGACCCAGTTTCCTGGCACCTGTTAAGAAAGCACCCACTTGGGGGAGAGCTGTTTTGTTTCAGCCCCCTCTTCTCTCTCTCTGCCTTCCTTCTCTGTCTCTTTCACCAGCCTACACTCTGGCCAATATGCAGAAGGCCTCCTGGAGTAATTAAAGAGGGGAGTCAAGGTGCTCATTGTTGGGGCCAGGAGACAAGTCGATGTGGCTCAATCTGCTGGGAATTGACTGCAATCAATTTCTCTGAAGGTCTGTCCAAGGCTGCAGTTGTAAAGTGCTCTGCAAGCTGATCAGTGGTGGCCTTGAGTGCAGCAGAGGGAGAGACAAAGTGGTGGCGGCAGCCACTGGACAGTCTGCAGCCAGCAGGCCAGCCCAAGTCCAAGGTCAGCCTCTGGATCCTCTTTCCCTTCCCTCTCTCCGCATAGCTCCCTGGCAAACATGTCAAGATAAGATGGGGCAGCTGGAAACACATGAGAAACCTTCCTGGAAGCTCTGGTTGTGGTGGGGTGGGGTGGGGGGGTGGTGGTGAAAGAAAACTCATTTGCTAGAGATAATAAAAATAACAATAATCTCATATTCATCACTACAGCCGTAATGAGAGTGGTGGTGGTAATGACAGGGCACCTGATTTTATCTTCTGCTCTCTGAATGTGAAAGTACACCTCTGTATCCAAATGAAAGTCATTTAAGGGCTGTTGTTTGGTGGCGAATGGAATTCATCATATTTAATAAAGTGTTAATTGATGTGGAGGAAGGGTGCCTAGTTTTTCTGGTTTTGTACATTCATTCCTTCATTAAAGAAGTCATTGAGCACTGTGGTGGCATACCACCTACCATGTGTTGCATCCTGCACACAGTAGGTGCTAAGTTCATTTTTGTTAATGTGCATTGTTATATGTTGTGAATAATAAATAGTAAATAAAATATGCCTCTTGCTTTCCAGGAACTCACATTCTAAAAATAGCATGTAAACAGAGTGTCTTTGTCCATTCAGGCTGCTGTAACAAAATACCAGAGACTGGGTAGCTTATACACAACAAAAATGTATTTCTTATGGTTCTGGAGGCTGGAAGTCTGAGATCAGGGAGCCAGCATGGCTGGGTGAAGACCCTCTTCTGGGTCCCAGACTTTTCCTTGTGTCCTCCTGTGGTGGAAGGGGGTAGAGATCTCTTTTATAAGGGCACTAATTCCATTTTAGGATCTATTTGATAAAAGATCTCTTTTATAAGAACACCGATTCCATTCCTGAGGGCACCACCTCCATGACTTAGTCACCTCCCAGAGGACCCACCTCCTAACACCATCACACTGGGGGTCAGGTTTCAACAGATGAATTTCTGGGGAGACCTACCTTCAGACCACTGCACAGGGTGAAGAGGTGAAGCAAATTGCTCAGCTCAGCAGGCAGTGGTAGATCTTGCACTCAAATGTTTGATTCAAATTCCAGGGCCTTTTACAATATTTCATACCAGGGTGGCAGGTAAGAGCACTGATTTTGGAATTAGACAGATGTGGTTTAAACCCTGCCTTTGCCGCTTTTTGGCTAAGTGACCTTGAGCAGATCAATTAACCTCCCTGAAACTCAATTTTTTTTCATCCAAAAGATAGAGACAAAATGCCTGTGTATTGGGATAACAGTGAGAACTGAACGCAACTATATATATATATATAAGGATTTCAGCAGAGTTCTTAGCATATTGTAAGATTTTTGATAAATGTTAGATGTCATTATTATTAATATTAACTTCAAATGCCCTCCCCATGTTTCCTTTCTGAACCTCCCCTCCACTTCTTTTGACATATCTTTGAATACTTTAGTACCTTGAATTAATTTTAGGCATGATGACAGACTATCAGGAGAGCTATTTTGGTTTGGTGGGACTTTCCCTCACCTTTTTGAACACACCACCCAGCTGAATATCATATATCATGTGAGGAATGGTGAAGGGAGATGAGAAAACATGGAAGGACATGCAAACCATCTTTACGTATTTCAAAAGCTGTCAGTTTAAAAACGGACAAGATTTATTCTTGTTTGGCTTCAAAGGTAAAAGTTTTGCCAGCAAGTGGAAGTTACAGAGAAGTTCGTTTTTGTTTCGTCAAAGAGAATTCAAATGAGTGGGGCTTTCTGCCAATCAAATATGCTAAATTGTATGGTAGCAAGTTCCCCATCACTCAAAGGATTTCAGCTGAGACGGATGGCTGCAGAAGATATTTTAACTGGAGACTGAGTGAAATGATATCCAGAACCCTTTCATTAAAACCATGGAGTCATCCATGCAATGTGAATTATGTAAGCCATTCATAAATGTGTTGGAGTTTCTGAATGAGATATTTGGTGTACAAGAGTATGCATATTGAGAGCCAGGTGCCAAATCCATTTTGTAGATGTACATGTATTTTCCAACATGGCGGCGGATCACAGTCTTTCTGGTTCACTGCAGTCCACACCATTCCCTATTGTCTTATCTTAGTGAATTTTACCCTTTTGTTTTAACTGCTTGACCCTGTATGGAAAGAGCCATAGACCATAAACCAGGAGATTTGGCTTTGCTCCTGGGTCTGCCAGTGATTTGCTCTGTCCCTTTTGGTCAATGACTTCCTCTGTCTCAGCCTCACTGCCTTATGTGTAAAATAAGGGTGTTGGATTCGGTATCTAAGGGTCTTTTCTGCACTACTATTCTGAAATTTATTATCATGAGTGGAAAAACTCACTTTAATTACTTTCTTTGGAAAAGCAATGTCTTTGTCTGAACCCCTTGAGGAGGGGTGGACATGTATGTTGTTATCTTCTCTAAGAAGCATAATTTATAACCATTAATAAAAACGGATGATTCTGCCATCAGTCTTCTTGGCTTTTCCTGGATTCCCAAGATATTCTGAATGATTAAAATGAGATGAAAATGTCTGAATATTGTTTCTCTGTGGAGATAAACACTTTGCTCAGAACAGCTAAAGACCCTTCCCCCTACTTTTTTTTTAACCAAACTGACTTAACAAGCAAAGGTTGATTTGCTGGTTCTTGTTGCTGTTGTTTTCCTATAGAGACTGATTGTGAAAACTGTGAAAGAAATGACAAGGAAAGAGGAGAATCTCAAAGACTAACAAAATGGAAAGAAATGCAGTAGCTGCCTGGAAACATGTAGGATGGTCATTCCGAAGCTTATGTGTGAGGTTCTTTCTCTCCAAAGAGCAACTCAGCTGTGTGGCTGGAGTCCATTTACTAATTATCTGACACTGGGTACTCCTCCTGCTCCCTTTACAGTGAAGTCCCTCTTATCTGTTGAGATCAGGATCCGTAATTGTAGGTTAATGGAAAGTCAGGGAAAGCAGAGGCATGCTGAGTATAAAAGAAGAGTCTACTAGCTGGGAGGGTTTAACTTGCAGTGGGCAATACTCAGACCTTCAAAGAACAAGGAAAGCATTGGTTAATCCAGAGACTTGATTAGGTCAGCAGTCAAGGATAAGCATATGAAAACAATTAGAAAATACAGAAAAGGAAAAAGAAAGATAATTGCCTAAATCCACTCAGAGACAGCATTTTGGTAGAAGTACGTCTAGACCTTTCTCTTCACAAATATTTCAGTAGGTAATTTACATATATAATGTATGTAAATGATTTCATAATGTGTGTAAATAATATAAGATATATATGTAGAGATCACATGAGTCAATTGATTTATAACCCATTTCAATTAATATGTCTCAAACACCATTAATAGCAATAAACATAAAACCATATCATTTTATTTAATAATCTTATTTCCTCATTTCAAACGCTCAGTTACCCCCAAATACCATCCTATGACACACTTCTATGTTTTTCTGATTTTCTACAATGACCATGCATTCATTATGGACTTAAGAATATGAAAAACAGAAAAACGTGCAAATATGCTGGTTAAGAAAGCAGCATAATCACAGGTTAACAGTGTGGATCTAGGAATCCAAAACCTATCAGCTTTCAAATTTCAAATCTGTACCTATGAACTGTGTGACTTTGGGTAAGACACTTTACTTCTCTGAGCTTTAATTACCCCATCTAAAAATGGGGACAGTAAAGAAAATCATAGAGGGCTGTTACAAGGATTAAAGAAACCAGTGTGCAATGTTTTGCATAGACTTGGGACACAATAAGTAGCTAACAAACGTAACTATCATCGTCATCATATTTATAATCATTATCATAATCAGTGCTTTCTCTGATTTTGAAAAAATATATTTCAATGTGGAAAAAAATGACAAAAAATTCCACTTTGCACTTGGAAGTTCCTGATAATAATACCCAAGAATGTTCCTTCCTTTTGGATATCATATGTAAGGATGTCCCATTTCATTTAGAGAATATTCCCCTTCTAACGATGTTGAGCATCTTTTCCTATGCATATTGGCCGTTTGTATATTTTCTTTGGAGAAATGCTATTTAGATCCTCTACTCACTTCTAATTGGCTTGTCTTTTTATTATGGAGTTGAAAGAGTTCATCTCATCTTCTCGATACAAATCTCTTAGCAAATATATTATTAGCAAATGTTTCCTCCATTCTATGGGTTGTCTTTTTGAATTCTCATGGTATCCTCTGAAGAAAAAAAGATTTTAATTTTGATGAAGTCCAATTTATCTATTCATTCTTATGTCACTTGTGGTTTAATGTCATATCTAAGAAACCATTGCCTAACTCAAGATCCCAAAGATTTACTCCTGTTTTCTTCCAAGAGTTTATAGTTCTACTTCATATATCTAGGTCTATGATCCATTTTGATTAAGTTTTATGTATGGTGAAACTTCATGCCTTTCAATATGGATATCCAGTTGTCCCAGCACCATTTGTTTTTTTGAAAATTTTCACCATTTTGAAACCCAGCACCATTGAAAACTATTTTCCCTCATTAAATGAATTGTCTTGGCATCTTTGTTGAAACATATTGACTATCAATATGAGGGTTTGGGGTTTTCAATTCTAGTCTATATTTTACCCTTATGCCAGTACCATACTATGCTGATTATTGTTGTTTTGTGTTAAGTTTTGTAATCAAAAGTTGTGAATTCTCCAGGTCTGTCATCCTCCCCCACCCCACCCCAAACCTGTTCTAGATATGCTGAGTCCCTTGCATTTCCATAGGAATTTTAGGATCAGTTTGTCAACTTCTGCAAAAACATAGGGTAGGATTTTGATAGGAATTGCCTTGAATCCATAGATCAGTCTTAACAATATTACGTCTTCTGATCATGAGCCTGATATGTCTTTTCATTTATCTGTATCTTATTTAATTTCTTTCAATAATGTTTTATATTTTTTTCAGGATACATGTTTCATACTTCTTCTGTTTGATTTTTGCATATTTTACTTTCAGTACCTTATAAATGGCATTGTTTTCTTAATTTCATCTTCAGATTGTTCATCTCCAGTGTATACTGATTTTTGTATATTGATTTTGTGTCTTAAAAACTTGCTGAAGTCCTTCATAGTTCTAATAGTCTTTGTGCATTCCTTCGGATTTTCTGCACATGAGATCATGTCATCTACAAATAGAAATAATTTCTTTCTTTTTCTCCAGGTGGATTGACTTTTATATTGTTTTCTTACCTAAATGCCCTGGATAGAAATTCTAGTACAGTACTGAACAAAAGTGGCAAAAGAAGGCAATCCTGTCTGGTTCCTGGTCTTAGAGGGAAAGCTTTTAGTTTTTCAACAGTAAGTAATGCTGTTAGCTGTGGATTTTTGTAAGTACCTTTTATCAGTTGAGGAATAATTTCTAGTTTATTGAGTGCTGTTATCATGAAAGAAGGTTGGATGTTTGTCAAATGCTTTTCTGTATCTATTGAAATTATCATGTGGGTTTTGTCCTTTATTTTATTAATATGGTATATTACATTAATTGATTTTCATATGTTGAACCAACCTTACAATCCTAGGATAACTCCTAATTGGTCATGCTGAATAATCATTTTTATATTTTGCTGAACTCAGTTTGCTAGTATTTTTTAAGGGATTTTTGCATCTATATCCCCATTTTTGAAATAAGAAAATGGGTTCAGAGAAACAAATCGAGTTGCCCAAGACTACATAGCAGAGCCACTAATTATATCCAGTTCCACTTAGCTCAAAATTGGTGTTGTTTCTGCACTGCACAAAGAAAGAACAGAGAACGAACATGAAACTGGGGGTCATTACATTTGAGTTCATTTCCACTAAATGCACCAACATGAGTCCTGTCTGAAACTCAGTTTACCCAAGTCTTCACGAAATCAAGGCCTTCTCATTCTTTGGGTCTTTGCTTCTACATCACTTTTTCTCAGAGTTTCTCTGGCCACTCTTCTTCAAAGAGCCCCATCTCATTGTCCTATGTCTCAGAATTCTGTTTGTTTCTTTTTCCATTTCTTACATTTGTTAACATGCTGCCATTTATGTTTCTGTATGAGTTTTGTTTTCCTCTCTTGCTTTTGTTCTTTTTCCCCCACCAAAGTGCAAGCTGCATGAAGCCCCAAGATCTGCTATGTTAGCTCCCATCAAAGATCCTGGTTCACAAAACATGTTCAATAAATACTTGTTAATTGAGTGAGCTGGTAAGATAAGAGGTATATATAGCCTGTTCAGATACAAAGCATGGAATTATTTTGTAGTCATTTTCCAGTAATGAAAAACTCACTCAAAGAAACTCAAGAAAAAGGAAGTGAGAAACTCTCATGGAACTCAACTTCTAGGCCTCCCAGGAACTAGAACATTACCAGGTGCCTGCTTTCTTTCTCTCTCTCTCTCTCTCTCTTTTTCTCCCTCTCTCTCTCATGCTACCTGGCCTCCCAACTCCACTTCCATCTACACATGTGGTCTAAGGACCAGCTTCTTCAGATTAACCATCATCTATCATATCTACCTCAGAAAAGTCATTTTAGCCCTGGAGATAATTCTCTTATAGCCACCATCCAGTTAACTGAATTCCTTTTTCAGCTAGTGATTCCAGAGAGCTGGAGTCTGACTGGCCCAGGGAGTCAGCAGTACCTCTTTGGGCCCATCAGTTATGCCCAACATATTGGAGTTATATTGTACAGAGAGATGCCTTTCCTCTCTCTTGGGCTATAAATGGCTAGCCTTGAGATGATTGGCAGATCTATTACAAATTTAAAATTTTATGTTTAAAATTTAAATTTTGTATTTAAATTATCCATGTGAACAGCCAAGTTCACATAAATAGTAAGTGAGACAGAAAACCAGGTCTTCTTGCTCCCAGTATATGTAGTTATTTCACACAGAGATGGCTTTCAGGATAACCCATCCTAGTCCCACAAAACAAAATCCCTTTTGTAAAGTCTCCTCTGTTTCACAGGCTGGAAATCTGGCTACCATCCACTCATGAGATGTTCATCCTAGAGAAGGTCTCTCACCTCCTGCTGCTGAGGAAATTGCATTATTGGATTTTTAAACAAACCATTGGTCAGAATATCTAAGAGTCTTTCTTGCAGACCTTCACAGGTTTCTTTTTTTAAATTAAAATTCCTGGCCTGGGGCAAAATGAAAATGTCCTCAGATTTGTAATCAGGGCTTGTGTTTCATATTTGAAATGCAGGTTAGAAACTGGAGTTTGGTGTGACCTGATCTTGGGACACCATTTTGTGGATTGCTGACTTCTTCGAGTTTAGGTGCTCTTAATGGGAACTGCCCTTGATCATTCCCAGGGGCCAAGAAAGACACCCAATTACCCCAGTGTGTGAAGGTCATTGTCTTCTTTCTCTCCTACAGTTTGACCCGCCCAATCAATCAAAATACCCTATGTGATTGAGAAAACAAAATATACATGAAAAGTCCACAACTGTGTGCAGAGCCTTCTTGCCACTAACTAACTGATCTAAATCAGAAGAGATTATGAATGTGCACACACACACTTCTATCAGTATGGGCAAGGGCACTAAAAAACATCAACATGAAGGCAGTATCTTCTAAAAATGCATGAATTAGAGGTCCAGTTTATATTTTCAAATACAAAAAATGGTTGGGAAAAGGGTTTTAGCCCCCATTAAAACAGCAGGCACATCCAACAATACCATGTCGGGATTTTGCATAAAACATTGGAATTTCATACACGTGCCTCACAAGCTGTCAAGAAGGCAATGCCTCAGGGCTTGAACTGACAGATGATTATCTTCCACTGTAAGAGGGCAAATAAAATCTAATTCATATATTAACTTTATTTACTTGTTTATTTAATACCCCCTCCACCCCTGTTCCACAAGGATTAACATAGGATTCTGAACAGTATTTTTTTTCTTATTTCCCCAGGAGAAATTCAGTGTTTACATCTAAGCTTAAGTCAGAATGTCAAAGCTGGGTAGAGATTTTGGAAGACCCTATCCACACACACCCTCATGCCAAACATCATTACAGTATGCATTGAGAGGTGGAACTCAGAGTAAACTAACTGATCCTCCCAATTAGTAAAGAACAGAGTTAGTACTTAAACTCTAGTCTTCCAAATTCATATGTAGTGTTCTTTTCATTCCCTATGTTACTTTCGATTTGAATTACTCCAACTCAACACAAATCAAGGTTCTGCTCAAGGTTGGGCCATGGGCTGGAACTAGGCTCAAACAAATGGAACTTGGCTCTAGCTGCCCACGAGGTCCTGGTCTACTGAAGAAACACTCATGACCTCAGTAGAGCAGTAACTATGGGAGAAATTGAAAGAGTTATCAATAACTTGCTTCTCTGAAAGCTGCTGATCCCACAGTTGTTTATATTCCAGGTAATTTCCTTCAAACTTTTAAGAAAGAGATCTTTCTCCTACTTTATGAACAGTCCAAGAGTGGAAGAGAAGTTGAGCAACTATTTCATTCATGGCCTGAAGCCAGCAAAACTTGCTCCAAACAGGATTTACAGACCAAAGGAGAAACAGACTTCAGAGGTGTGTTTCTACCCTATGACCCAACCCCAACCTAGGCTGTGCTTGCTAGGTGTGGACCCTTGAACCAACGTCCACATCTATGGGCTGGCCAGCAGCTAATGAGTGTCTCTTTCAACAGACAGAGAGGGGATAGTAGGTCCATGTTTGATGTTGGCACTAAGAGGACAGGTATACATTTAGCTGCATGTGCCAGCAGAGAAAGTTTTCTGAGAGAGGATACAGACAAGGAGAGACTGGAGGCAGAAGAAGGGGAAACAAAGTATCATTTACCTCCTCAGAGACAGAGAGGGTAGCTTTGGTTTCTAATAAGCTTCTGAGCTCCAGTTCCCATGAGACCAGGCTGTACCAAGCTCTTGTTTCCATGGTGTTGTCTGCTTGTGTCCTTTCAGCAACAGCCCCTTCTCCCATCATGACAGATGCATTCACTTCTCCCTGTGCTGTATTGGATAGGTTTTTATTCTTTGCAATTAAGACAGCTCTGCTAGAATAATAATGGCTTAAAATGAAGAGACCAAATTATCATTATCTGCAAAAGATATATTTTGATACCTAGAACACTCAAGAGAATCAACTGAAAACCTATTAAATTTATTAAGAAAGCTCAGCAAAGAGACTGGTTCCAGGGTAAATACACCAAAATAATAATGTTCTTTACTGGTGATAACTAGTTGGGAAATACAATTTTAAAAATATCTTATTCACAATCACAACATGAAACAGAAATGCCTATAAACAGGTTTAACAAGAAATATGCAAGATGCTTATGAAAAAACCCACAAACTTTACTGTGAGATGTAAAAACACTTGCCTATATAGGAAGACAAATAGTATTCCTGGGCAGAAGGCTCAATAATATCAGAGATCAGTTTTTCCTAATTAACTGATAGGCTTATCATATTTTCCAATCAAAATCTTGACAAGATTTTTGGAAACTTAACAAATGGTTCTGAAATTCATCTACATATAATAGGTAAACATAGCTAAGTCATTACTGAAAAATAAAAAATTCTTGGAAAGGTTTACTTTCTTATTTTACACAGCAAAACTCAAAAAAACATCAGGCTTCTGGTATAATAATAGACATATCAATGGGAAAATTAGATACTGGAAAGTAAAATTGGCTTTACACACACACACACACACACACACACACACACTGAGAAATGAAATACATAATTAAAATGCTATCACAAAAGTGTGGGGGAAAATATTACTTTTAATTCATGGTTATGAGCCTCTACTGCAAAGAGTTAAATCTTGGAGTACAGGGAAGCATTCATCAACACTGTCAACTTTAACAAATTACAGATGTGTGAAAGAATTAAATTAAGTGCATTTAAATTTTTAAAAGCAAAAAGTAATATTGACAATTGATCAAACTGAGGAACAAGAGAAAAGAAGATATTTTAATTTTAAAAAAGGAAGAACTTACTCACAAAAAGGAAAACTATATGTTACTATGTAAAAATGTAAAATAATCTGTACCTAAACATTAAAGACAAAAATTGAAATACTAGGAAGGAAAACTGGAAAAACTTTTAAACAAATATAACAGGCTAAGAGTTGTCCTTAAGCCATAAAGGACTTGATACAAAACATTCAGATTCCAGTTGATGAATGGCCATAAACTCTCATGAAGAAGCAATTCATAAAAGAGAAAATGCAAATGCTAAATAAACACATATTTTTAAAAGGCAACCTTGCTAACAATGAAATAAATGCAAATTAAACAATGAGCTATTACACTCACCTTTCAAATTAGCCACACTGGGAAACAAAATTCTCTTCCAAACAGGGACCTGAGTAAAAGCACTCTTCTCTGCTTCCAGAAATATAAATTTGTGTATCTTTTGAGGATTCAATTTAACTATTGTATTTAGAGCCAAATATAATAGAATATTTTAAAGCAGTATTCCCATTGATAAGATCCAAAGAAACTAATTTGCAACACAGACAAAAAATACACAAAGGTACATTTCAGAGATGTGTGTGTGCACATTTTAATAATAGCATGCCAATTAAAAGCAAAAATATACTCAAAACAAAAGAATCAATTAAAATCGTAGTACAGCCATATGATGGAAATCAATGTCATTGCAAACAAGGCTTGGGAAGGATTTTTTTAGTTGTAAGAAAGTCTTCTCCATAACGTATTTTCAATAGAAATATCCCTCCATATAAGTCATGATCTCAATTTTGAGTTAACACACACACACACAAAAACACTTCAAACACTGAACCATTGTCAGTGATTTGCCTGGGAGACAGAATTACAAAGGATTTTCAGAATTTTAAAACTCCTTTTCTAAATTTTTTAAATATACATGCAATGGAATATATACTGCTTTTATAATCAAGAGCAAGAAAGGGAGAGAAAAACAGAAAAAAAATCATCTGACCCTAATGAAATATGTGCTTTGGTAAAGCTCATTGCTTTGAGAACACCAAGTCTGCCTGGGGGAGTCCAGGAGGAACATTTCAGCTGGTGCTTACAGAAATGGGCTCTGGGGGAAGAGCATGGAAGGGCATTCTAGTCAGGGCCAATTCTGTTAAGAGGAATACAAATTTAGAGTTAAACACTAGTGTGAGAGATGCAAAGATGGAAATTATCATCCGATTGGGGAAGAAAAGCATGTAAAAAAAACCCAAACCCTGGTAGGTTATGCTAAAGGAGAAATGAGTAATTAAACAGTAAGCCGTGAATCTGGTGATAGATTTAGGGTATGAGAGAAACAAAGCAAAACAGAGCTCAGAGGAAACGACTCAGTCCTCTTCCATCTTCCTGACCTATCCATGCATGGACTCCTCTCCACCAATTAATATACGGTCTAACCCTTTTTCTGCTTCTGCTGTATTTCTTACCCTTCATCAGTCATATCAGTAGAGACAGAAAGAAAGCATGGCATCTTCAGCTCTGGTAAACTCCAGACTGTTTGGTTTACTCAGCATGTCATCCAATTACTAAGTTTGAGGTTAAAATCCTGCTACGATTTCAAGATGTTTGGTTTATGCCTTTTTTGAAATCTACCTTAGAAGGGACGGTGGTTCTCTATGGAAAGTCAATCAGCACCCCAGCCAAGTGGATGCTGACTTAATTCACCAGGGATCAGGTACTGAGCCTGTTCCCTCTGCAAGACAATGCGCTAGATTGTTGCATGATATGGGGATGGATAAAGAGCAAAGAATCCACACTTCAACAAATATATAATGTAAACTCCTGGGCCTTAAACTTGGCTGCCCATTGTAATCACTGGGTAGCCTTAAATGAACACTGATGCTTGGATGCCATCCCCAGAGATTCTGATGTAATTGGGCTAGGGTGTGGGCGGGGAATCGGGAGTTTTAAAATCTCCCCTGGGCAGTCAAGTTTGGAAGCCTTTATCTAAAGGAGTCAAAGAAAAAAATGCCTGATCACTAAACAGCCCTGATCATGTCACTTTCCATGATGAACTACTGAATAGCTTCCCTACTGCACATGGAAACAAGTTCAGACTTAGCGGGCATTCAAGGCCCTGTGTAGTCTAGTAGCTATTGAACCTCATTCCCCTGAGGCTCCTCGGCAGATCTGTTGCCTGAGCGTACCTTTAGTCTACTGACTCTGCTCCAGAAACACGAAATAGGCAGAAATCTCTGCCAGCTCTGGCTGATGGCGATCAGTTACCTCGAGAAGTGTGCTTAGAAAGATCCTGAGGCAGCATGCAACAGGAAACAGTACTGTGCCCTGCCACCAGCAGGGAGGGAAAAGGGCAGTTCCCAGGGCCAGCCATTTGCCATGCTGACACTGTTCCTTTGCTCCCCCTACGTGTAGGAATGGTCTGGAGTGTCCTGCCAAACATCCTTCAAGCCCAGCATAGGGGCCTCTGCTCTCTGAAGCCTTCCTGTTGTCCTCCAAATTCTTCCTGCTTTGCCTCTTACATCAAACCTTCCCCGAATCTTCATTAGCACTCTCTTGTTGCTTTTACTATAGAAATCAATATCAGCTTTTGCACTCATGTCTCAAATACTGTATGACTGTGATTCTCAAACTTTAGCCTGCATTAGAATCACCTGGGGGTTTTGTTAAACCACGCATCTAGAACTTCTGATTCAGTAGGTCCAGGGTGTGGCTCAAAATGTTGCATATCTAACAAGTTCCCAGAAGATGCTGCTGGCTGCTGGCCGGGATACCGTATTTGAGAACCACTTCTCTGTTACATTACAATGTCCTTAGAAGGCCTGTCTCAGCTTCTTCTTTATCTATGCATCATTTTAGCAATATTCTGAACATAGTAGCTGCTTACTTTGGATTGAATGAAACCACAGCCCTCAAAGACAGACAGATACGATAAGTAAGAAATGATTGGTGCAGGCACACACTGTAGGAAGTCACACTCTTTTGAAATGATAACAAAATCTTAGGTAACAGATGATGTTTCAGACGGGAGGAGAGAAATAGGGATGATCTCTGGCTCAGTATCTGGAGCTGGGGGTCACAGAGCCACGTAGCATTTTAGAAAGATGCCAGGCTGCGAAACTGGACACACGCTTCCTCATTGTCCCCATTAGTCTCAAGCAAGTCCTGAGCTGACTGGATTTCACAAGTGGGAAGAGAGCTTGCCAGTGTGAACAAGGGTGAAGCAAATGAGTAACCCCAGGAAGGAGAAGCAATGGGGGGCACGACCCCAGGCAGATTTTCATCTTGCCTGTCTAACACGTCCCCGTTGGCTTTATTGAAAACTACCCCAAGGCTGCAGGAGGTGGGGTGGCTGATGGAAGATGAATGAGAAGGCTCCCTGGGAAAGTTTCCCCAGCTCTCACTGGCTGGGTTTTAAAAGCCACTTCAGCAACTGTTCAGAGCTGTCAAATGTCTCTGTCAGATCGATAGGTTACTGTGGAATTTGCCCAGACTGTGAGCCAATCAAAATGTAAATTCCAGACAAATTTAATACATAAACCAACTTGTCTTCCTCAAGCCATTTTGAAAGTCATGAAAAGTAATTTGACTTTTCCTCATAACTGTCATATAGGAGATACATTTGGTTGGTGTTAAGCATTTATTTGGCCTCAAAACTCATTGTCGGTCCAGGGGTTGCAAAGGAAATGGAGGGTATATATGTGTTTGTTGTCTTGTTACCCATGTGCTTCAGAGGGCCCTGGCAGGTTTCCTCATTTGAGTGTCCCTTATGGAAATGTATAAATTATTATGAACATGTATGTGGTCAATATGCCCCTGAGGGTGTTAGGCGTGCCGTGGAGTATGTGATTAAAAGTCACAAACTCCCTATTTATGTCTCTCATGGGCAGTCTCATTTTCTAGAACATTCAATGTGTCTGGAGGCATGATTATGGCTATGCGTGTTGCAACCTATCTTTTCCAACAAGAACCATAAATCTTTATATTGAAAGAAAAGATTTATAGCCCAGCCAGGATGGCTCCAGGCCCTGTGGAGAAGCATGCTTTAGAGACATACCCTAATTTTTCACATTGAAAAAAGTCATAATGGGAAAAATCATGTAAGCAAGAGGTATAAAGCTTTAAACTCAGGCACATCTAAAGTGGAGATTTTGCACTGAATTTTTCCTATGGTCATTATTTTGCACATATCTTACTTCTGTGTGACATTAGCTTAGAAAACACTTTCACATCGTGGTGCCCTTTGACCCACTCTACCCACTGAAGCAGCTAGAATGGTCCTCATTTCCCAGGTGAAGACACTGAGGCCCAGGTAGGCAAAGAAGCTTGGCCAAGGCCATAGAGTAAGAGTAGAGCCCAGACTTGAGCCCAGTGTATGGAATGTTCTCTGTGGCACCCTCAGGTACTCTTTCTGCCCTCCTCCACCCTCTGACTGTTTATGCAGTGTGTTCAGTGGGTCCTTGTAGTCCTTTCCTGCGGCTGCTGTAACAAATTACCCCAACTCAGCAGCCAAAGACAACAAAAATGTATTCTTTTACAGCCCAGAGATCAGAATTCTGAACTGGGCCTCCCTGGGCCCGACGTCAGGGCTCTGCTCTATCTCGAGGCTCCACTTCCTTGCTCCTTCCAGCTCCTGGGGACCGTCTGCATCCTCCTTGGCTCCCTTCATGCCATAAAGTCAGGTGGAATCATTCTCATGCTACTGGCTCTCCAGTTTTCTTCTTCTACCTCCTTCTGGCATTTCTGTGGACCTTTCCGAGTGGTCCACTTGGATAATAAAGTGGGGGTAAACTCCATGAGCAGCCCTAATTCATTTTTGCCATGTGACTCAAGGTACCCATAAATTCAGGGATTCTGATAAAGACATCTTTGAGGACCACTACACTGCCTACAATACAATGCTTGCTTTTCAGCTTCCCATGGGTTCAGCCAGTGAGGGCCACTGGCAGGAGATCTGAAAGGGATGGGAGGGAAGGCCAGGTATTTGTTTCCCATGTTCTCTTCTTACTGTGCTGCATTTCTGCAGAGGCTTATCATCCTGTTCAAGCCACACCTCTGTTAGGTGGCTCTGTCCTATAGCTAAGACTGTATCTAGGCCCCCCAACCATGGCCTTCCCTGTCCCATCAGGCTGGGGGGTAGAGGACGGGTAACATCTTCCCTGTGCTGTTCTCTCACACTCTTGCTGGTATCCTTAAGCCCCCTCAGAGCTTTGTCAGTAACCCTTCCACTAAGCCATCACTCCTTTAAGTGTGGCATCTGTTGCCTGCCAGGACTCTGGTTGACAGGTGAAGGAAACATCTTCCAAGTCCAGCTCTTTCCCCTACTCCACCCTTGGCTAAACCACGGGTAGCAACCATGGCTACAGGATTGTAAAAAGCATGCTTCTGTTTCAACAGCAGTTTTCTTTATGTCTTCCTATCAGGGTATAAAGTCAAGGCTAAACCTACAGGACCCCTTACTAATACTCTCCCCTTAGTTAATGGAAAGCAGAAGAGGAGTTCTCTCTGGTTCAAAGTGGCCCAATGAATAATGTGGAAAACCCATTCCCTAGGTCTAGTGCATTTTAACCCTTAGAAACAGTCCCATCTTCTGCTCTTTCCAGTCCCATTTCTCATTCAACTCTGCAGCTGAATGGCTTTGCGATGTGGAATAAATGCCGAAGCCCTTACCATATGCTGTAGGTCGTCCTTCATGGGCTCTTGTCTGCCTCTTCACTCTCGTCTCTTGCCACATCCTCCCCTCCTCCCTCACCTCCACCTTGATCACCCTGGCCTCCTTTCCGTTCCTCTACCTGAAAAGACCATTCTCACCTGAGGCCTGTGCCCTTGCTCTCTCTCTTCCTAGAAACCTCAGTACCCAGACTTGCAGGTGGTCAGCCCTCAGTATCGGGGTCTTAGCTCCAATGCCACCTCTTCAGGGAGATCTTTCCTGATGAACCTGCACAACTACTCCATCACAGCACATTGCTCAACGTCATGTGAAATTACCTCTAAACATTCTTTGTTTTCCATCATTCCCCAAAAGATCAGTAGCCTTGTATGTCTTATTCACTACAATATCTCCAGCCCCTACATCTGTGATCGGCGCATAGAGCTGTTATTAAATTCTTCAGTTGAATGACACTGGTAACATTTATTCAAAACTTATATGAGGGGCCATGCACTGTTCTATCTGCTCCATGTGAATTTACTCATGTTATTCTCTACAGCAATGCTCTGAGGTTGATAATATTGCTATCCCAATTTACAGGTGAGAAAACTGAGGCCCAAAGAACCGTGAGTTTGATGGTCACCAGTTACAGATTACACAGTTGGTAAATAGCAGAGGAAGGTTTTGGACCCCAGGTACAGAGCTGCAGGGCCCATATTAATTACTGAACCCCACTCTCTATCCCTGCATGAGGAGGTGTTTTGGACTGTGTATGTTTTCTTGATACTCACTTTCCCTCTTTACTTAATCAAATGTCATCTCCTACATACATTTCAATATCCACCCCAACAGAATCCTTCTTTGCTATCTTCCTCTTTCACGTCATATGCATTTGTCTTGTAATAGGTATCAAATCATGTCAGAAACATGAGTTATCTTCCTATGTGACTGGTGATTCTTTAGGGTAGAAACCCTCACTCATCTCTCTGTTGCCCGGCAGAGGGCATATTAGGCACTCAATAACTAATACAGATGAGACATGCTCTATGTCAGACACTCAAAATTATTCAGTCAATAGACTTACAACTTACAAGCTATGTAGCTTGGTACAAAGTTTTGGTCATTTTAGGCCCAAAATTCTCCAAAATACCTGGAAATCCATAAATGTAACAAGGAAAAGATGAGACAGGATGTGACAGGAGTTCAGTCGCAGAGCTTGGTTCTAACACCAGCACCCATAGGAAAGACAGGGGATGAACCTATGTCCAGAGAGAGCAGCTACACTGGGGCTACTTGACAGAGAGGGGCCAGTGACAGGGCAGCAGGGAAAGCAATCGAGGTGTTGCTGTGAGCTCAGCAGCTCATCTAAACTAAATGGGAATCCCAGCCTGGCGCAACACACACCAGAAACATCAGGCAGGCCTTCCTCCCCAAGTATCTGGTCTGCACATGTGCTCACTTCCCACCTTTCAGCATTGCTTCTACTGGCCCCACTGCTTGGCACACCCTTCCTTCTCCTGGTCCCCTAACCAAATACAATCATTATCTGACAGTTTTCAAAAAGAAATTTGAATTGTGTTAGGGGTTAATTAGGAAACATGATTTCCATTAAATAGCCACTGGTCCTAAAGGGATGGCAGTTCAGAAACAATAGGGATAAGGAAGAAGAATAAGAACATTGAAAACAAAAGAAGAGAAGTTGTGGGTGATTCTGTGACTCATATAAGCTCCTTGGTTAGAGTTTGTTCTGTTTCAAAACCGCAGGTGATGAAAGTGATGAGAATGGGTAAGAAGCCCGCAGGCTTCATGGGGCTTAAGGTGGTGCCAGAAAAAGATGGAGGAAATCAAGCACAGAATTTGCTCAGAGACCTTTAGGCCTTATAACCACACAATCATCCAGTGTAATAAGTATAACTACAATCCTAATAATCACAATAAGCAACCCATGTTATTGAAATTCCTGAAAGAAAAATGACTGTTAACGGTGAGCAGGAAACCATTGAGTCCTAGGAATGGGCTAGTTCCATCACTGAGATCATGGGAGGTTTCTCAAGAGCCTGACTGCCTTGCTTTTGCGGATCAGGCTGAGATTCTCAATCTGCGTGTTTCGGTTTAAATCCTTCTTTGACCCGGCTCCTCCCATTTTCCTCCACGACATTCCTGTCTCCCTGACATCTTTGGCGTCTTTGCATCAAACACCTAAATTAATATTTGAATTATTCTCTAAATATTGACCACGAATTTCTTCTCCCCAACCAAGAAGATGATGAACTTGCAGAAAAAAAGAACTCATCAGCATGCCTTTAAAGCCCAGGAGTGATAGGGATGGATGCAGACCTGACCCTCCATGATGGTAGGCTGAGTTGAATGAGAATGGACTTTGCCAAAAGGCTTTGTGGGATGTTGACAGATGTTGTACAGGTATGTGAGGCAGGAGGGTAGGGGATGCCAGATCTCTCTGGTCAAATCCATCTGAGAAACACTGGGTTAAACAAAGTTTAACAGGTTTTTTCCCTACAGAGTGCCTCCAACTCTTTGATATGTAAATGTTGTTATGACTCTCCAAGAGGGGACTTTTCAGGGCAGAATTTGCAGAACGTGTTTGCCTTAGAAGCCTTTATTTTACAGAGAAACATAAAATTAGAACTCCACTGAACACACCTGGAAAACACTGAATTTAATTAAATACATTATAGATCAAAAAGAAACCTTCAAGATTACTTTTTCTAATCTCAGTTTCCTCCTATGCAAAATGGGGCTGATAATGCCACCTACCTCAAAAGGAAGATGTCAAGAGGATGAAATAAACAAATACATTTAAAGGGCTTAAGTATCAATAAAAGTTTACTATTACCATTTTAGAGGTGAATATAAGTTCCCGCCGCATATGCCTTCAGGGTTCAGAGCCAAGGCTTTGGAATTGACCAAGGTGACATTTTATTCTCCATTTCTTCATCTGTAAAATGGTGCTGATGATAGCTGATTTCATGGAGTTGTTATATAGTGTAAAGAAGACCACGTGGGGAAGGGGCTTAGCCCAGAAATTGGACAAGGGCCCATTCAGTTGGTGGTGGCTCTGAGTTATGAAATAATATCCACTGAGTTTCCTAGATGCAAATGCCGTTCTAACATATGATATTAAAATATGGTCTTAATAACCTTAAAAGGTGGGTGCACTTTCAATTTCATTTTACAGAATGTAGTTGAGGATTAAACAGGTGAAATAACTTGCCCAAGATCACATAGCTAAGAAGTGAGAGTCAAGATTTAAACCCCATCAGGCTGACTGCAGAGCTAATTCTCTCAACTGCTGTGCCATCCAGCCTCTCAGCTTCATCCCAGCCTGGTCCCCATCCACAGTCAGTGGTACTGAGTCTCCTGGCTTATTTCTGCCAGCATGCTTAAGACAGGATGCATTCTGCCTTAGCCCCTCAGAAGTCTTGCTTAAGGGTTCACCCCAAGTTTGTAGAGCATGACCTGTGCCCCAGGCTGCAGGAGCTGCAGCCAAAGGGTGTGGTCTGTAGAAGCCTTGTCTGCACCACTGTGTCCATTGTACCCAGCTATGTAGAATGCAACATCAGAGGCCCTGAAGGCCTTCTCCTGAAGGGTCTAAGGATGCTATGAGAGTCATGGTCTGGGAAAGAGTGGCCCCCAGTTCTTGCCTAGAGAGGCCCAAGGAACTGGGCTTGCACAGGGTCAGGCCAACTTAGATACCCTCCTGATAAAACTACATGAGGAAGAGAACACAGCACCCACCATCTTGTCCCGAGGAGGCTTTGAGTCTGATCCTGACTTAAGTCCACAACATAGGCAGTCATCCTCCTTCTCTGGGTAAACTGAGGCCTAGAGAAGGAAGGTGATTTGCCATTGGTCACTGAGCCAGCAGATTACAAAGTAGGGACTTGAACTGAGTGCTTTTACTTCAAATCCTATCTTTCTGTTCTTCCCTGAACATGCCCAGCAAATAAAGAGGGGTCAGAAGTAAAGAACTGTGGGTGAACTTAAGGGCAGATCCATCCACAGAGAGCCTTTATCTGTGGATATGATGCAATGGGCCTTGGGTTTAACTAACACCCGCGAGTTCAGAGATGCCCAGGATGAGAAGCTGTGCCTATGTCCAGTTCTCTCTAGAGTTATAAGCTGAGACCAAGACATCCATCTTTTTTCCTTCCAAGGCGTCACCTGATGGGAACCAGGGTCATGTCAGCATTTCCAGGAGGCGTATTTATGCAGCGCTTTTATCAAGCAAGGCCATGGCTACGATCCCACAGCGGGGCTGGGTCAGGCAATTGAAGCATTACATCATCCCTGCTGAGCTGTTTTGGAAAGAGGAGCCAGAAGAAAAGGGGAAAGGGGCCAGGATGGTGGAGAGGAAAAAACCTCATGAGACGAGCAGCTGAAATAGGCTGGATTCCGGATCAGGTGCCTCACAAACATTACCTGATTCATTTACCAGTGTCCTGCAAAGTAGCTATCAAAGATGAGATGAAGAAGTTTGTCAGCAGATTTAAAGAGGTCCCATGGTTTGGTATGTGTATGATTGAGACCTAGATCCCTGATCCTAGTGCCTGCCTATTTGCCCCTGGTCTTTCTGCCTCTGTGTATTCAGGGTCTAGTTCTGATTCTCCCATTTAACCTACTTTATGAAAATTCCTTCACCTCTCTGAGGCTCAAATTTCTTATCTTAGTACATAGGAGGGAAGACTCTAGAAATTGGCAGGACACGAAGACCAAAGATTTGAAAATATTTTGATCAACTGAATAATAAACATGTAACATTTTTGTAGATAGAAAGAAGCTATCTTAAAAAGAGGAAAGTACAGATATGTATATTTGCCTCTTCTCTTTTTTAATAGCTCTTTTAAAATATACACTGTATGTGCACATTTGTGATATGTGTATGTGTATATATATATACATGCACACACACAGATATACATACTTATATAATTAACTGCATACGTAATTATTACATTCAATCCTCCACAAAGTCATTCAAAAACCATTCAGTATTGCATACTTCCTTTTCCGACATGCTGGTCTTCTTGTGTGTTCCATTTCGGGGTAATAATATCACTTTCAATCATATAATACTTTACCTCGAAAAGGTTTATTTAACACCCCTTTCAACAGCCTTTGTCTCTAATTGCATTACTTAGTGATTTATCTTCCCGGTTTTGTGCAAAATGTGGAATACTTCATATGTATTATGAGTTTTCCCTTCCTAAATCAAAGCTAAGGTCCTCAGAGGTGTATTTTTTCAATGGTGGTGGTAAGAACATGGTCCCTAAAGCTAGCCTGTGTTCAAATCCTGACTCTGCTGTTTACCTGCTTTGTGAGCTTGGCTACATTGCAGTCCCTTCTGGGTGTAAAATGGACAGTATTAGGGCTTACCTCTTAGGTAATAAAAGTGTGCATGTAAAATGCTCAGAAGAGGGCCTGGAACATAGTAAGTACTCAATAAATATTACTGCGATTATTTTACTCCAACTCTAGGAACATAGGAGAGATTATGATCAATTATCTACAGGCCATTGCTTGTTCGCTCTTGTTCTCAGGTATGCCTAACAGAAAGGCATCTGACCTGACATATCATTACTTCAGTGAGCAATGAAGTAAAATAAACACACAAATAAACATATGATTGCAAACTGTTCATTAGCCCTTTGAGGGAAAATGGCTAAGGTACTCTGAGAGAATGAAACAGGCATACTTTATAGAGAAGGTTCCTCCTTAAGGAGGAAGCCTTTCAGGGGAGGCCAGGAGAGGTTGGCCAGACAAAGGGTAAGAGGAGGGAGCAGATTTTCAGGCAGAGGGGAAGCATTACAAATGCCCTGTGCCATGAAAGAGCTTGGGATACTTAAGAATGAACAGTGTGGCTGGATTGTGGTGAGCAATGGAGAGAGATAGAAAGAGGGGGAAGATTCTGTGGGTCATGATGAAGAGTTCAGGTCTTAGCCTAAAAAAAAACAGGATGCCACAGAGAACTTTGCATAGACAAATTTTGCAATCAGTTTAGCATCTGGTATAAGACCAGACTGGGTGGTCATGTATCAGAAGCAGATATAAAAACCCATTGAAAAGCTATTGCTGGAACCAGGCTGGAGATGATGGTGGCTTAGTTTAGGGTGGTGATGAGGAAAACAGAGACAAGTAGATAATTGCAAGAAGGATTTTGAAAGTGGATGGCTTATATATGGAGGTGACTAGTGTCCCAAGGACCAGGCTTTGAAGTTTAATGTAATGAAATAATCTACATTATGACAGGGACAGAATCTAATCATTGCATGAGATTCACGAGGAGGCCCATCTAGATTAAACATGAAGAAGAAACTCTCAATAATTAAAGTCACCCCAAAGTGAAATTATCTATCTAAGGAGGTAATAGATTATTTGACTTTGGAAATATACAAAAAGGGTCTGGGTCACCATATGTATGAGAAAATGGCTTGGGAATCCCCCTTAAAGAAGATATTTTAACATTTGGGGAAAGAATATGTATTAGAATATTCATAGATGACTTACTTATCAACATGGAGTACTCACTATGGGCCAGTTTTATATGCTTAACATAGATGAGCTCACTTAAGCCTCACAACTGCTACATGAGATTATACTAATATTATCCCCATTTTACAAATGAGAAAGCTTAGATACAGAAATATTAAGTAACTCATACTGTTGATAAGTAGGTAGATTCAAACTCAGGCAGTTTGGATCTACTGGACATAACCTAAATATCTCCACTTTGGGAAACAAGACAGTACCTTGGAGCACAGCCATTTTGTAGAACAGTGTTGTGTTATTAAGCACAGTGGTCATAAAAACTACATAATAAGAAGGAGGAAGGATTAACAATACCTTGCATGTATACCACAATTATCACTGCGTACAAAGAAATACACAGAAAATGCAAGAGAAAAGATCATTGATGGAGGGGAATATAGCTGACATTTTTTCTCTGTTTTCTTTTCCAAATTTTCCCCCGTGTGGTAATACTACATTTATTCAGAAAATATAGTTGCAATTCAAAACAGATGATACCGCTTGCATCAAAAAGAGCTGGAAGGAAGTTGGACTTGGAAGAACTTTCCCAACATGGATATTCTATGATTCTATTCGAGTGGGCTTTTTATGGGCAAACTGGGTATCCGATACAAATATTTGGATGAAAACAAATCCATCACAAATGAAATGCAAAATCTCAAGTGAAAACTTTTATTTTAACAGCCAATAATCTGAACTAAACACCAGTCAATTAAGACAAATACGTTTTTGAGGCCTTGAAACTCTACATTGTTTGTCACACATCCCTGACAAAGTTGCTATAGTTCCATAAATATGTTTTTAACGATCAGATGATATTTATCTGATGCACAATCTCTCTCACATTAATTTGAAATTAAATGCACCGTTTACTGTGTCATATGCCTTCTTGGCTTCAACAATTCTCCTTTTTCTTCTCTTTTGAGCTCTGATAATGATTTGCAGTGCAGCTGTGTAACATCTGGAGCCAAGAAATGCCACTGAAGAGGTTTTCAGTCTCTGAGTTTGATGGGTCCTGGTACATAATGGTAAACCATTTCTCATCAACTTTTCCCAGATGACAAAATGCATCTAAGGAAAACGTGTTCGGAAAATGTCCATGTGTCTGACATTTTCCCCACCCCTGAGCTGAGGAATATTCCCCAATAAGTCAACATATCTCACTGCAGAAGAAAATAAGAGAATGCATCAAGGGCTTTCCAACTCTTCTTCATTGATTAAGCAACTACCTGATCCCAGAATAGCCATCCAGGGTGAACTGGCACTTTTTCTCAGAAAGGTCTATTCAGTTATGGCCACGTGGATAATAAGACTGCTTGCTCTGTCTTTTGATACATTTGCAATTGTAAGACACACTACTGATTTAATAAGAGCCCCTTGGGAAAAGAGAAGCACTACATTAATTTACATGCCAATTGTAAGACATATCCCTATTTCAGAAACACTTAGAAAATTGGAAAAAAAAGAATATATCTCATTAGTTAGAAACTACGTTATATGATATATCTAAACTGGCAAAATGAGGTGTGCTCATTTTTCCTTTTCGCTTCATTCTTTCAATGAGACTGTGATTTTGGTCTTTTGATCTCCTCTTTTATAGATGAGGAAACTGAGTCTCAGAGGTTAAATAACTTGATATCCGAGATGGCAGCTCTTCCCAAGCACCTGTCACCTTAAGGAGAAATCCTCCTCGCTAGTGCTACAACCTGAGGGGAGGCAGAAGGACAACGAGCTTGCAGGCACACCAAGCTGAGTTCCTTCCTGAGATTTGTCCCTATAAGTGCCAGTTTGTGCTAGAATCTCGCTTGCATGACTCTGTAGTTACCTACAGTGGCTGAGACACGAAGTTATTTCCAGAGTTAAAAGTTCATGAATTACAGATTTAAAAAAAAATCCACTGACATTTCATTGTCTGTTTGCCATCTGCTTAGTCCTTTGTCACTGCTCTGGGAAAACAGAGTGGTAACAATCTCAAAGTATCCAGAGTTCCTCGGGCTGCGTTCCTACCACTTATATGTACATCATAACAGTTTGTATATAGAGCAGGTGCACGAGGTTAAGTAAATTATTTCACAGATGAGGAAATTGAGGTACAAAGAAAGAAAGAAACTAGCTTAAGATCCGAAGTTCAGATCTAGATTTTTCTACGGAGTAGGTTTTTAAATGACCGTTAGCCCACTTTCAGGACACAAGAAGAAATACTGATAAAAGGGGAGTCTCTTCCCTCAAGGAATGTGAAAATGAGTTATAAAATTAAAACATATTAAACGATAAGAAGAAAATGCCACACAGTGAGATATTATTACCCCATTTTGCAGATGAGTAAATAGAGGCAAAAGCTGTAAAAAAAATCACCGAGACAGAATTCAAACCCAGGGTTTTTAAGCCCTATTCCCATTCTTTCTGTCTCTACATTGCATCTGCCATCCCCTTTCATTTTTGAAAGGAAAGGCAGAGCCAGATATTCAATAACTGTCCCCATATGAAAGGTTTATCAAACTTTGATGACGTGACTGCGTCCAATGATTTATGTCTGAAATTCCGAGGATGAGCTGTGACACCTGAAAGGCTCTGTCTTTTAGATTCTCATATTTCCTCTGTGCCTATCACTTCCTGCCTGGCACTTGCTCACCCCTGATCATAAATATTGCCTGCCACTTTTATGATTATTGGTAGTTAGATATGATGAATTCTGATACTAGTCAACTGTGGAGGGGATATTAAATACATTAGCTAATTTTCCCTTAATGCCTCATCCAATATGAATCAATATTGGTTTAATAATTAACATGTTTAAACATTTTTATGTATATTTCATGATGAGACGATCCATGTTTATTTTATGAAGATGAAATATTTAGCTCCCCAACACCGACGGCAAAGCCATTCCAACTTGGAGCGCTCTCTTTAGCCTGCTCTGGGGCCACCTTTTCATGTCCTGGGAGGACTGGCTGACTCTAACCTCATAGAGGATGCTGAGTACATAATGAGACATTGCAAGCATCTGGAAAGAGAAAAGGCTAAACGCTGAAGAGCTCTGAGGGGAGCCTGTGGAATGGTAGGTCCAGCCTCTACCCCTGCTCAAGCTGTGGCTCGATCCTATGCTCCTCTTCAGAACAAAAGCAAATACTGAGCATTGGCTTTAAATAAGATTCAGCCCCCTCACTCAAGGAGAGACGCTATGATAAGGGGTCAGAAGCATGATATGGAGCAGTGATTCTCAACCAGGAGTGGTTTGTACCCACTCCTCCCCCACAGTGGGGACATTTGGCAATGTCGGGACATATTTTTAGTTGTCAGAACTGGAGGTTGTATTACTAGCATCTATTAGGTAGAGACCAGGGATGCTGCTAAAAATCCTACAGTACCCAGGACAGCCCCACAACAAAGAATCATCTAGTCCAAAAGGCAGTGGTACCAAGGGTGGGAAACTCTGGCTTGCAGTCGGAAGGCACTGGGCCTGACCCCCAGTTCTGCTGTTTGTAGTGGTGTGTGGACTTGGGGAGGTTCTGATCCTTCCCTGCCACATCTCTAAATCATAAAGGTACCTAATGCATGCAGTTGGGTAAAAATTAAGGGAGAGGACAAATATAAGAAATCCAGTGTTTGGCATATAGGGGCAGCCACAGGACACATAACCAAATTGGGATTGTGGGAAGGACTGGAAAACTCTCAGCAAGAGGCAAATGAGGCGATTCCAAAAAATGTACACGGTTCTTAAAGCTACTGTATCCCATCTTTCTCATGGGACTTTGAGGTTCTGTAGTATATTAGTTGGAGCCTAAGCTTCAAAAAGCTTTGGGAGCTTCCACTCATTTTCCTGTAACCACTAAGTGAATAAGCCAGCCTGGTGGAGAATGGGAGACCACAGGGGTGAGGATGACCATCCCCGCTGAGGTCCCCTCAACCTGGCCTGGCCGCGGACCATAGACACGTGACTGATCCCGGCCAAGACCAGAAAGACCATCCAGCTAAGCCCACCCCAAACTAACAGCTGGCAAAATAATGAACAAAATAATTGGTTGTTGTTTTAAGTCGCTACATTTAGGGGTGACTTGTTACACGGCAAAGGCTAACCAATGTACTCAGCTAGAGATGAGTTCTTGAGGGCCAAGAGGAGTTAACCCGGAGAAGAGGACAGAATGTGCAGAAAGATCTAAAGGAAAGAGAGAGAGAAGAATTCCTAGCAGATCCTCAATGAAAGGCTAATTTCCTCTAAGAAGCCTTTATGGAGCTTTTCCTTGAGGATGAACAGCTTCTTTGTTTTTGAGACTTTGTTTTTCTTTTCCTCCATCTCATGTACTTTATCATCAGTACTGCCTGAAACCTGGTCAGTGAGACACCCAGTCTTGGATCCCGTGCTTTAGAACTGTGCTGATATATAGTAGCCAGTAGCCACATGGAGCTATTAAATGTGAATTAATTAGTTAATCAGAAGTAAATCAAACTTAAAAGTCAGTTTGGAAGTTACACTGGCTACATTTTAGGTGCTCACTAGGTATGGAACACTTCCATCATCACAGAAAGATCTATGAAGAGTACTGTTCAGAGGGCCTTCTTCTGGATCTCCTTTGGGGAATGGAGGTAAGGGTTATACGGGGCCAAAGTGACAGGCTTGCCTGAGCCAACAGCCTAACTTCCAGTCACTGTGCCAGGACCCCAGTGTCCCAGAATGATGTGCTTAAGACTGCTCCTGGTACACTAGCAGGGAGTCCTCCTGGATCTGTTCCCTTGAGAATGGACTCAGTTGCTGGGGCCACACCTCTGTGTCCAAACACTGCCTGAGGGGCATCTCTTAGATGGAAGAGGTAGACCTGTGGACTGCAGTTTCCACATACAAGTGCATGAGGATTCTCTTGATGTAGGAGAGAGCTGGTGTTAAAAAGAGAAGGGAAGTGGACCCCAGGAAGCTAGGTTTCTAATCTTGTTTTGAACCCCACAAATATTAGAGGTTGACCCTTTTATTACCTCCATAGCTGAATAGTAAGTGTATAAGTTCCCTACTGTTGTTTTAGCAAATTATCACAAATTTAGTGGCTTAAACAACACAAATTTATTATCTTAGAGTTCTGAAAGTCAGAAGTTTGGGATCTAACTAGGGTAAAATCAAAGAGTTAGCAGGGTTGAATTTGTTTCAAGATTCTGGAGAGAATCCATTCCCTTACCATTTTTAGTCTCTAGAGAAAGTAGGTCTTTGGTTTCTGAACCCAAGTCCATCGTGTGTGTATGTAAGAGAGAGAGAGAGAGAGAGACAGGGTTTCCATAGTACCAAGCAATTATCTGGACACCAGCTGAGTGTCCTATAGTTCAGCTCAAGTCTAAAACTAGGTACCCAGAGATAGAATCACATCACACAGGGAAAAGGCTAGGTCCCACAAGACTACAGTCGTGGTCATCTGTCAGTCTGTCCCCCCAACACAAACATACACTTCAGATGCCCAGGTTGTACCTGAGCTTCTGAATGACTGGTTCCCACAACCCCTTCTTTGGATTCGATTAATTTGCTAGAACACATTAGTCAGGAAACCCAATTACTCACTAGATCACTGGTTTATTATAAAAGGATATAACTCAGAAACAGCCTGATGGAAGAGAAGTACAGGGCAAGGTATGGGGAAAGGAGACAGACTTCCATGCCTTCTCCTGGAATGCCACTCTCCCCTCATCTCCATGTGTTCACCAACCCAGAAGCTCTCTAAACCGCTGCATTTGGATATTATGGAGTCCTCATTACACAGGCCTGATTGAGGCAATTACACCACTGGCCATTGCTGATCGATTCAGCTCCAGCCCCTGTCCCCTCCCATCGCATCGCCACGTGGGACTGAAATTTCCAGCCCTCCACTCCTGGATGGTCCCCTGGACAATCAGCGCCCTCCCTACGGGGCTATCCAAAAGTCACCTCATCCTCAGAAACCCAGTTGTGGTGGAAAGGGGGGCTTGTTATGAATAACAATACATCCATTTCACCTTTACGGCTCTAAATTGATTTCAAGAACTGAGGACAAAAAAAACACACAAATATTATAATAAAAGATGCTCCCATTGCTCTTACCTCTTAGGAGATTCCAAGGGTTGAAGGAGCTGTGAGCCAGGAACCATGGAGGAAGAGCAAATATATATGAGCAATATATTTTGAGCAACTGAATGGGCAAATATATAATTCTTATAAATTACAATATTACACTAGGCCACCCACATTCCATGGTCCTTGGCCCTTTCCACCATCTTCAAAGCCAAAAATACCAGATGATTCTTTCCTCCATTAGCACCTCTCTGGTTACGCTTCTATGTCCCTCTTCCACTTGTAAGGGTCCTCCTGATTATTAGACCCCCCCCAGACAATCCAGGATTATTGTCTCCTTAAATGAAGTTAGTTGATTAGCAACTTTAATCCCATCTGCAGCTTTAATAGCTGTTCACCATGTAATTTATGAATGGTGCTAGTAACCTGAGGGGGGGCAGAATATGTGACCCCAACATATGCCACTTTGGTATGCGGGTTCTTTGGAGCTGAAGACAGTTAAGGCCCAGCAGACTCAGGGAGAGCCGTTTACCTTCCCCTTAACAGCCTAAAAGAATTTGGATAGAGGGCCTGTCCTATGAGAGAGCTAGTGCTAAAGATAACTTTTTATTAGAAAGACTTAGCTGCATGGCATGGTGAACATTTGTTTACCCAAAGTTTGCTCTTCTCATATGCCTATGAATTGTCTTCCTCCTCTTTGAAGCCCCAGACCCCGAACCCCTTTCCTTAACTCAGAATGGCATATAAACCTGATGTCTTTGGGTCCACCAAACATAGAAAGCTTGCCTTTCTCCTGTTAATCTGTTTTATATAAATTTAATTATTAAACCAGCCAAAGAATCTAGAAGGGAAGAAGGGGAAATTTTCTGCCCCTACAAATCATAGGATATGATTACTTCCATTTTACAGATAAAAAATCTGAAACTAAGAGGTTAAGAAATCTGTTGGAAGTCCAGTTCCTTGTAAGTGTTGAAAAGGGGTAATTGTGAAATGTCCTAAATTAAGTGGCATAAGGGCCAGAGAATGAGGGAGAGAGACAAGGGAAGGTCAACAGTCAATAGCCACAGGCTCCAGCCAGAAACCCCCCATTACTGAATGAAGTAATTTCAACAAGCATCTAGAAGGTCCTCCGGACCACTGCATCCCCCTTGTGCATGACCAGTGTCTGATCATCATTAACAACCAATCCATGAGCCTTCTCTGTGGACTAACCACCTTATACCAGGACTTTCCCCCCTCGAGTTAGCTCACCTTCCTTATCTGTAGCCAATGTGAATTTAAGGAACTTTCTTTCCTTGAGATCCTTCATCAGTGTGCCATTTCTTGAGTCTGGCGGACAAGTTGCGTCTGTTAACTGGCCTTGCTGATGGTGAAGCAGAAACTTCCTGTCCCAGAACTAGGTCCTTATCTGGCTGCATCTATAACACCTTCATAAACCCTTTTAGAGATCTCTTATTCTCTAGAGTTTTTGATTTGTTAGCACAGAATCAGAATTTGACCTAAATTGTGCAACTACAAAACCTGAGCTGTTGTCATCCAACATGCCAACAGTAAGTCTGTTTAAGTAGTATGAGGACTGTAACTTCCCGAGCCCTACTATGTGTTGGGAAGCATATGGGGCCTTTGCTACATTATCCAGTTAATCTGTACAACATTAATAATAAAATACATGCTGTTTATTGTACTCCTGCTCTGTGCCATGCAGTTCATGTATGCTATCTTTGTTCCTTACAGCAGTCTTACCAAGTAGGCAATATCATCTCTATTTCTAGAGTTGAAGAAACCAAGATTGAAGAAAATTAAATTATCTGAAGCCACTTTCTGGTCCATTCACTTAATCATCTGTAAGCTCCCACTATATGTCAGCCAGTGTTGGCAGGGGCTGGGAATACAACACAGTAGTGTGCTTTTCTATTCTCATAGGAAAAGATAGATCATAATTAAAAATCAATAAATAAAGGAATCGATCATGTGAAAGGTAATGAGTGCCATGGAAAACATATGAAGGGATTTAAAGACAGAATATGCAGAGAGGGTATGTGGGATGGGCTATTTTTACACAGGATGACTATCAAAAACCTCTCTGAAAGTCATCATTGAACAGAAGCATTGAGTAAGTGAGACACCACTATGAGAATCTATCTGGGATGATGGATTCTAAGTGGAGGAAAGGTCATGAGCAACAACAGTTCTAAGGAGAGAATGAGCTTAGTGGATTCAAGGAAGACCAAGAAGGCAAACATGGCTAGAGCAAAGTGAGAGAAGGGGACAGTATCTTACCCTGATGACTGCCAGAGGGGTCCTGATTGGTAGGGGAATAAGATGGGAAGTTATTAATCAGAGGAAGGTTCTGAGTAGAGAAAAGACAAATATGGTTCATATTCTAATGACAAATATGGTTCATTTTGGTTGCTGGGAGGAGAATGGACTAAGGGAGCAAGGGACTCAGGGACACCAGAGAGGAGGCTTTTGCATTTTTCCCGGAGAAAAAATGGTCAAAAGCAGAAATCATGAGAAGTGTTCACATCTTGGATATGTTTTGAAGGAGAGTCAGTAGGATTGGCCGATGGATCGGATATCGTGTGTGAGAAAGAAAAATCAAGGAGAGCCCAGAGTTTTGGTCTGAAGAACTGGAGGAACATAGTTACCATTTACTGCAGTGAGGCATGTCTAGGTGGGCCTGAAGTCTGGGGAGTTTTTTTAACCATGGGAGACATTGTTTCATGTTTTTATGTTAATTGGTAAGATTATCCAGAGAAGGGAAAAGAAATGATTTAGGGAAGCCAGGATGATTTCCAGATTGTAGAGAAATGACCTTGAGCAGAGTTTGGATGAGAAGGTAGGAGAGAAGTAGGGATGGTGTCTAGAGGCAAAAGTGGACAGACTGATCTTAGATAAAAATATAAACAATTGATCTGTAGTAACAAGGGGGAAAGCAAAGTGCATGGGCACAAATCCCAGGAGGCTGGTAGTGGCATTGGGGTATATAGACATTCTTATTGTTTCTCTAGTGAAATAGGTAACAAAGTCAGAGCAGAGAGGTAGAAGTGGGGGGTCAGGGAGGTGCTGGGAACATGAGGAAAACAGCAGCAGTGACACACCATGACGAACGTATGAGGGGAATGAGGGAGAACTGGAATCCCGGCCCATCTGGCTCCAACGTCAGCAAACTGCTCATACTCCGTGTGGTTTTAAAATTATCCTGCATGGGAAAGATATCTTCTTCCTATCTGAATAATGAACAAAATGGAAATTTCAAGTTTATGTGGCCCAAGACCATTCTGTTTGCTAAGGGGCAAAATCAGGTTTGGAACTAAACCTTCAGGCAACTGATGGTAATTGTTTCTGGCAAGAGTGGAAGCGCTGAGGAGGACCACTCTGTGAAGGGGTCGTGAGGGGCTGGGTGCCCCCCTCAATCCCTGGGGATGACGGCGAACATCCCTGGGCTCTCTGAGCTGCATTTCATCCTAATACTGCTGCCTGATCCTTCATGTCTTGATCCATTTTGCCTTCAGCTTTCTTTATTTCTCAGGTCAAGTTGAAGGAACAGATGTAAGACCGGCTTTGATCTGTCCCTGTGAGTCAGTGACACGTGGCAGGATATCTCTGTGCTGAGGGCTTTCGAAAAAGGGCTGAACTTCCCTGGAAAAGATGAGCTCAGGACAGAACATCTGTGTTTACTTTTTTTTTTTTCTTGTTCAGGGTTCTATCCATTCATTTCTTTCCTCTTCATCCTGTGAAATATGATTCATGGTTAAATGTGCCACTTAATGGAGACTTGAGGTTCCAAGTGATTTTCCTGATTTCAAGTCTTAGAGTCTTCTCGGGGTTGAAAGGGACCTTGGAGACTGCCATGCCCCATCTCACTTCGCTCAAATGAGGAGACTGAGATCCAAAGAAAGCAAATGACTGCAAATGCAGGACCAGAGATCGAGGCCCTTTCAGTCCATCAAGGGCTGAAGGAATCGTCCAGAGGGGTGCATGTTCTTCTTCACATTTTCAAGTGAGCCACAGAAAGTAAAACAGGGTTCACAGTTTTCCAACCAGACTCCTCAGACCTAAAATAATATTTGCAAATAACATTAGGGAAAACACATTTTCCTCTTGTTTTTGATGCCTAATGTTTAAACTTTCTTTAAAAGTTGTATTCTAAAAAGGTTGAGTTCACGGGGAGTCAGCCATTCAGACAGGCTGCAGGGTTATTTAAAAGCTAGCCCTGTGACTTCTAGGGTTTGACGGCGAAAGGCAGCGGTGGACCCCACAGGAAACTGGCTGTAACAAAGAAAAAGGTGGGGATAGTGGGAGGGGGTTGCCAACCATTCAGACAAGGTGAGGATCTCCATTACAGTGCTTTCTATTCACTGCATCCCTGTCCTTCCAAAACCTTAACTGCACCTGTGCTTCCTCCCTTCTTTCTCTCCAGCTGATTTTTCCTTCTACCCCACATCTTTGAATCTGTCTCTCTAAGACTTCACTCCATGTTCTGGGCCCTCCCCTTCTGAGATGCCAGCCTCTTCTTCTCTACTTCCGTCTGCCTTTCGTGACCCTCGTGTCTCTCCCCCAGCAGCTCCACCTGGATACCACGGTCTCCTCCTTTACCCTCGTCTTCCTTCAGTCCTTCAAATATGAGTACTTCAAGAAGGTTCTCTACTTACACTGTTCGCACATTGTTTTCTTCCATAAGTTCCTCAACCCAATAAAATCAGATCTCCTCTCCCAAAAGTTTGCTCACACTTTCCAGCCAGGGCACCAACCATCTCCTAACTGCCAACCCAATAGACATTTTTAGCTTCATTTCTTATCTGATATCTATGCCATTTGATACAGATTATTTCCTCCTTGAAACAATTTTTTTTTTCTAGGAGGCTCAGGTTCCTACCAAGGGGATTCCTCCTTTATTGACTTTGTAAGTACTGATGTTCCCTGAATCCTCTGACCTCTCTCTTCATTGTCAATTTACTTTCCTTCCTTTCCCTCTTTTTTCCCCCCTTTCCTCCTCTTTCCTTCCTTTCCCTCTATATTTGTTCCCTTCTACTTATCTTCCCATTCCTCACTCTTTCCTGGGACAGTATCACTCAAACTCAGGGTGTAATCTACCACTCATGATTCTTAACATGCCATCTCCTTTTGCTGAGCACCAGACACATTTTTATGACTGTCAATTAGCCATCTCCACCTGTGCACTGAGATTTTTAGCAACATAAATCTGCTTTCCTAGGCCCTGAATGCCATTGTCAAGCCCAACCGCAGCACATGCGTGTTTACCAGGTATAGCTTTTGCAACACTCTAATTGTAGTACAGCCTGATGGACCTATTAGGGAGCTCCCCAGCAGATAGCTGCCTGAGCATGTGGATTGCAGAGGAGAGAGGTGAGCTGCAGATCCAGGCTGGGAATGATGCAATAGAAAAGAGAGCTAGTAGTAGAGGAAGTAACCTAAGAAAGAGCTCAGATCAGGAATTCAGAATGCAGGGGTCGGTGGATGGTCCCCCAATTATATCCAAATTGTCCATGTTGGGTATATATGTACATTTTTAAAGATGATTCATGGCTTTCATCAGAATCTCAGGATCTTTGGGCCACCGAATTCTGAAGACCACCTAATTCAGGGCAAGCAGAATTTTATAAAATTATGCCAAAAAATATCAGGAAGAAATGACTGCATGACAAACAGATTTAAGAAGTAGTCTTGGCTCTGCTACTGACAGACGGTGTGGCATCAGGAAAGATAACCTGACCTTCTGGGCACGTATGAAACTTTCTTGTATCGCCTTGAGCTCTGCTGTGGCATTTTGTACACTTGAGATTTCGATTCGCGATACTGATTCATGTCTGTCTTCTGCCCTTGATGGTAAGCTGCAAGAGGCTGAGCGCCCTGCTGGCACTGTGTGGTCTTGCACCTCTTAACTACACTTACTATCCTGGTCCCTCCTGACTATCACTTTCCTACATCTTCTCTACCCAAGTCCACAGTTAGCTATTTTTAAAAGATTGCATCCTCAGGTGAACAGTGGCACTGTGAACTGGGCACCTGATAAGTATGTTTCCCTGATTTCCCTCAGACCTCTGGGCTCCAGTATCTCCATCTGTATTGTCAAGGATTCAATTTTCACAATTCATTTTTTTAAGCACTGACAATCTAGCGTAGTGTTGGTCTCCGCCAGTGCTATATCCCCAGAGCCTTTTGAGAGTGAGCACTGGTTCTTTTAGTGAAGCAGAAGAAGGGAGCAAAGAGGGATGGAATTATAATAGATTGTGATTTGTGTTATTGTAATGGGATCAGAAAGTGCTAAGGGACCAGCCACGTCTGGGGATTCAGGCATCTCCAGGGAAGCTCTTGGTCAAGGTCAGGTTTGGCTCCTGAGAGCAGGATGGACATTGCCCCCTCCAGGTGACACTGGGTACTAGTCATACTGGCTACATGCAGGCAAGCTCATATTACTCCTTCCTAATCATTTCAGATACCATTTTTCCCCTCTCAATTTCAATTTAGGACTCACAATTTATAAAAAATAAACTACCTGCCACCGTAGTGTGTAATATTCAAAACTACCTATTCACCAGAGCAAAGCAATAATGCCTCTTTCCCAAAGGAAGCATCACTCTCTCCTCCCTTTCCTTCCAAATTCACTGTGTCCAGAATAGGCAAACACACTAGAATCCAGCCTACCTCGCAGCCTAGCTCCCTACTCTGCTCAGCTGCACTTTGAATGTCTTTCTTTACAGGTTTCCTCCATTTTCCCCCTCCTGGTCTCTCAGCTTTTCTTGCTTCGAATGGGATTTCATTTTTACTTACTTATTTTGAAAAGGCACATCCTGAAATCACCTGTATTTCCAGCCTATACTACATTTAAAGTAATAACCTCCACTTTTCTATGGCCATTCTGTTTTTTAGTCCCATATTAGCAGGAGGCAGTTTTACAGAATTTAGGATTTGGAATAAAAAAAATCTGGTCTTTGAAACTCAGTTCTACACTGTAGCCAATCCATTGACTTGTCTGAGCCTCACCTACCTCATCTGTTTAATGGGGACAGTGGCAGTAGTAACACCATCGTACATCATTTTGGTTGGGGATGTTTGCCTCACAAATCACAGAGCTGAATGTTTTGTAAATTCTGAAAAGTTCTGTGTGACTGTACAATCAGTACTATTTCTTAACTTCATGATATGTTTCACATCATCACCTTTGGTGAACGACCACCTTCCTTTATCTGTCCCCCTTCTGATTGTAAAACTTTAATCAACCTCTCAAATTCCATCTTCCCATGCTAGTGAAAATTTTCTTTTTTTTTAATCAATCATATCCATTATTCAAAGAAGCAGTTTAGCTAGCTGTTAATTCTTCATTCAACAAATATCTCTCATGCATGTAACATGTCTAAGATATGGTCCTTGCCTTTTTATAATGCTGTTCCAACACCCTCTATAGCACTCAACACCTTCTGAAACACCCAATGGTTGTAAACCCTGGGTTTGACTGCTCCAAGGCTGGTGAATAGATAAGGCAGCTAATTGCCTGAGCAGGAAGTTTTAATTGTTAGGAAGTTATTTTTCAAGTTGAGCTAATGTGTATCTTCCTGCAATTTCCATCTATTGTACTGTCCTAACATTCAGTATCTTCCTTGCATAAGTGTTTATATGTTTGCAGATAACTACCAAGCTACTGCTCCCCTCCAAATTTTCCTTCTCCAGGCAAAGAATCTAAAGTTCTTCCATCATTCTGTGTATCTGATCTTCTCTCCTCTCCTCCTGGCCACACTCTGGTTTGTCGTTATTAAGCCTAAATTGAGATTGCAGTCAGGGTTATAGATGTGGTTGGACCAAGGTTAAGTAGAGTAGAGTTATCACTTTCCTCCACTGAAAGAACTCTTAGTTCAGCCTATAATAGCATTAGCCATTTTTCTTCAAAACTCATTGTTGACTTGTGCCCCACTTAAGTAGAAATACAACCTCAGACCTTTAACCCACCTTTTTTCTAAACTTTGTCTCCTTCACCCTATATTTATAGACTTGGGATTTTGGACCTAAGTGAACATTTGATACTTGTCCATATTTAATTCTACCATTCTAGAGTTGACCCAGCCTTCTCACTTGCTAGGAAGTTGTGGAATCCTGATTCTTATTTAGTATATTGGCTGTTCTTCTGAACTGCATCCCATGGAAAGTTTTAATCAAACCTGTCATGTATTCCTACTGTTATTTAACATGTTGCAAATTGAGATTAAGAATGAAGTTGATAGATAACATAATTACAACCTGGCCTATTTTCATTACCATTTTTAGTTTTCAAAAATCTTCAAAAAGCACTGTAGGGTATAAATATAAGGCACTGTAAAGAACATAAGGGATGCCAGATCCACTACAGAATAGTTGCCCAATAAATATCACCTATTGGGTGAACAAAACCAAGGGACAGATCAGTCACATGATTAAAAAAAAAAGAAAACAGAAAAAAAGAGACAGTCCTCCACACAAAGTCTGATGCAAAGGAGCACAAATTTGTAAAGAAAAATTAAATTCCCAAAGGAAGTCAGAAGCTGGGGGGTGCAGCAGTATTCAAAACAAGACTAACTATTCTAAAACTGAAGGTGCATAAGGCACATTACCTGAAGGAGCTCCAAGCTGGTGGGTAATATTGATGGTCTTCTGAGGACGCTTTGATGAGTATGGGGGGCAAAAATGATAAAGCATCCCCCAACACACATACACAATAATAATAGCTGGCTCCCATTAGACACCTCCTGTGGGTCAGGCATGAGGCTCAATTTCAATAAAGTCTCTCAGCAACCACTAAGGTTGATTCTATGGTCATGCCTACTACGTAAAAAAGAGAAATGAGCCTTATATACGTTCCATAAATTGCTCTAGGTCATGCACACAGTCAAAAGTAGACATGGGATTGGAACCTTGGGACATCACTGCTACCAGTGTACACAAATGCCTGCATGTGAACTTAAAGAGATTTCCTCTTGCACTTTTACACATTTTGAAACATTGGCTGTTGTTAATTCATTACTAAATACAAAGGAAAGTATTGTCAAATCAAGACCCAAAATACCATTCCTTAAAGACCAATCAAGACACCCTGATGGGCACTGGGTCCAGAACCTACAGATTCATCTCTGGAGAGTCTGATCTGGGCTGCCCATGTATTTCATGTTTCCAGTTCTCCTAATCTTGTTTGTCCTATGATATCTGCCAATTCTGACATTATTTTATCTGTAGTATAGACACTTGCTAAGTTTAGACTGGAAAATTAAGTAGACAACCTGAAGTTCATGGCCTTGGATTATCCTCCAAATGCACACCCATCCTAATCATAGTCAATTTAGACAACCCACTGTGACTTCCCATATCGCTGCCTTACCCCAGCCAGCCCACCTCTTCTTTGGCTCTCCTACTTCAGTGCGGAGGCCGGAGCCTGGCCTCTGTGTTTCAGAAAGGATGCTGGGACTGGGAGAGGTATCACGGAGGCAGGCAGTGGGCTGGCGGTCAGGAATAGTCAGACTGGAAAGCCAAGACTGGAGAGGTCAGCACCAAAACAGTAAACTTCAGACATTAACCTCAGACATCTTGCTGGGGGGAAGTGGAAGTTCTCAGGGTAATGTTCCTGAAAGTCCAGAGCCGCTCCATTTCTTCATCAAGGATTTATGGAGGAGCTGCTGTGTTCTGGCACTCTGCTTGTTTCTGAGAGCACAGGAGTGTGCAGGACAGAACCAGGTATTCCCTCTAGTATAGGACACTGAAAGAATGGAGGTCTAGAAACCAAAATCTTAGTACTAACTTTGCTAATAACTCCCTTTGGTGAGACACCTCACCTCCCTGTGACTCAGTTTCCTTTCCTGCAACTGTTCAAGTGATGAGATACTGGGAAATGCAGCACCTAAGGTCCCTCTCAAGCATGATGATTTTGAGTCTGTTTCCCTGAGACATTCAACATCCCATCTCCCTTGGCAGTGGTATGTCTCAAGTTTGCCATTTCCTGAAGGGGACAGGGAGGTTGCCTGCTGGAAAAGTTCTTTTCCGTTTTCCTAATAGAGTTATGTACTTCCCTCTGCAGGCCTTTAATCTTCCAGCATTTATCCCATCAGTTCTGTTTCTAGTGAACCCTTATCTCATGATGTTTGTCTATTAAATTAAGAGTTTTGCAGAAGGGGAAAGCCATTTAAAGGCTGTAAGTCACCCGGCAGTCTCTTAGCTGCTCTCTGCTCTGATTTCCACTGCACCACTGTGAGCTCAGGCTGCCTCCACCTCCACTCTGGACAGACAGCTCTGGAGCATGGAACCCGCATGGATCTGCCTGCTCCCAAACCTGCTCCAGTCCCTGGGGCAGCCCTGAACGGGCGGTGAGGGAACAGGGAACATTGATGAGTGCTTAATTAATCTTTAGGAGCCCCAAAGGCAACTCAGCTCTTCCTGCACCCCTGCCTTGGTGCTTTGCATGGACCCAAACTCTTGCAGGATACCTCAGCCTTGATAACTGTGTCTTTTGATTACATTCAGGTTCTAACCAGGAAGGCAGGAAAACTTCTGGAATCTTATTCATTTTGTGCCAGATATTGTAGATGCCCTCTACCATTTACATTTTCACCATCTACCTATGAGCTGAATTTTCTACATTACAGATAAAGAGACTGAGGCCAGGACAGATCACATAAATTACCTAAGGTTTTATAACTTATCAGTCATGGAGCTGGAATTTTGAATCTGAAGCTGTTTTATATCGACCTAAGCCTGTGATACACATTCATTCATACTGTGTGTCCTGCAGGGCACCATGCTGGTGTTAGCATAGTAACTGGTACAGTTAGGGTTCCCGTACTCTCCTAGGCAGCCAGTCTACCCTGTAGTGGTTCCGTCCCCTCCAGAACATGGAGACATCTGTGTCAGCTCCTTCTGCCTCCCTTTCAACTTATGGAGAGTTTTATCCTCAGCTTAGAGTTTTATCCTTGGACCCCTGCCACCTTCTAACTCTTGCCCTGTCCATTCTCCCGGCTCTCTGGAAACTGCCTTAGACTCTGCTAGCCATGCCCACAGGGAGCCTTGGTGAAGGCTCATTGCACAGGGCTGACGCTGACCGTCCCACTGCTGGCTCTACCGCAGAGCATCTTCCCTGCTGCTCCGGACCTTCCTCTCTTGTGCTTCCCCATTCCCAGGGATCTCTAACTCCTGTCCCGACCTTTGCCTGCTTGGTCCATCCTGCTGAATTTCACCTGCCCTTGCCTACCCACCTCACAAGGTTTATCTGACTTCAAAGCAATCACACACGATGATGGAAAACAGGGACACAGCCACGAGGTGTGCTCTCCATTTATCTGACCTTAGGTCTCTCCCAAGGGTCTGCTTTTCTGCATTCCAGCCAGGCTGGCCTTCCTCTAAATGCCCTCTGCCTCTCAGTGACCCTTCCCTGCTTGCACTCAGGATAGTGCTCTCCAGCTTCTGAGACGCTATCCCAGAAAGAAATGATATGAAGGGTTTGTTCATAATATGCAGAATGGGAATCACATGGGGCTGGAAATCAGGAAACTGGATTCAAGTTTGAGTTCTCATAATTACCATGTGATATTAGCCATGGGCCACACACTCTCTGGGGACACTCAGTCCTTATCTGTTAAATGGGAATGTCAGAGGCTATGATGGCTTTATAATGTGTCAACTTGGCTAGGCTGAACTACATTTCCCAGAACTCCCTTTCTTACATGTTTCTGGTTAGGGTATACCACCAAGGAGACCCTAGGCTGCTTCTGGAGAGTGAAAGGGGAGCAGCAGCCATTTATGGCTCATTATTTTATTGCTGATCTGCTGACTCACCTCCCTGGCTTGGAGCAGCAGTGGCCTGCAACAGCTCTACCTTCCCCTGGGTCCTCCTCCAGCCTCTCCCAGTCCCGGGCTCCTGGGCTTGGTGTATATGTTTAGTTCTGTGACAAAGGATGCTGATGACTTCTGCAGAATACTGATATCACAACCCCCATAGGCAGTTAGAGCTAACATGGATTTTCATCCATTCTCACAAGATTTTCAGTTTATGCATGTTGGGCAGATTGAATCTGCCCTTGATATCCCCAATTTATATCCATCTTTGCTTCCTGACTTCCAGCCCTTTGGGCTCTGAGTTCTAGATTAGATGCAGAGACAACAGTTTACAGAGATGCTTAACCAGCTTTCATAAAGTCAATTACACATACCTGTAACAGATATGTGTATGTGTGATGTGTGTATGTGTATACCTGTGTGTGTGTGTACACCCAGTAGTTCTGCTTCTCTACTTAAAACCTGGCCAATAAAATGGGCATATATGCAAAAAAAAAATCACAAAATATCAGTGGCATAGAACAATAGCCATTTATTTAGCTTATGGGTTCTGCAGGCCAGCTGAGGGGATTCCTCTTCATGTACCATGTCTGGGGTGACTTTGCTCACCTAGTGTTAATTCTGGAGCCCAATGTGAAGGGACAGCAGCTACCTGGGAAAGCTCTGTTCTCATAGATGGCAGCAGTTCAAGGGGGCAATCCCTGCACAGCAAGTGCATTTCAAACCCTGGATTCTATTATGTTATTAACATCTCACTGGCCAAGGCAAATCACAGGGCCAAGCTCCAAACTCGAGGCAGGGAAGTATACTCACCTTCTGCGGGAGGCACCACAAAAGTACATGGGAAAGGGTGTGGCTCCAGAGTGAAGAATTAGCCACACTTAAGACACAATGGTTCAGAAAAATGTCCAGAAACCTGGTTCTGCCCGTTGCACATTATGCTATAACCAGATACAGCTTTGAAGACACTGAGAGATGACTCTCCAGTGGTGACTCTGCTACCAAGTAGCTTTGGGTTACCAGGAAAAGCAGTTCATAATGTGTTGTTTGGAGAATGAGGACAATAATGCTTATCCCTGGAGTACAATCAGTTGGATTCAATCTTTTCGTAATTCTATGATTTAGGGAGAAAATACGGAATCCACAGAGTCATCAAATCTTGGAAATAAAAACAGATTTGTATTTTCTTTTTTGTTAAGCCATTTTTAAATCCCTTCATTTAAAATACATTTTAAATACAATTTTAACATTTTATAATTACATTTTATAATTGTTAACTTATATACAATTTTAATTTATAAAATATGAAAGGCTGCCTTCAAAACCCTCACACTTAATTCTGTATTCAATTCTCCTCACAATGGAAATCAGTGTTGAAATTTTACTCATATCTTTCCAGATAGTTTCAAGATTTTACATACATGTGTGTATTATATTATAGATGTACATGCACATCTATGATCATATTTTTCCATATTGTCGCTTGCTCTAGTCCTTTGTTATATCCTGATGCTTTCATTTGGGTCTATCTAGGTCTATTTCATCCTCTTAAAATCTGTCATATTCCAAAGTGTGAATCTACCAGAATATATTTAATATTTGCTCCTTTAATGATCACTACAACTCTTCCAGATATGCCTTAACAAATCAAACGTTGAAGAGAACATCTTGTATCTGTCTTTGTGCAATATGAGAATATTTTCTATAGGATAGACATCTAAGAAATAGCTGGGTCGAATAATATTCACATTTTTGAAATTTTGATAGATTCCTGCCATCCTGCCCTCCAAATAAAGTCAGGTCTAATTTACAAACTCACCCACATTATATAGAAGTTGAATTTCTTCAAATCTTCACCATAGAATATCACTGATTTTTAACAAATTTTTTTTTTTGCTAATATTAATGGGTTGAGTGGTTGTCACAGGGACTGTTATGATTATGACAAGCAGATGTCAACCAGCGCAGGCAAAGGAGATGAGTTCCTTTAATGTTAGCGAAGAATACAAATTTAATTGCCTGAGGATGGCTAGACAACGCAGCAGGGGGCATGCAGTGTTCTCCCCACGGGAGAGGCGAATTCTGTCCGCCTTAGAGCCGGCAAAAGAAACATTCCTGCAGATGTGATGTTATCATCCAAACAGTGCAAGTCCTCCCGAGGCAGCAACAAGTTCCCTCGCGGTAAGTAGAACAATGTTTGCCAAAAGGTATCCCTGTCCTGATCCCCAGAGCCTGGGAATATGTTACCCTATGTAAGTAATAAAGACAGATTAAGACTTAAAATGGGGAGATTATCCTGCCTCATCCAGGGGGGTCCAATCAAATCAAATGAATCCTTAAAAGCAGGAAAACTCTCCCAACTGTGTACATGCATAGCAATGCACACAGAATGGTCAGAGAGAGTCAATATTGCTGACCATAAGACGAGGAATGAGCAAGAACATGGACTTTTCCCTACTGCCTCCAGGAAGGAGGACAGCCCCTCCAATGTCTTGATTTTAGCCTAGTGAGACCCACCTCAGACTTGTAACCTACAGAACTATAAGATCACAAATTTGTGGTGTGTAAGTCATAAGTTTCAGTAATTTGTTATTCTAGCAATAGAGAACTAACAGGGCCATCCTCATTGTTTGCGTGTTGGGGGAGGGGGGCAGTGATTAGTTCTTTTGAGTTTCTTTTTTTCTCTTTTATGTATTTTTTATTGAAGTATAGTTGATATACAATATTATACTCGTTTCAAGTATACAACTTAGTGATTCGATAGCTATATACATTATTAAATCCTCATGTCAACTAGTGTAGTTACTATCTGTCAACCAAAAAGATATTACGGAACTATTGACTATATTCTCTATGCTGTGCTTTCATCCCTGTGACTAGTTTATGTTATGATTGAGATTTTTGTGCCTCTTTATTCCCTTCACCTATTTCACCCACCCTCCCATCCCAACCCCTCCCCCATGGTGACCACCAGTCACTTCTCAGTATCTGTTAAGTCTGTTGCTGTTTAGTTCATTTTATTTCTTCTTAATGAGACATGGACTACCCTCCTGCCTACCCGCCAGGAACAAGGAACTGACAATAAACAGAGGACAGGTATCAGTATTTGCTGTAAGGATTAAGAGACCAATTTAGATAATTTTTGCAGGTATCATCTGCGTAGTAGATACAGATACAATGTGAAGCCCTGCTCGACTTAATGAAAAATAATAACTTCATTATGTTCCAAATATCATTTCCTTAATTGTGAATAGGATATACATTATAAACAGAAATAGGAATAGTCTATTTGCAAGATTAAATCTTTTACCTAAGACCTTATTACAAAGAAACTCTTGGCTCAGAAGTGGGGTTTTTTGGTGAACTCTACCAAATACTACATAAAGAAATAACACAAATATTATGCAGTCTTTCAAATGATAGAGAAGGAGGAAACACATCCTAGTGCATTGTATGAGATTAGTATAACTCTTATACAAAAATTCATGAGGACATTGCAAAATAAGAAAATTACAGACCAATTCCTTTCATGAATATAAACACAAAAATTCTTAATCAAGTATCAAATACAATATCTAAAAAAGATAATTTATCACAAGGAGAAAAGGCTTATACCAGGAATGCAAGATTGGTATTATATTCACTGAATTTGTCACTTTAAAATGGTTAATTTTATCATATGTGAGTTTCACCTCAATTAAAAAGAAATCAATGCAAGTAATTCACCATATTAACAGAATAAAGGGAAAACCCCTATAATCATTTCAACAGATACAAAAGAACCCCATGCTTCTACAAAACCCAGCACTAATTTACGATAAAACTTCTCAGTAAATGGGAAATACAAGGAAATTTATTCAACCTAATAAAGGGCATCTATAAAATTACAGATAACATCATCATTAATGGTGTCATTTTGTCCACTAAAATCATAAACAAGGCAAGGTTTCCTACTCTCACCACTTTTATTTAACACTGTACTGAAATCCTAACCTTTTGCAGTTAAAAAGAAATGATGTAAAAAGCATGAAAGTCAGAAAGGAAGAAATAAAACTATGTGAAATGAGATGGTTGTTTATAAAGAAAATCATAAGGAATATAAGAAGCTACTACAAGAGAGATTAAATAAATTTACAAGGTTGCAGGATACAAAGTTTTATATGAAAAATCAGTTGCCTTGTTAAACACATAATTATGTTAATTAGAAGATAAAATTAAAAAATAATTCCTTCTATAATGTAATAATTTCATCAAAATGTAAAATAGGAAAAAATTTACTAATATGTGTATAAGACCTCTGCCTTGAGAGCTGAAAAATATTGCTGAGAAGATTGCTGAATAGAAGATCTGAATTATCAAACCCTATGGTACTGGAATTGGAATTGATAAATTCCAAATTGATAATACAATAAAGAGTCCAGAGTCCAGACAAGACCCACATTTATATGGCCATCTGTTTCATAACAAAGACACCAGAGCAATCCAATATTAAAGGGAAAGTCTTTCCCACAAATGGTGCTGAAGTAATTGGATAGTCATAAAAAAATAATTGAACCTCAACTCTTACCCAAAATTTATTTGAGATGAATCATAGACCCGAACATAAAAGCTAAAACCATAAAACTTTCCATAAGTAAATATAAAAGATAATCTTCATGACCAGGGACAAGCAAAGGTTTCTTATTCAGGTCATAAAAAAAACATAACCATGAGAGAAAAAATGTGATAAATAAGACCTCCTTAAAATTGAGAAATTCTGCTCTGCACAAGACACCATTAAGAAAATGAATAGACAAGCCATGGACTATGAGAAAATATTCATAAATACTCAATAAAGGACTCTTCCCCAGGGTATATAAATAATTCTTATAATTCAATAAGAAAAAGAAAAATAACTCAATAAAAAGTAGACAAGATACTTGCATACCCTTCACAGAAGAAATGTACAAATGGCCAATGAACAAATGACAAAGTGCTCATTATCATTACTCATCATGGAAATGTGGACTTAAACCACAATGAGATATAACTACACACCTACTAAAAAATGGCTATAATTAAATATACTGGGAACATTAGATGCTGACAATGATGTGGCAAATCCAGACACTCTTACGTTCTTGGTGGGAGCATGAAATGGCTGTGGGAAAAAGTTCTGACAGATTCTGATGAAGATAAGTGCATACCTACTCTGTGACCCAAAAAAATTCAACCAGAAGAGAAGTAAAAAAATATGTCTGCACAAAAGCTTATACCTGAATGCTCAAAGTGGCATTACTCCTAATAGCCAAAAACCAGAACTGAACCAAATGTGCATCAAAGTGGTCAATGGAGGACCAAAATGATGTATCTCCATAGTGTGGCATAATATGCAGCCATTGAAAGAAATGAACTGTTGATAGCTCACAACATGAGGCTTAGTGGGAAAAGCCTTCTTTTAAAAAGTACAGATTGTATGAGTTATTTTATATGAAATTCTAGTACAGGAGATCCTAATCCTTAGCAGAGAAGAATCACAACAGTGGTTGCATCTAGGAGACGGTGAGTTCAGTGGCTGGGGATGAGTAGGAGGAAACTTCCTGGGAAAATGGGGATGTTCTATATCTTAGAGGGATTTAGGCTACACAGGTAAATACATTTGTCAAATCAGTGCATACCTCAAGATTAGGACACTACGTTATATGTAAATTTTATTACAAAAAGGAAAAGTAAACATTGAGTCCTGTTAATAATATAAATGCTGAAGCTTTTAGAGTGATTGTGTAAATGCTTGCAGTTTCCTTGAAAATTAAAAAACAAAGTCAATGAATGGACAGATAGATATGTTATAAAACAAGTAGAATAAAATGTTAATGTACTTTGGACAGTCTGGCAATTCTTCAACAGGTTTAATGTGGAGTTAGCATATGATCCAGCAATTCCACTCCTAGACATACACCCAAGAGAAATGAAAACATATGTCCACACAAAAACTTGTACACAATGTTCACAGCAGCATTATTCATAATAGCCAAGAAGCGGACACAACACATATGGCCATCCACAGATGAACGGATAAATGGGAGGTGGCATGACCATACAATGGAATATTTTTCAATAATAAAAACAAAGTACTGATAGATATTGCAACAGGAATGAACTTTGAAGATGTTGTGTTAAGTTAAAGAAGTGAGTCACAGATGATCACATATTACATGATTCCATTTATAGGAATTGTCCAGAACAGGCAAATCTGTAGAGGCAGAAAGTAAATTATTGGTTTCCTAAGGCTGGAGGATGTTGGAAAGCATGTGGGAGGTGGGAGTGACCGGTGATAGGTATGGTGTTTTCTGGAAAGGAGTGCTAAAAATATTCTAAAATCATCTGTGGCAATGGTTGCACAACTCAGTATTCATATACTAAAAAGCAATGAATGGCATGCTTTAAATAAGTGAATTCTATGGTATGTGACTCATATCTCAATAAGGCTATCATAAAATTTGTCAGTAACTAGGTGGTGGGTATACAGGCTTTACTGTGAAGTTATTTCAACTTTTCTGTATATCTGAAAACTTCTAAAATAAAACAATCTAAATAAGATCTGGATTGGAATTGTTTTAAATTTAGAGATCAATACAGACAAAACTGGTATCTGTGCAATACTGAGCCTTCTCAGTTAGAAATAAACCACCTGCTGTTTAAATTCCTTTCAAACATCCTTGATAGACATCATCTCAGGCCACCTGTGATGAGTATGTGACAAGATCCACTATTCCATCACTGCACAGCTTGGATGCTGGAAAGATTGTCCCAGTATGCCACAAAGAAAATCCCTTCCATTCCATGTGACCGTAACAGCCCTAAGTCTCTGAGTCCCAGTTTTTCAGACTTTACATGCCTGGTTCTTTCAGCTAGTTTTCCATTTGCATGATTCTGAGACCTTCACTACTGGGGGGCCCTTTCTCTGAAAAATCAGTTCTAATCTCCAGCTCTTCAGTTTCTCCTCACACCCCAGGTATAACCAGAATGGAATACGGTGGTGCCTCAGGTAAGGTCTGATCGACCCAAATTAGACGGGAATTCTTTTTCCTCACCACCTCAAGCGTTTTACTTCTGGTAACACAATCTGGAATTACACTAGCTTTTCCAGGCAACCCTAACTCACTGCTTTTGAACTTGAGACCCTTTTGTCTATTCCTGTGTATTACCAAGTATGCTATGTTTTTGCAACTACTCCTGAAATGACTTAAAAAAAAAAACTCACGGACTTTCCTCAGTAACTTTTTCAGACTGCTAAGTGTCTGGATGCCTGGTATAGTGGCCACCTACCTTTGAGAGGGCTGCTTTCTGGATTTGCGTCATGCTCACGATGAATAAAGCATAGAGAATCACTCTCAGCTGGTAGCGATATTCATAGACTTCCCAGATTGGAAGAGACCTTAAAAGACCGTCTCCTCCCTCCTCCTGTCACCAAGCATGATGATACCTACAATGATTTTCTTCAGAGAGAGGGTGGCAGCTGCCACCAATCTGCCCAGATCCCTAGGCTGTCCCTCTGTGACCCAGTGTCAGGTTAGCATATTCCTGTTGATTAAGAGTCTCGAGAGGCTTGGATGAATGCAGGACTGAAATTAGCAGGAAGTAGTGGAAATAATTCACCACCACTCAGCGTCTTGTGCCGACAGCGTCTGCCAAAAAGAGGGGAATTGTGGGCAGGAAGAGATGCTGTGCTTGCCAAGGGTGATGAGGGGGCTCGGAGCTCCCTGCACCATGGGCTCATAATTACTTACTCCCAGCCATCCACATGGAGAGGATGCTATGAATAGAACTCCACCTCGCCACATGCTGCCCATAGCCTACAAAGGGAAAGATTTTCCAAGGAAAGTAGGTCAGTTGAGTTCCTGGGTAGAGGGTCACTTCACCTTTCGGCTGGGTCAGTTCTAAGACCTCTGGTCTCTTACTGGTGAGTAAGTGCAGGGAGCTTTATCTTGTTCTTTTACAATATTTCTGCCAGACTCATCCACTGTGATGTTCCAGCAACACAGAACTGGAAGCAAGATGTGGGTCATGAAATTCCAAAACTGGCCCTTGAGTTATGAGATTCAAAAAGCAATAGCTACTCCAAAATGCTTATTAATTACCTTGTAATTGTGTGTCCACAAATTTTTTGAGACTCCTCCTTCCAGGAAACAGAGCTTCATTCCCCTCCTCTTGAGGGTGGATTGGGCTTAATGATTTGCTTCTAACAAATAATGTGGCAAGGGAAAAAGGCTAACTTTGCAATGGAGAAACCTGGAGACACCTCCTTAAGCAAATGATTCAGGTTAAGAGCAATGGTAACACTGGTATCTGAAGAACAAAACCAGGTCTGGCTTCATAGATGTATAACCTGTGACTGATTCTGAACACATCTCCATGCTCAGACAATTGAATGGTCTGCTTTTGGTTTATGGACATTCTTAATAATTTTATCTTTGAACTTGTGTTTCGTAAGTCCAATGGGAAAGAGCATGTGTGTGAGCAGAAGAGATGGTGCTATATGCTTGTCCACCATTCCTTGCCACCCTTTGCATCTAGCATCCAGATGCCCTGGGAGCCCAGGAATCCAGTGATGGAATCCAGGATGCATAATGCCTGGAAGTTCAGCAAGACTCAAAGCACGTGCAAGTGTGTGACATCCATGACGAGTAAGCATGAGTGGGCAGAGACACTGACAACCTTTAGAAGGTACACTTTCTGTTACAACGAGGACTTGCTTTGGATGGAGAAGGAAGGCAATGGTGTTCTACGAAACATAAATCAAAAGAAACCCTATCGTCTCCTTTCTTACGGGTGTTACTTCCCTCCTTCAACCGATTACTTACGCTGAAAATAATAGCAGAAAGAAAGTGAAATATAAGGGCCACCAATGTTCCTTTTCCTCTCAGCACTTTCTTAATTTATTAGTCAGCAAAAGGCACAGTGTGTGCATATCAAGTGAAATAAAAACAGTCAAGTTAGTTTTGTGCAGCACCTCTGCTGCTTTCAGTAAAAACAAAACACATTCATGAGCAAAAGTTTCAGTATACAAACTGCAGTTTTGATGATTCTGTACATTAGTTAAATGTACCACTCATATTTGTGCTTAAAACTGCCATTGTACAATATAAAGATAATAAAATCCATGCCAGTGATTTACAATATCATTTTTCTTTATTTGGAATATTAAATAGCAAAGAAAAAAATACCATAACAAATTGAGAGAGAAATTGCGGAGGAAAAAGAAACATTCTATATTTTAGTTCCTTCAACATTGTTTTCCTCGGGGTTTTTTTTTTCAAGAAGGGGATTCACTTTTTCATCTTGCATTTGGCCCAGAGAATTATGTGGCCAGCCCTGCATATACCCCTAATATTATGTGACCATCTTTTTTATATTCTTCTCCAAAATACTTAATTCTAGCTAATCATAAGTAAGAGTCAGGGAAACTCAAATTCAGAGACATTCTCAAAAGACCTGAAAAGTGCTCTTTAAATATGTCCAGGTCATGAAAGGCTATGGAAGGCCAAGAAACTATCACAGATCAGAGGATGTTAAGGAGACATCATGGTCTAAAGCAACGTGGTATCCTGGATCAGCTCATGGAACAGAAAAAGGGCATTAGTGGGAACTCTCGTGAAATCCACATAAGTCTGTGGTTCAGTTAATAGTACTCACATTAGCAACACATGTTAATTTCTTAGTTGTGATAGATATATCATAGGTATATAAATGTTAACATTAGGGAGAAAGCGGATGACAGGTGTGCGGGAATTCTGTGTACTTCCCTTGCAACTCTTCTATAAATCTAAATTATTTCAAAATAATTTAGAAAAAAAAATTAACTCAGGGTCTACTATGTGCAGAGCACCACTAAAAGTATGTTCATTTCTACATCCTTTAACCCTCATGACAGCACTCTGGGGCGTGTGTTGGGGTGGGGGAAGCTATTCTCCATGTTACAATAAGGAAACTGAACCTCAGAATATTGAAGTAGTCACCTACCATCATAAATATCTGAAGTGGTGGGGTTAGGATTAAATCAAAGTCCAATTATCACTTTCTTTACTAAACATTATTATTCCTCATTGTCTCCTATATAAAGTCCAAAGTCCTGTGCTTTGTAGACCAAGGTCTCCCTTATCTTGCTTTAATTCCAGGTTTATATTATTTTCTACGATATTGCTTCACACATGTAACCTCCCACCAAATTTAACTTCTGGTCACTGGGCACAGCCTTTATTTTCCCTACTTTATGTCCAAATTCATGTCACTGCCCCTGCCTAAATATCTGAAATATCCACAAACCCAAATCTTACTGGATATTTATGACCCACCTGTAATGCTCCTTGCTCCTTGAAACTCTCCCTTATCTTTCTTCTGAAGTGGTCTCTCCCTCTCTCTCTTCAGAGTCCACAGCACTGTGTGAAATTTTACATGATTAATAATTTAAAACACAGCAAACAATATTATTAGACATTTGCTAGTGCCAGGTCCTGTCCTAAGTTTGCGCATGTGTTATCTCATTGAATCCTCACACACAACAGTCCTTTGAGGTTGATAAAACTGTTTTATCTATTTTATAGATGAAAAGCTGTGGGTTGTAGAGTTTAAGTAAACTGCTCAAGGCCCAAGAGCTACTGATAATAAGTAATATCACAAAATCACATAATTTCTAAACAAAGGATTTCTTAAAAGCCAACTAACTCTATCGGTCTTCTAATGCTTGGGTTTTCTTTAGCATGTTGAGGAACCTCGGACCCAGAGAAGTAAAAAAGGCTTGTTATAAAATAGGTCAGTAGTGCAAATGGGTTAGAACCCAGCAATCCTAACACAGGGCTATCTCCAGCATGCCAGGCTGCAGTCATACATTTTTACCTTATGAATATCCTCAGCCATCAGGAGTACTGGCAGAACATCAAGGCAACTCAAGGATGATGGAGGCTTCCCACAATCCTCAGGAGAATTCATGAAATGTGGGCCTCAACCTGCAGTCCCCAGATCGGTGGCATCTGTATCACCTGAAATTTGTTTGAAATGAAAAATACTGGGTCCCACCTAAAACCAACTAAACTAGAAACTCTGAGATGAGGACCCAGAACTCATTAATGAGCCTTCTAGGTAATTATCTCCTTGCTAAAGGCTGAGAACTACTGCACTAGGACAAATTTTAAGGCACAGGTAGAGATGCATACCACCAACTGAAGCAATTCTGTGAGCATTTGGAGCTCTACTGCTGTGTTGTTTGCTTCATGAGACACTTGTTTTGCTTTTTCCTTAATAGACGCATTGTCCATTAACATATGAATCAGGAAGAACAGGTGAGAGGAACATTTCCAGCTGGAGCAAGGTCAACATCATGGCTTTATCAGATTCAAATCTATTCTTTTCCTCTCTCTTGGGTAAGAGTCGTCATGGGTTCTGAATATAAAAAGGTTAATGCAATAATGTCAAGCATTCCTTTTATGGATCTGAAAGGGTTAGAGCTTTCTTCAGGCTCTTGTTAATGTAGTTGCACCTTGATTTTCCTACCTTCTCCCATGGGAAATTGCATTGTGTTTTCACACTCTTTATTCCCCTGCAGAAGGGTGGCACCCACTTGCTGTGCCTCTGTGGTGTTGCCCTGTTTGTGGAATCTGCTTTACTGTCCTACTGATGTTACCTTTGCCATGGTGACTTAGTTTGACCAGTGGCATATAAGCAGATGTTGATGAGCAGAGGCTTTAAGCTAGCTTGTATATCATAGCCTTGTTGATATTCTTACACCTGTCATAAGAGTGTCTGCAGGTAGCCAAAAGAATGAGGGAGCATATGGATCATACCTGAACCCAGCCCTTGGCCTAAAGCTAAGCCCAGATGATCCTGGCTAAACCAATAGCCAACTCAAAGGGCCATGAGTAAGAAAATAAATGCCTGGTGCAAGTTACTAAGAATTTGGTGCGTGTTACCAGCAACAACTGATACACTGAGACCATCTCAGATCCCACCAAAAATATCATGTCCAATTTCATTTCAACATTGCAGCCAACCCTCACAAGAGAAGAACAAATGTAAACAACACAGTCCCTCCATGAAGAGGTCTTAGAATATGACCATAATGGTAACTAGAGAGATTCGGCTTTTGCCTGGGATGGGGGAATTCAAGACAGACTATTGCTCCCACAACTGAAACTAACAGAAAATATCATATATTTTTGGACACAAAGAAGTCTCAAAGAATTAAATTTCCAAGAGAGTTGGTCCTTCCTACATGAACAGAAATTAGTGGCCACTTTCCTTCCTGGCTGCACCTGCCATGTTTAAGCAAGAGAAGGTAGAGGGTATATGGGGTGATGATAAGCCAACAAAGCTTTTCATTGTCATATGTCCTAGCATATGAATTGAAATCTGTAGGACCCCACCTTCCAAAGCACAGCACTAATTCTTTATGCCCATTGATTCTTCCCCACAGGACTTGCTGAGTACATGGTAGCTTTACAGGAGGTTTAGAGCTGGGCAGGAAAGATAATAATCTCCCTTCACCAAATGGTCCTCAAGCTCAAAGTCCTGCTAGAGAGAGGGGCACATAATACACACAGGATATATCTTGACCTTAGACATTTGAAATCGGAGGTGAACTGAAACTGAATAAAGCTGAAACCCAGTTGTGACCTGAACCAATTCATTATTGAATTTTTTTGAAGTCATCAGCCTCTTACTCTGGCTTTCTCAGTAAGTAAAAAAATTGTCTGTCTGGGGTAAAATAGCATTTACTCCTGTCTCGATAGTTGCTCAAAACATAATATCTGACATACAATAAAATTTCAAGGTCTGCAAAGGAACAGGAAACTTCTACCCATAAACCAAAAGGAAAAAATAGTTAATGAAAGCAGACCTATAGGTGACCCAGGTGTTGGAATTAACAGAAAATGACTTAGAAATTATAATTGGGCAATAAAATAATTTAGAGTGGAAATATAGATTAAAAAAATGAAGAATTTAATGGAGAAAAACAATCTTTAAAACAATTCCAAATAAACATGCTAAAATTGAAGAGAATAATATTTAAAAGAAAAATTGGATAGGTTTAATAGCAGACCTGACATAGCTGAATACAGGAACAGTGAATTTAAAAGCAGATCAATAGAAACAATACTGAGGTGCACAAAGAAAAATTCATGAAAAAAAATATATGTAAGACAATAACAAATGATGTAATTGGAATCTCAGAGGGAGAGAATCAGAGTGGAAGATATATAAGAAAAGATAATGGCCAAAAATTTATTTAAATTGATGAAAGGAATCAAATCATAGATCCAAGAATATCTTTGAAACCAGGTTAGGGTAATGGTAATCCTAATCAATCTCAAAATGCCAGATATGAACACTGACTGGGCACCTGAATTTCCCTGTGCACCAGGATCTGTTTTCCCTTTGCTTACTTACTCCCATGGATGGACCTCCTGAACTTACCTCCATTCTGGTGGCTCTCAAATTCTCTCAAGTCACCTTATTTGTAGGAGAAAATTGCAGCATGAGGGCTACCAAAGACTCTTATCTTCCCTCTAGCTCAGATTAATCTGCCCATAACAAACTGACAAGGGAAATGGTGACTGGCTGTTCGTTGATTCAAAATGCCCCTTGTATAGTGAACACCCGATCCAAAGGCAGCCCCTTCACAAATGACCAATGATACCTGATTTATCATGAAGTCACATTTCTGGCCAGTAGCAATACTCTTAAATCAGCTCAACAAACCACCAGGAAAGAAAATTGAAGGGACTGGTCAATCCAAAATGAGGGAAGAATGATGCATTTAGGTTTCGAGATGAAAAGACATAATAAAGGAACTACAGGAGGCATAGAGTGAAGGTCCTTGGAGTGACTTTGGATTATTCATTCATTTAATCTATGCCAGATGCACAACATTCAAATTTCATTTGCAGGCCTATAAAAAAAATGCTTCTAGAGTATCTCTTGTCTTTGCCACCATGAGCACGGCTGTGATCCTGCCAGAACAGCCCTATTATCTGTCCCTGAATGACCCGGTGGTTTCTGCCTGAGACCTGTTTCTGCCATGCATAGCCCAGTGCAATAATCCTATATTCTGAGGTTGCTCTATCTTAGGAAAGTGTGTCCTGGACCACTGTCTTCCCCAACCCTCCCCAGGTCCTAATGATTGAAGCCCCTCCCTGTCCTAGCTCATTATACCCTTACCCCACCCACCAATCGCCTAAACTCTTTTATGAATAGTTAGTTCAAATCAAGAAATATGGCACCAGAGCATGGCATCCTTGAAAGTGAGCTGAGCAAAATAAGGAAAAGGGCTCTGGATTCAGATTCTGTCTCTGCTTTGCTCTGGGACCTCCAGAAAAATTGCACTTCCTGAGTCATCATTTTATCATAGGTCCTGTGAGAGTGTTGGAAAAAGATGATCTCTATATTCTACTCTGACATCAATTTCTGTGATGTCTATAAAAAGATAACTTTATCAGGTAGTGAGGGGCAGGGCTGGAGGTTGGTATCAGACCCTGGAAATGTGCCTTAAGTCACCTTCCTTGTGCCAGTCAGGAATTCTGACTGCTCACGCTGCAGGGAGCAGGGAGAGGGAATAACGAGAGACATATGGCTGGATCTACTCAGGAGGTAACCCCTGAATCAACTGTGTGTGATGGCAAGCATGTAACTGACGATGGCATAGAGGAAGGGCAAAAGAGTGCCATACATAAGCATGGAATTTCCTACCCAGTAAAAACTGCTGCAATGAATGGTTTGGACAGGGCTGGAAAAGGAGTGGGAAGATGGGTGGAGGCATAGTCAGAACTCCCTCCAAACCCATCAGATTTGAAAGTTCTCCCCAAACTCATGAGATCCAGCCAGTAGCTGCCTAAGAACTCAGCCTATCAGGGCTAATCTCAGCAGTCGTTTTCATTTTGAAAGCTCAGAACAGCAGCAGCAAAGCTCCATATGCACCATTTGAGAATAACAACTTTGACTACTTATAAAAGTATTTGGAGTTCAGAAAAGAAAGTCAGTATGAACTGAAGAGACCAGAAAAGTACTCCTAGATGAGGCTGGATTTGAACTGACCTTGAAGAAGGGAGGGAATATTGGATCAGGTAGTAATAAGCTTTACAAAAGTAGGATTCAGATGTGAATATATACATACATTTCAACAATGGGCAAATACCAAAAGAATAAATTTCAGGAAAGGTAAGAACATAAATAAAGGTGTACAACTCGGACTCAACATGACTTGTTCGGAGACGAGAAAGATAATTTTGACTTGACTGGTATGTAGGGAACATTGGGAGATGTTTGAATGGGTAGAGAGAAGTCAGATTTTGATGGACCTTCAAATATACAGCTTGAACTTAAGTTGTATTGATAGGTAATAGGGGACGGGGGAATGACAATATGAGGGCAGGATTTTAAGAAAATAATTCCAATGGCTCATGAAAGAGAAATTGGCTTGGAGACTGCAGCAGAAATCCATCCAGAAGTTTGAAGACCTGCAACACCTTGTTAGATGCTTAAAAACAGCCATCACTTGAATGGAGGAAGCCCAGATTGGGAGAATGGCTGTAGGAATGGAAGTAAAATGTCAAGTCAGAGAGACAAGTCAAATGAATAGATGTCAAGTCTCGATGACAAGTTGGACACACAGGTGAATAATTTGAAGAAAGATCTCTGTAGATGTACATGTGTACCTTAAATGACTCCCTCTATAATTTTCTCAGGGAAAATAATATATAATTCCACTTTGGAATTAGATTTCAGTTCAGGTATAATTCAGGCAAGAAGGACTGAAAGACTGACTTTCTAATTCAAGTTTTTTCTCCAGCTCATGGCAGGAAGTCCACCAAAACTTGTGAGGGAGTTATTTAGGATGGCTCTTATGTAATTTGGCAGGCTCTGTCATCTCAAAATTGCTCCAGGAATTCACTCAGTCTGAACCACGTGAGAAAGGGGCTGACCTTTCCTGAGGGCCTCCCTAGGTTGTTAAGTGCACTCTGACATTTAAACCTCCTATCAACCCTGTGGATATGACACAACTCTTCCCACATAATGGCAAAGAAAGAGTCACAGAAAGGAGGCAAGACTTAGAATTTTGATAATTGGTTGACAGAGACCCTGGTTGGCTCATGATTATTGGATACCATTGATCGGGTCTCCATGGAAAAATGAAATGACCAAATTTGCAGTTTTTAAGATTATCCTGGTCATGTGTCAACTGCTAGAATGCTGAAAGCTCACCCAGGGATAACTGATAACCTGGTAAGATCTGCTGAAGGTAACATGTTACCCTGAGGGCAAGTGTCGATGGATAGAGAAAAGGAACCAGTTCTTGCTTAGTATCTTTTTTATACCAGGGGTTGTGACAAGAGTTTAGTGATTCTCATTTCCCTTACTCTCCATAAAATCTTTATGAAGTAGAGATATTTCTGCTATTTGACAGATTTCTATCTTGGAAAAAAAATAGCATCTATCCATCCATTCATCCATTACCTTATTCATTTGCTCACCAAATAGTTTATGGTCAAGTGAAGGTACCAAGCTAAGCACTAGGATTATACTGGTGAAGAAGATATGGTCCCTAACCTCAGAGAACTCATAATCTGGAGGAGATACAGATGAGTAAATGGCTGATTACAGTTCAGTGGTGAAAGTTCTGTGATGTGGGGAAAGCCCATAATGCTTGGAAGAGCCAAGGCCAGCCACCCATCCTTATTATGGCATGCCGGAAATCTTAAGTTCTCACAACCAGTGTGTGTCAGAGCTAAATCTCACATCTATGTAGGTATGCTTTAATCTGAGACCCACATGCTTTTCAGCTTCTCTTGTAAAGCAAGCCATTATTTGGGGATTTTGGTAAACTTTCTGAAACCACATGACACGTTTTAATTAAATCCCACTGGAGGTTTAGTTATGAGGCACCGTATGAGTAAGTGCAGTCAAGGCTGGGGGACCTCAGCCACCCTCCCGTGCACTGCCTGGAGTTGGCTGGAGCCAAGCCACGCTGAAAGCACAGCACTTGATAAGCACCTGCCCAGGACAGCCCGCGCATCTAGTGAGCTCTGCACAGCACAGAGGCACCTGGCCCCTCAACCAAGGGAAATGGCCCCTCAGGCCAAACAAAAAATGAAGTGCACGGGCTTCCAGACCATGAAAGAAAGAAATCTGGGTTGAGTGAGGAAGAGCAATTAATTATAATCTCAGCTCCAGCCTAAGAGTGGTGAGAAGTGCTCCTTCCGAAAATCACTTGTGTCAGAGAAGAGAGGAGCAGTCTCACCTATTCTGTTCCCTCCCACGGACCCATGGGAGCCTTGCAGGGGCACATGAATACACACACACACACACACACACACACACACACACACACACTCGTTTTACCTCGCACCAACTGTGTGCCAAGCATGGCACTTCATGTTTGTCTGCATCATCTTATTTCATTTCATTCCTGCCATAGTCCCTTATTATTATTTCTGAATTATTCTATGTTCCCCATCAACAGACCACAGATATAAAGCACCCACCTTTGCCCGCCACTTGATTCTGCCAGACTCTTTTCTGGAAAATTGAAGACAAAATTTAAAACTCTATTAAACAAATTTATGAAAAAAGACAGTTACTTAGGAAAGATATTATTTTGCATTGGCATCTTTCCCCCCACTATGACCCTAGGTAGGGAGCTGGTGTTTACAGCCTGGGCCTTTGAGGGAGCTCCTGCTGCATCATTCCAGAAGACCAGAGGAAGGAGGGAAGTGGTCTTATTTTTTTTGGCAAAGGTGGTGCTGGGGGTGGTGGTGTTCCCAGGAGTGAAAGAGAACAAGATCCTGCCTAGAGAAGAAATGCAGCTGGTGGCAGACTGTGTGCCAGGGGGCCAGGCTGACACCTGTGGAGAAATGAGAGTGGGCTGTGTGTGTTCTCCGTAGGGAGGACCACTGTGCCAGGCATCTCAGACTGTGCAGAGGCTATGTCTTGAAAAGAGGGGGCCAGACTCAACATTGGTAACCAAAGTTCCACAGAATAGGGGATACTCACCCACTGCCACAAACTGGGACCTGTTCCCTCCCCTGATTCCTAAAACAGGCTCCCTGCTCAGGGCATAGAGAGGCCATACTGGAAGGAGGGAAGCTTGCATATTCCATCACCATCTCCATAGACTCTGTTCATGAACCCACAAAAATAGATCCATCCCCTTATATATACAAATGTACAAGCATACAAACTCAGCATTATACACAGTACTTCTATCATTTACTTTTTATTTTATTAACTGATTTTTTTAGTGCCCCCACGTGCATGCATATATGTGTTGATGTGCATCTATATGTAAGCCTTTAAGCAGAGGCAGGGACACTGGGAAGCCATCTGAATGATTTTCTTAGAGCTGCACATGAAAGTAATGGACTTCTTGAAAAAAAATTACCCTTATTGAGTGGCATAGAGAAAAGGAGAGAGGGAGAGAGGGAGGCCAGGCTCAGAGCACAGGCAGATTGGAAGATGCCTGCCTGGAATGGTTGAAATCTCCCCTCCACCCCAAATTCTCCCCTCAATCATCTTTCAGCATGCTCGCTCTTCTCCCACATGTCACTCTTTGGATTTACGGTAAAGCCTTCATGTTGCACAGGGGTGGTGGGACATGTTTACATATGAACTCCTTATCAGTGTAGTGAATCACTTGCCCCCTTGGCCTAGAGACGAGGTTACATCTCATTTGCATCACTGACTACCTGAGTGATTATGGCAACATCTTGTACCTCTCTTTGCTGCCATCTTCTCATATAAAATGGTTTTGTTGGTGGTGGTTAATTATAAGATGGTGGGGAGGATCAGAGAAGGAGACTCAAGAGATATGGATGGCCCGCCAATGGTACCACTGCCACCAGTCATTCACACATGATCCAAGGGGAGATCGCAGAAGGAAGAGCTTGGTGACTGTGCATAATGGAAAAAGAGCGGTAGCAGAGATGTTTTGACGTGGGAGAGGGAGTGGAGAACTGCCAGGATCGGGGAGTTTTTGTCAAGAAGAGCAGAGCTGAGCAGGGTCGGACGTGAGCGCACACACCCTCACACGTGTGTATGTGTGGATGTGGTGATGGATGGCCTGTGACAGCAGCAGCTCCTTCAAGTTCTTCAGGTTCAGTGAGAGGAGGGCTGCTGCAGAGATCAGCCAAACTTCCTTCGCCACCAGGATGCCCCATTCCAGGTCCATGCCAGTGTCCTTCAGCCTTGCAGTGAGAGAGCTCAGACTTCAGACACCTGCAGCACCTATCCGTGGCTGGTAGAGGGAAGCAATGCAGCTCAAAGAGGAAGGAAACTGGTCCAAGATTGCACAGCAGGTCAGCTCTGGAATTGGGACTGCAATTCAGTCCCCAGACTTCCATTCCAGGGCACCTTTTGATGCCTACAGTGTCTCAGTTGAAGTTTCAGCACTAGCCCAGGATAGAGGTATTTATCACACAGCTCCCTTCCAGCTGACCTTGGGCCTGACACTGCCCCTAGTTAACTGTGGCCCTTAGGGGCACCCTCCCCCTCCCTGAGTTTGTAAATTGGGTGGTTGATCTGGATGATTTCTAAGGTCCCTTTAGTTTTGGTGATCTGTGATTCCCCAGCCCACGAGTCATGGAGGCTGTCAGATGTCCGAGTAGGAGGAGGACGCAGCACGACAGGTGGTGTCCCTGACTCCGGAGGGGGACTTGGCAGAGCTGCCTCCTCTGCTGGGATGCGGAGGGCGGGTGCTGGCAGGAGGATCCACCCACTTTGGGAAAAGCTATGATTCACCCAGTGGAGGAAGGGAAGGAGGGAGGCACACCAGGCAGAGCATGGGACTCCACAAGAGAAATATTTGTGATCGTCTAAGCCCTGGTCCCCCAGCCCTTCATGCACAAAAGGCTTGCAGCTTACTCAGGCAACCCCCAAAGCTTGAATTCACGACTTTCACCCCGAGATTCAAGGAGGCCACTATTTTTATGACAGTGATATTTCAGGATTATCCAGCAAGTTGTAGTGACTCAGTTCTCCATGACACAGTCAGAGGGTCTTTCTAAAATAAAAATTGGGTCATTGCATTTTCTTGCTTAAACTCTTTTTTAGGAACTTACACAATACTTGCCATGGCTACTCAAGTCTGGTTCTGTGTGGCCTTTGCCTGCCTCCCTGGCCTCCTCCCAGCCTTCTCCTCCTGCACCATCACCTCATTCCATTCCCACCGGCCCTTCCTCTTTCCCAAAGGACCCTGGCCCATTTCCTCCTCACTGCTTTTGCTTGTGCCCTTCCCACCCCCAGGAGGGCCATTTTCTCCACTCCCCTACCATCTATCATGACTCTTTCTTAAGATCTCTGATTAAATATTATTTTAGCAGAAAGGGTCTTCTTATCCCTCTCCAACCTAAATTAGGATCCCCTTGGATATTATTTTTCATAATAGCATCATCGTTTTTCTTAGCAGTTACCCCAATTTGTAATCTTATATTTGTTTGGTCTTATTTGTTGATTTGCTGCTATTCCCAAGACCAAGAGTCGTATTTATCCTTTTCCTCCCTGAAATGTCAGTCCCTAGCACAGTGCCTGACAAATGGTGAACACACAGTAAAGGATCTCTTCTTTGTTTTAAAAAAAGGAACCTGTAATCATCAAAACCCACACTGGAATAACTGTCATGAAGTGTGTAATGCCCACAGTTCCTTCCAAACTGCCTCAGGACCTTGTGCATTTTTGGCATCAGAGCCCTCAGCGAGAGCAGTTTTACAACCATAAAATGTCCAGATAGGTCAGAACTCTAGAAAGAACATCTAGTCAGTGGTGTCAGATTCTTTTTCAGTTAGGGGAACATGTTTCCTAGCCAATGCTTTGTCTAAACCCCAGTATATAAACCACAGGAAAGTCTCTGGCTAATGTTGGGGGCTGGAGATAAGGGGGAAGAGACCCCTAGAATCTTTATTCTCCTCTGATGGTATCCCTAGGGTGGGGTAGTGGGGATGGTCCACTCTGGGTGTAGGCAATAAGGGGGTGTATTGTCTGTAGAGAATTTTTAAACAATGATACAATCAATAAAAAATAAATATAAAATAGTAAGACCAACTAAAATCCAGGCAGCTTTTTATTAGACAACTCTAAACAATGTCAATCACGAAATGCTCTTCTGGGCAGCATGGGAGGCCACCTCTCCTTGGACGGGGGCAGATCCCCATCGCCTTCCTCCATGGAATTTTTATCCAAAGCCCTCATCTTGGAAGGGACTGACTTGGCCAAATGGTAGAAGCTCACATGTCAGGCAAGCTTGGAATGAGGGTACACAAATGGAATGAAGTCAACCCAAGCTGAAAATTGGCCCAAAAGGCTCTCCTGTTACTCTAGTGGCTGCTCACAGGACAGAAGTTGGGTCTTGGAGAGTCAGGATTGCATAGAGGCCAAAGACACAGCCCCGGTAGCCAGGCTGCCTGAATTCAAATCCCAACCGTGTCACTCAGTAGGGTGCTGAGCTTAAGTAACGTACTTGACCTCTTTAAGCTTAAGTCTTCATTTATAAAATGCAGATAATAAGATGACCTGCTGCAGAGTATGGATTTGTTAATTAGAAAAGAGAATCTGTGCTAATTGTTTGGCTAGGGCATATGCCTAGTACGTGTGACTCTTAGTCATTCCTTGGGATTTACGTGTCTGGGGACTTCTTTCTCTTGATGCCTGATTGCCAGTTGTTGGGAAAACACATGTGGCATCCAGATATCTTTGACTCCAGCTTTGCAGAGAACCTTTCTCTATCTGGGGATGCTACCTGGCAGGCACCGAATGTACAAAATGTCAAGCCAGTGGTTTCAGATTCTTTTTCAGTAGGGGAACAGGTTTCCCAGCCAGTACTTTGTCTAAAGCCCAGTATATAAGCCACAGAAAAGTCTCTAAGGAGGTTTGGGGCTGTAGATACAGGGCAAAAGACCCTTAGAATCTTGGGCATCTGCCCCACAGCTCCTCCTGAGGTGACCTCCAGGGTTAATGCCCTATATTCAGAGTATTGGCTGAAGAATGAGGAAGGAATGGGGGCCTCATGATTTGACCATACCTCCCATCCCAGAATCTGCCAGCATTTCTGCTGGCACGCCTCAGGAGTGCCTGATGATTCTCCAAAAGGAAACATCAAAGGCTTCACCTTTCAGCCTGGTTGTGATAACCTAGCAGCACAGTTGGGACAAGGGCATTGCGACTGTTGCTGTTTTCTGGACCAGACCAAAAGCTAAATATTCTTTAAAAAATCACAGAAAATAAGTTTTCTTCTTAGAGCTTGGCTTGACATACTACTGTTTTCTGCTCCTAGGATCCTGGCCTCATGGCCTCATGGGCTTCCATGGACTTGAATAATTTCTCCTTCTCTTATTCACCCAAAACTACCGTAATCCCAGAGCATGCTCAGCATCTCAGAAGCAGAAACACTGTACACTGCACAATGGATCTTACTGATGTGTCTATGATTTCATATGTATTTACAGAGAGAAATAGGCACAAGAAATAGTATTTGTTGTATGCCTACCATGTCCCTGGCAGGGTTTAAGACACGTTTCATATAGCACCTCATTTAATCCCTGCAATGATCTTGCAAAATATTCCCATATTTAAGATTGGGAAATTAAAACTCAAGAGGTAAAGTAACTTGTCCAAGGATGTACATTCGAGGAGCAGAGCAGGTATTGGAATCAAGCTCATGAAAATCTGAAGTCTTTCTATATCATTCCATTGCCCTTTTTATATTTTATGTCTCAAACACTAATTTATTCATTATTAAAACAAAACTAGAAGATAGGGGTCATTGTGTCCATTTAATGGGGAAACAAAGCTTTAGAGAGACAGTGATTATCCGTTGTCTCATAGCAGTTTTGAGGACACAGCTATGAGTCCAAAAGGTACAGAGTTTAGTGATCATAAAGCTTACTCCAGTGCGTATGGGAGGGTCTCAAATCCTTTGTAACTCCTAGCACCTTTCCTGAGAGGTGGCGAAAGGGGCAGGGAAGGTAAGTAATTTTTCTATGCTTATACAGTAAAAGATTTCTGTCCTTCATTTGTAGGACTTTGGGGAATCTCCCATAATGAGCTCTGCTTCAAGATCTTCAGAAACAAAAGCTTTGTTCTGGATCCCTGTAGCACCAGCTTGCTGGTGGAGCAGAATTTTCCATTTACTGAGTGAACTGACTTCCGAGCGACCACATCCTCCCACCTAGAACCTGGCTCAGGCCCAGGCTTCAGGCTCCAGGTGCTTCCATGAAAGTCATGAGCCCCGGTCTCCTGGGTCTCGACCATCCTGCCTGGCAGAGGCAGGTGGCCCTGCCGAAGCTCATCTCTGATTGCTGAAGGGTGTGTTCCGCTCTGATAGGAGCACACAGAGAAACCCGCTCCATCCTGCAGGCCCTTACTAAGCAGAAATGTTCTGAGAACATATTAGTCATGGTGATGACTATTGCTGACTCGAAGCAGGGCAGCATGTAGTGCACAATAAGGGAGGAGGCCCCCGGGGATTGTCCAGGCCAACCTCAGTAGGTTGCTGCTGAGGAAACTGAGGTCCAGTGGGGCGCACAAGCTCACCCAAGGCCACCCTGTGAGTCACAGTAGAAAGGAGTTGTAGCATTTGTTCACTTTGGTCAGGGTCTATGGAACCCTGATGGGTGGTCAAAAGCCACAGGAGAGACAGAGACATGTTTCAGAAATTAGTTCCATTAGTGTTCCTGGATAAATGCTGGCAGATTCTGGGCTGCGAGGTATGGTCAAATCATGAGTCCCCCATTCTTCAACCAATACTCTGAATACAGGGCATTAACCCTGGAGGTCACCTCAGGAGAACCTGTGGGGCAGATGCAATGAATGACCAAAGATAAAAGATGATGCTGAAGGTTGGCAAGGGGAAGGGCTATCCTGGAGCTGAGTGGAGCTTCTTGGACTTTCACATAGGTGGCTGTGTTAGGAGTAAAACTGGCTCAGCTCCTGCCCATCACATGCACTTGTTACCTGGCCATTGCAACTATATTCATTCGTTTATTGAACAAATATACAGACAGTGCCCACATGTGAAAAAAACACTGTCCTGCATGCAGAGATACAGTAACAAATTAAACCAAGTCCCTGCTCTCATGGGGCCTGGCATTTACAGACACTTCTCACATGTCAGCTCCTCAGTGAAACCGTCTCAGGTTACCCTACACAGCAAAGGTCCATCTTCCCACAATTATTACAGCATGTAAGACCAGGAACTCAGTAATGCCTGACAAATGTTTCTTGAATTATTTAATTAACTCAGTCAGTCAATCACCCATAAACACTTATTTAGCATTCTCTGTGAACAAGGGCTTATAATGGTGCTTATCATAAATTGGTGAATATTATGACTTTCTGGATGTATGTCTTATCTTCTTAAATATGATACAGTGTGGATAAAATGAAGGTACCTGTGGCCAGTATTCTCACCTGGCCCTGGGTGGCTACCCACTACACACGTGTGGGCCATATGTCGTTATTGACTCTATATAAAGAGCCCTGTCCAGTGTCCTGGGCAACATGGTGGCATGGCTGTAAGGCAGCAGGAGAGCAGAGCAGAGACTGGAGTGGTGGCAGCGCCAAGGACAGAGACTGGGAAGGCTGTGTGGGCAGAGAGGCCCAGAGAGAGAGACCGGCTTGCTGCATGCAGGCTCGCTCTGAGTGAACGGGATTTTAGTGATTGACCTGCCACCATAGAAATAAATTTGGGTATAACCCTTTCACCCCAAGAACATTCTCCTGTCATTTCTTTGGTCACATTGAATCCATAGTGAACTTGCCCAGGGCTGAAACCCATTGGCAAGACATACAAACTCCTTAATGATGATAGAGACTGTATGTCACCTGTCCATGTATGGTGGACATGAGGTTTTCTGGGAGTAAAGAACTACTTAGTACATGTTTTTAGGAGGGAGGAAGGGAGGATGTCTAGTGCTGACAACTCTCTGGAGTTTCATAAGTGGACATATATTGCCACAATTTTAATGACTAGCAAACTGTAAGTTTGGTAGGTAGGTCATACTCAGAACCAGGATTATGGTCAAGGACTTTGAATATGGGTCTGAGCCCTTTATTCTCTGTGGGTAAGATATAGGCTAATGGCAAACTTAGGAATAACAGGTCACCTGGGGAGTGAGAAATCCTAGCCATCTCCTGCTAGGGCTGTGGCAACCTTACCTTCATTCTTCAAGACCCTTGGCAACCTAGTTCAGAGATGAAGAACCTTCATTTACAGAAAGTCCCACTTTACAGTCAACTGGAACCTCTCCAGTCTTCTGTGAATCGGTTCTGAGCTCAATGGAAATGGGGTTTAATGATCTTAGAGCTCTGGCTCCATGTACTGGTGAAGAGCATAAGCTTTGGTGTCAAAGTGAACAAGGTTAAGCTCCTTCCTTCGCTGTCTCAATTTCTGTCCCCTCCTCAGTCAATGGCATTTGTGATAGCCCCAACTCCTGGACCGCTATGAAAATTAAATGAGTAGTCTGCATAAGGTTTCTACCACAGAACTCAGCATATGGTGAGTCCTCAGCAAATTTTAGTTCCTGTGGTTGTTTGTGACGATCAACAGCCCCTCCGAAACTTTTCTGGAGAGCTGGTGCAAAGGGCTAGGGATTTGGGAAGAACTAAGATCAGTCATGGTTCTCAAGAGTCTGATACTCACATTGGAACCTGATGTATGTAAAAGATATGTTCATTGAGTTAGGGTCAAACACAGCACAAATAGAACATCTATGTTGAAGCATAGTAAGAAGAGAGCTTAACTGGAACTGTGGGTCTGAAGTGGGGGTAGCATTTGAGCCAAGTCCTGAAGGATGAACGGTGAAGAAGAAGGAGCAGGTCAAGGGGATGGCGTGATCAATGTTAAGAAGGGGCTGGGCATTTTCAAGGAAGGCTTTGTGTTCCAATGCAGTCAGAGTGCTGGGAGGGTAACGGATATAAAGGGGAGGGGCACTGGACAATGTATTCATGCCCACTTACAGGATGTTTCCTTACAGTGAAGAGTAATTTGAACTTCACTTTTTTGGACGTCAGGGGGTCACTGAAAAGAGTTGAGGATGGATGCGGCATGATCTGACCCAACATTGGGTAGAATTTCCAAGTCAGACGCACAGGGATGATTGGAAAAAGGAGACACTGCCATCAGTAAGGGCGGTGAAAAGACCCTGCAGTAATTTAGACCAGAGGTACCAGCCTGTGCCCCCCAGGGAACACCCACCATCCCTTATCACTGCCAAGGGCCCTGCATAAGCTACTTGCTGCCTACCTTTCTCACCTGTCTTCCTCCAACCCTACACCTGCCTCGTTGTACTCGAGAGAGACTGGTGTCTGCCCTGATCCTGGAACATGGCAGGCATGACTAAATCTCAGGGCCTTTGCACTGGCTTTTCTCTCCACCTGCAATAATTAGCCCCCATTTATCCACCCAGCTTGATTCCTTACTTCATTCAGGTCTTATCCAGATGTCACCAAGCTATGAAAAATAGCCCCCAGTGAGTTTTTTCATTCAATCACCCTGGTTTATTTTTATTCACAGAAATTACCCTACCATGTTATATCCTTACTTGTTCACATCTTTATTATCTATTTTCTTGAAGGGAGGAATCTTACTCATTCTTGCTTATATACTGAGTGCCTTCCCATCACATTATAGGTGCTCAGTAAATACTGATTGAGCGGGCTACTGAACGAATAGTCCTCCTTTATCCCTATGTCACAGCAACAACGCATTATGTACATTCTCATCAACAGGGCATTTTGTGAGGGCCAAGAAAGGAAATGGTCCCTATCCTTGAGGATCTTACAAAATGACCCATAAGATCTTTGCAGAAATGTGAACTCTGAGACTCTAGGCACAATGGAAGAGTTTCCATGTGGTGGAAATAAACACCTGAGGCCAGAGCTTCTTGGGGCCAGAGGTAGGATTAGGGGTAAGATTCTGAGCACAGAGACATCAGTAACCTGCCATAGGCCTAGCGTATGGTTGCCACATGGTAGGCTCTCAATAAACATTAGATGAATTATTGAATGAAAGACACATTTTGCTGAGTTCCCTCCAACATGTTTGCACGTTTCAAGTGGCAAGATGGAAAACAGTCCTGGCCCAGAGGCCAGAACAGAGCTGGGAGCCATGACAGAGGAGGAAGCAGGCACACGCTTTTATTTATGAAACCCCATAAAGACCATTTTCCCCTCGCAATGAGGACTGCTCATATTATGTAGGGTTATAAATGCTGTAACAACAATACCTTGTATTTATGGGGTGGCTGCCTCTGAGGGGCTCAGACCATTTTACAGACACGATCTCATTCATGCTGTCTCAGGTCTTCTATTCAATTACAGAATGTTTCATTGTTCCAAATGGCACAAACTATTTCTTTCAGATGCACTCTTAGAATTATCCATTCTCCTGTTACAGGTTCAGAGATTTACAAATCACCACCAAATGGCTCCAGAATTGCAACAGCAGGAAAGGAGGTGGGCAGGCATGGAAATTTTCTGAATTTGTAATTTATGGACTCTTCAAATATTAGGAAGTCATTCTTTGTACACTCATCTTAAAACCGGGGAAATGTACAGTATGACTTGGTTGCAGCTATATAATGTAATAACAAAGGTAGGAAAAAGGAATATTAATCCTCCATAACTAGGGTTATAAAAATAGGAGCTAACCAGTGTGGCTAAGAGGCAGGATCATTATAAACATAATAAACATAAAAGCAGGTGGTGATACGGACATATTCCCAAGATAAGGGTCACAAGAAGTAGGTTCTTCTCTTGCTCTGCAATAATTACTTCGTGGTCTTAAATAAACTCTTAACTTCTCTGGGCCTTGGTTGCCTCATCTGGCAATGGACATCTTGGATCAGATGTTCCCAAGTCCCTTCCATCAGCGAGATGTCACAAGGCTGCATGGCTCTGCTACCGCCCCCATAATCACCACCACCACCACCACTGTTGCTGCCTAATATTTAATCTGGAACGTGATAGATACTCACCAAGTGTTTAGTCAATGACTGTGCCTAGTTTTCAGTAGTTTTCACACTAGCTTTGATTCAACACTCATTGAGTGAGTGCCTACTCTGTTCCAGGCACAAAGATGGGGGCTGGAGTATAAAAAGCTATGAAAAGATAATCATTCTCATACATGTAAGCTGTGATGGGAGCCGAAATAATTAACTTTGAGTCCATAGAGGTTTCTTGAAGGAGATAATATAAACTGAGTTTAAAGGGATAATTAATAGGAGTTCACCTTTGGACCAGGAAGGGAAATGATAGGAAAGGGAAAAGCATTACAGTCAGTGGGAAGAGCATGTACAAAAAAAAAAAAAAACAGGTGTGAAAGAGCTTAGGGAAATCTGAATGAAGTGCATGGAGGAATCAGTAGGAAGCCAGGTAGAAAAGTCATTGTGAGTCATATGATTAGGAAACAACAAACCTGGCTATGTATGGATCTCAGGTTCTGTCTTGTAGGCAACTGTGCTATTAAGGGTTCATAGCAGAAAATGATCATGGTTGATTTTCAGAAGGAGCATTAGGATTTTTTTTTTTACCATACACTTCACTCCAAGGAAACCACGGGCTAGATGTTACTCTTGCATCCCAGATGGAGAGGTTGAGACAGGAGAAGGCATCTGCCTAGAACCAAATAGCTTAAAAATAGCAGAGCCCGAATTAGATACCTTTAATAAGTTACTTTCTTCTACCTGTGTAATTTAACCTATTCCTCCTCTCTTACACAGACCCCTTGCCCCAGCAGCTAGATCACTTACTCATTCTCTGAGCACACAGCGACATACCCTTTCCTATTTTTCTCTCCATGCTGTCCTGTCAGTCTGGGATAGGCTACCCCTGTCCTCACAGGCACTTCAAGATTCAGCTCAAGCTGCATCTACCATGTGAAACGTCCCCTGGCCACTCTGGTTTCAGTGCTGCCTTCAGAAGGACTATGGCATGAGTGGTAAGTACCACATATCCTACTAGTGTTCCTTTACTCATCCCAGTCAACAATCCCAGAGGGTATACAGACAGCTTCCATAGGCCTAAAAAAATGCTGGGCAGTGGTGATACAACAGAGAGCCAAAAAACCCTGTCTTTACCCTCATGTAGCTTACATCTAGCTTGAGGAGACAGGGAGCAGTGAGTTGCCATGTGTTTCTGAACTTGGATAGCGTTTCACAGGAAGGGTGCAGGGCGGTGCAAAGCACTGCAGTAACCCAGGGAAGGCTGCCATGCTGAAATGCTGTTCACTCTGGGCTCTGAAGGATTACAAGGTGAGTGGGGTTATCTAGTTAAAGACAATGGCAGACAGGGAGAGAAATGTTGCCTGGGCTGAGGGGACACCCTGCACAGAGCCCGTGGGAGAGAGCATGACGCATCCGGGAACAGACAGGAGGCAGTGCTCATCACCAGGACACAGAGGGGTAAGCAACCGAAACTGACTGACTCTGCTGGAATTTAAGCCTCATAGAAAATTACTGAAAGGCTATTGAGAAGTTCACAGCTTCACTAGGGTGGCTTAGGACACAAAAGAGGTCCATGCAACCAAAACCCCTAACAATCATCATGGCCCACATGCAATCGGTCGGGATACTGACATCTCTATTGTTTTAACACTGGGATGCACAGCTAGCATCAGCTGTGCCTCGAGCACAGGGCTTCTGGTCCCACCTCTGGCACCTTCATCGCCAGTACCCTGGAAATAGGCAGATGTCACTCCTGCCACTATGATGATATTTTTCTCATCTTTTCTTTCCCCCATGCCAATACCTCAACTCAGGTGCCTTGGATTAGCGGCCATGCTCTCATTCCCTGAGTAGCTGGGAGAGTTCACATCTGGCTTTTTCCACTTGTAGAGTGGGATATAGACTGTTTCTCATCAAGATTTGTAAGATGGCAAACTCCCCAAACCTGGAAAGGAGGTTCAGGTGCTGGGCCCGTGGGCCCAGGTGAGCACAACTGGAGGAGAGTGCCTGTCCAGTTCTCTACCTGTTTCAGGTGTATTCATCTCACCTGCCAAACTTAATTGGGATCTCCAATGCAGAAGTGCCATTCTTCCTCCTTCACAAGCTCAGCCATGACTGACGGCCCCAGCCCCATGCTCCCTGCTCAATAAATTCGTGTTGACTTCAGTCTAGTTCTTTCTGAAAAGGTCATTTCATTTGGCCTTAGCTGGGAGATGATTTTCAAATGTAAAATATGAATAACTTGGCCTTGGAGTCAGTAGCATCTGCAGATAATCATGTCATATGGCCATGCAGGACCTCTGGGCAAGGGAAAGCTTTCCCGGATGTGAGCAGATATGGAAACTGCTACTTGGCATAACCATAACTTCTCAAGGGCTTATTCCTCTAGGGCTGTAGAGAAGCTCAGGTCTTGAAAACAACCACTATTGGGTAGTGGTTACTTAGGTGAAAAAAGCTCCTTGAAAGGGAGTGATCTCCATAATCAGGGGCATATGCCTTGCAGCAGGAGTTTGTTCTCTCATCTTGCTTTGCAGAGCTTTGGTGGAAGGAGTGCTGGATTTCAGACTTGACTCTGGGTTTATTTGACATGAGGTCTCTGTCTAGTCCCATTATTCCCTGGACCCTCATATTTCCCTTCTAGGAATGTGCATAATGATTTATGAGGATGCACCCTGTGATAGGCATCTGTTCTTTCTGCTTATGCAGCATCCTTCTGTCTTTTTCTGGAAACTGTTTAAACCTCTTCTAGAATGGTGATTCTCAAATCTGAGCATACATCAGAATCACATGGAGGGCTTGTTAAAACACAGATTCCTGGACCCTCTTTTCAGAGTTTCTGATTTTAGAGGACTAGGAGTGTGCTTGAGAATGTGTATTGCTAGGTATTCTCCAGGGGATGCTGGTGTTACTGGTCCAGGGACCACACTTGGAGAACCACTACACTAGAAAAACACCCCTCCCTTATTCTCAGACGATGGGGTTCAGGGGCTAATACTAACCTTTGGCACCAAAGGTGGGAAACACAAACCATGCCTGACTAATTAGTTTATTCCAACCATGTAGCCATGGAGGATTACTTGGGGGGTGAGCAGAAGAACCATTTCAAGCCAAGTGACATCTCTTCAAGGGTTGCTTACCTGGTAAAACATGAATCTAAAGCCACCGGGGGGGGGGGGGCATTTTGCATCTTCTGACGTTCATAGCAACAAAGGAAATCAGAGCTGAGACATGCTAACCAGAGATTCCTGAAATTTTCCTTAAGCATGCTATTTGAGACCACATACAGCCTGAGCCTCTTGGATTTCTGTCACTTGCAACCAAATAATCCTGAGTAATACATATATGCACTTCACTTCTCCAGAACAAAGTATGGGTTTAGTCCTAAACGCATACACACACACACCAAAAACAAACAAATGAAAAACTTCCATGAAGTTGTAACTGAGACAATAACCAGAGAGGAAAATTATGCAATGGTGATAGAGTTCCTCCGACTAGCTTGCCAGACACCCTGAGAACAGCACAGCAAAAGCCACCATGATTATTAGACAGAGAATACCAAGGTATCTTTGCTGGGTATTTACAAATACCAGGCTCTCTGCTTAATGACTTATGTGCATTATCTAACTTAATCCACGCAATGACCCTTGGACGCAAATACTATCTTGATATCAGCTCTCACGTGTAAGGATACTGAATGCCAGAGAATTTAAGAAACTTGCCCAAGGTTCTTCCAATAAAAGGCAGTGAGAAAGGAAGAGAAAGAAAAAAAAAGTCAATCCAACTGCCCTGACTCCAGAAGAGATGTTTGGTCATCCTCGTGCTAGCAGAAGGCTTGACCTCCCATTTTAATTCAGAGACAACATTATCTTGAGGATATGAGGATGGTGCTTGGTTCAGACAAAGGAACATATATAAAAGCAATGGGCCCCTTTGAGAAACAAGAAAACTCACAACTTAATTTGCCCAGAGCTCAGGATTTAAAAGCCTCCAGCTGACTTCAAACTGGCAGAATGGTGCGAGCCTTCTGGAGTTGTCTGAGGGTCTGGAAGGAACTGCTTCTGTCTTTGTGTCTGACTGACCACCGTTCCTGCCTTGAACTGGGTGCAGCAGCCACTTCAGGGACCCCTGACTAAGGTGCCTGCCCTGACATCAGTCAGCTGGTCAACTGTCCAATTGTCCCAGCTCGTTTTGTTACATTGATCAAAGTTGCATTTTGTTATATTGACAGTGGCCTCCACCTGTTGCCTGCCCAACTTACATAATCAGTATCCCCCCAAGTCTGCCTCTAAGAGACTATATCCAAAGCAGAATTTTGTAGGCACTCCAAAACCATTCCCAATAAATGTTTTATTGGTTACCATTTTCCCCTGTCTCAAAAATACATACTCGAATGGTTTGACTACATAAACAGATCTTTTTTTTCCCCATAGCTCTCAGGTCTCTTCGGCATGTCCTGTGGCTCCTTTGCACATCACTTAAACTGTTGTACCCTGTGATTTCTATTAATTTATATTCATGCCAAGGTACAACGTCAGCTTGGTGTCATTGTGTACACAAAGGACGTGGTGGGATTTGATCTGGTTTTGTCTGATCAGTCCTACTTTATTGCCTGCATGAACTCTTTCACCAACTTCCTTACCTGAATTCCTACCTCCACTCTCATTCTGGACACCTAAACCATGACCCTTCTGAATGCACTGTTCTCTTTTGGGAACACAAAGATTCCTTTCACTCACTCACAAGCTAAAAACTTAATTTTGATTCATCCTCTTGCATGTGCCATTTGAACTTCTTCACAGACTCTTCATAAACTGCAATTCCAGACTTGCTTCCTTGCAACCACACCCTAGCTGTACATTTAGCCTCAACTGCCCCATCCTTGGCCCATCCTGGGCAGACCCCTGTTCCCTGGATTCAGTCTCTGCACCTCTGCTAAGGATTGTTTCCTGACATGGTGATGACCATCCCCCTGCATCTTTGCCTATCCAAACATTATCCATCCTTTAAGTTCAAGGCAAAAATCTTCCTCCTCCATGACATGTCTTCAGATCCAACTCCATTGGAGATGATACCCACCTCCTCCGGTCTCCTATGGCACTTTTATTGCTCCTTCACACAGTTCCTAGCCTTGTCTCTATTATAGCTATTTATGGATAGAAATCTTATCTCCTCCACTAGTCTAAAAAATCATTGAATGCACAGACCCTGTGTCATTTTTCAATATATTCTACACTGGACCTGGCTTAGTGCCTTGCACACATTGGAAACCCACATATCTAATAAATAAATAAACCTATGTGGGTTCTGGAATGGAGTTGTACCCCAAAATGTCCCTGTCATAGTCTGTTGTATTGATGGACAGTATAAGATGAGCTGCTCTGGGCTGGCACTAAGTACCCAGAGTATCTCATTAGGGGTATCTCAGTAGATCATACTTAAAGACAAATGTTGCCAGTGATGTGGTTGGTGACCAGGTGCCTCTGAGCAACTGGGGACCTGTTTGAAGCAGTCCCCATAAGCATGATTTTTTTAAGTATGATGCTTTATCTTTTGAAATTCATGTGCATTTTGAATTCTAGTTCCTAAGATACCAATATTTCATTTAATATAAAACTTTCTTCCCAATGGCCAAATAAAACTAATTCCCAGGCATCTATGCCAGGTACACCCTGTGGCTCTGAGTACCTTCTGGCTCCGATCAGAGGTGATGTTACCCCTGACAGCATGGCACAGCGTTAAAGGATCTGCATCACTAGTATATTTCTGGGAATTAAGGATTCAGCTCTTTTCTATCTGAGGGCAAAGGGAAGACTGTATGAGACATAGGAGACTTAATAGGGGCCAGCTAGCATTGTATTTTCTTGAGGGACAGGGCTGGCCAACCAGGCAAAGAGAAGGTCCTTGGCATCTGAGACTTGTCAAGGTGCTCCTGAGCTGAAAGGTGAGGAAGAGAGTCTGACTGGGTCAACGATTTTCCAAATCACGGTCCTGGTGTTGGTCTCTCCTCTCCCCACTGAAGATGGAGGCCTGAGTTAGAGAGGTCATCAATTCATTTTTCTTATTGGAAGCTGAGCTCGCTTATCCAGAGCCTGGGGGCTGTCGGCACAAGATTGTTAATAAACATGTTTCCTGTAGATAATTATAGGAAAGGGAATATTGAAAGCAGTTAAAACATTTCATTCTTTTTAATTCATTAATTATACCACAATTATCCCATGCTCAGGAGCTGTTCAGGAGGCTGGATTCCAGCTATTCCTACGAGCCTCCATGGGCAGAAATAAGGGCTGAGGGCTTGGGGAGTGAGGGCCTGAAGAGAAAAGCTCAGAAAAGGTTAACTGTGCAGATACAAGAAGCTAATTGGAAATCTCTTAAACAAAATCCAGGTTAATAAGAGTTGAAAGAATAACACATCTCTTTTATAATGATTATTATGATTATTATCATTGTTTGTCCACCTACATCAAATCGCTTGCATTTAGATAGGCGCATTATAAGAACCTGACCCCTCCTGGAAACACCTGGCTTTAAAATGGAATCAGAAGACTGAGAGATTTTTAGAGAGAATGAATCTTCCAGATGATTGTGGAATGACAGGGAAACAGGTCCGAGTACTGATTCTTGCCCTGTTATGTCCTAGACCTGTTACTTTTGTTCCTCCCTCAAATTCTGTTATTCACAAAAGAGACCTATAAACAGATCAGACCAATACCGGGCCCCTACCATATACCAGGCGAATGAGGATGATAAAGGTGCAGATGAGGCCTCTGACCCCATAGACCTTACATTCTATGGGAAACATGGTCAGTTAAACAGGCAGTCATGGGAGACATGAGGACATGAGCAAAGGCCAGGGGCGCTCGGGAGGAGCTCCTATTCTGGTCAGAAGCGGGAAGGTGGGAAGATCTCTGCGTGTTCTCTCTCTTCTGTACGTACGTGTGTTGCACTAATAGCATTACCCCAACCTCAAAGCTTTCAGACTTCATCTTTCTGAATTTTAGGAATTTCAGGCTGCTTCCTTCCCCAGGGATTTCCCCTAGGAGTCCTGATGGCAATAGTGGGAAGGTAAGAAAGGTGCCCTCATGTATAATTGGAGCTACAACTGGTCAGGTTGATGTGACAGCTGGTCACTACTCCTCACCTCTGTCCCTCTGCTATTCACGGCTTCCTTTCTGTCCCAGCAGCCGTGCCATTGCCCGCCTCCTAAGGAGTGCTCAGCTCCAGGCCACCCAAGGGTAATGTTATCCCTGATGGCAAGGTGTAGTGTTGAAGGATCTGAGTCATTTGTATACTTTTTTGAATTGATTCTGCTCTTTTCCAGCTACGGTCAAAGGGGAGACAACAGGAGGCAGAGGAGACTAAATAGAGGCCAACTAGAGTTGTGTTTCCTAAAGGGATGGTGGAAAAGGGATAAAAGAGAGAGAGACAGTGTCCTTAGCATCTGAAACTGGCCAAGTTACCCTGCACCTAAAGGTATGTTTCTCCCTCTCTCTATCATGTGAACCAGCTCGTATCTCACTGATTAAAGATGACAGACCATGTGAACCCCAGGTAAGTCAACCAAGCTGTCTCATTCAAGGCCCCTGATATGTTATAAAGCTTAGCCAATATCAGGAAAAACAACTTGTAGCTGCCTTACTACTGACCAAAGACACATGGGGGAACTTGGCTGAGACTGAAAGGACTACCCAACTGAGTCCACTCCAGATTGCTCACCTGCAAAACCATGAGCTACAGAAATGACTATTGTTTTAAGCTATTATCTTTTGGGGTAGTTTGTTAGGCAGCAATAGCTATCTGATATAGCACTTGACTATATTTTAGATCAGTTCAGTTCAACCAAAGGTTCTTGAATACCCATTGTGTTCCTAGTCACTGCAGGCATAATAATGAATAAGATACAGTTTTCCTAGAAATTCATAATCCAATACCTCTTAAGTATAAGCAATAAAAGTCTATGAGATCTTAATCTCTTGTCTATGGATCATTAGGGGTCTATGTTTAGGTCTCAGGGTGGTCTGTGGACTCCTTGAAGATGTATTAAAATTTTGCATCGATATGCCTGTGTACATTTTCTAAGAGAAGATTGTTGGTTTTGCATCATTTTCTCGAGGGATAAGTGACCCAGAAGATGTTGAGAACCATTTGATCATAACACAGTCTAAACTTGTTCACACTGGACATCACTCACATAGCAGTCCAGTCTACTTAGGGATCCATTTCATTGCTGACGCATCCAATCAGAAAGGTGTCTTCGAAGTAATATGCTGCCAGAGGCCACTGAGTTTTATGTGCTGGGCCATCAGAGTGTTACGGCTGTCTTTTAAAAAGCTTCCAACAGATAATGTTATCACTTTCTTGTCATATAGAGGAAAACCTCTGTGTGATCCCAAAGTACATTTTCTTCAAAAAAAAAAAAAACAACTGGCTTATCTGTGCCCTACTTTTGTTCACTGTAAGGTTGGTAAATCTTTCTCCCAGGGCAAGAATACAAGTCTATCATTCCCTATATAGCCTCACTCTTCTGTCAACAAATGTCTCTCACTTTAGCCACCAGTGCAGAATATCTACCCTACAGGCTCTTGTTTGAGGTCTTCATTGAGATTTATCTGAGATTAAGAACCCAACCCTGATTACAACAATACTGTGTGTTTGCAGAGACAGTCTGTTGGGCAGGTTTTCTTAATTTTTAGGCTAGATAACCAGAAATAAAGGGTGGAGGGACGATCGGGGTAAAGGATAGAAAGAGCCCTAACTAACTAGGAGAAACATATCTTATCCCCAGTTCTTCTGCAGTCTTGCTTAGCATCTTTGTTCAAAGCTACTCTCTCTGAGTCTAGGTCTTCTTATGTGCAAAACTGGAATTATAATCTACACCCTGCCCTCATCACAAAGTGGGTACTTCTCAGCTTTCACATATAATAGGTATGAAAGTGCTTTTCAAATTTAAGATGCTACCACACTCAGGGACGGTCTCCACTCTTTTGTGTTTCTGTGATTCACTTGAAGTCTTATGCCTGGTCCCATGCAATTCTAAGAGACTTCATCTCTGGAGTTAATGATATTACAGATGATGAACAACGTCAGATGGCCGATGTCACTTCCCAGATCAGTCCTTTCCCTGACTCCCACCGGATGGCTGGAGTGGCCAAGTGCTGAACTCCTTTTATGATCCTTGTGCTTCCCCGGATTGTTATGTTGAAATCACTAGTCTTATTTCTGCATCAAGAGATGGTATAATTTAGTAACTAATGGCATGAACTTGAGAACAACTGTGCCTGGGGTCGAATCCTGTAACAACCACTTACTCGCTACACAACTTGTGCATTTCATCTAACTGCCAGTGCCTCAGTCTTTGCTCAAAGGTGGAACTGGGAAGACAATGTTATTTATGTCTCACATGATTTGGGGAGAATTATTAAAGGAGCTAAGTATGTAAAGTGCTTAAAACAATTCCCAGCAATTAATGGGGCATGAAGAGAGCTAAAAAAAAATGTCGGCTAATATTATTAGCTTGTTTATGTACCAACTTGGGAGCCCTTTTGGTGTTGGCGAGGGTGGCATTTGCTTGTCTTTTTTTGTATCTTCAGTACTTGCAGCTTGATAGGTGCTCAGCAAATATCAGAACATGAATAAATAGCACAGATGAATAAATGAATGAATGACACTGGGAAGAACCCTTGTTCTGAGGGTGGTACACATGAATCCTGGTCCCAGATCAATCTCCAACTCCACCTGATACGTCTGAACATTATTTACCTTTCTAATCCTCAATTTCCTCATCTATTAAATGCAAGCAGTGAACCAGATAATCACTAATGCCCACTTCATCTCCAGAGGTCTATGAAATGAGATGATGAGGTGGGAAGGCGATGAATCATTTTACTCAGAGTCTGCTGGTGGACCAGACACTGTACATAGAGTATCTTGTGAAATCTTCCCAACGCGCTGTCAAGTAAACAAGATCATTTCCACTTTGTTAAGTGCAGAAACTGATGAGACTCGGAGAGGTTAAGTAACTTTGCCAAGACCACACAGCTAGTAAGTTGTGAAGCAAGGACTCAACCAGTTTCTGACTCAAGTCACAGGTCAGTCCTTCGCACTACCCTGCTGAGATCCAAGATCTAAAAGTGAGAGATGGTATGCTGTAATTCATGCAACACTTTTCTCCCATCAAGGGAAGCAAAGGCGGGAAGCTGGGGGCAGGGCAGGTATACTTAGAACAGGTGTGGTGAGAGCTGTCATTTGACATATACGTTTAGCCACATCAGCATGTGTGTTGGGATCCACATGGGGAGAGATTAGGCAGGGGAGACAGTAGCAGCTATAACATTAGCCTTGAGTTAATTGCTATTTTGGTGTCCTTATGGAAGAAAACAGGCACTATACATATTCATGCAGCAAATGGAATTCATAACAATTTCTCTGAGTTGGGAATCACTTGTCCCCTCCCTTCTGGAGCTAATCCAGTGTCTATATTTAACTCAGTGGGCTGGGTGGCATTACATTTGGGTGATTATTTATAGATACCCTCATGCACGTTCTGCTGAAAAGCCACAGGGATTCTGCCAAGGCAGGGGGTGAAGAATAGCTCCAGATGTGTGACTGCATGTGACTCCATGTCTGGGCCTCTGTTAAGGAGGCCTGGGAGCTCAAATATGCATGAGATCTTGTTGTCTCTGCTTTTTACTTTTATTCCTAACTCCCAACATGAGGGGCTTTATTTGAATACGGGGACAGCTAGACCAACCATCTTACCTTTGGAAGGAAATTTAGAGCCATTAGCCCCATCTCCAATCTGATATTTGAATGTTCTCTATAGTATTTTCATTCAACATGTATTGATTAATTATATTAGGCTAATAATTATAGCCCTAATCTTACCATTCATCGATTCCACAGAGAGGGACTGAGAACCTACCCTGGGACTGCACAGATAAGTGGATCATGGTTTCTGCTCTCCAGTAATTATGTCGAGTTCAGAGGGTGACAGACAGAAGGAGGTTTACAAGATGCACAATCTACAAGACAACCATTGTAATGGAATCTCAGAGCATGGAATGACTTCCAGGAACAAGGTGTCTGGCATGGACAAGGGTTCAACCAACAGTGCCCATCGTTTCACTCCCATCTCTTCAACGTAGATGGGGGAGCCTCACAGTTGCTTCTTGATTGTTAGATTGCATTTTTCCAGGCAGAAAAGAGGTTGGGTAGGACAACATGGAAGAACGAAACAATAGAGCATTTTCAGGGAATACTGCTCCTTAGTGATCACTTACCCTGTGAAAATTACTTGTCCAAAATCTACTGAGTTTTCACCTTTAATTTCATGTTATCAACAATCCTATGAAGTAGGTATAGTTAGTTCTATTTTACGAGTTAGATAAAGCTCACAGAATGAATTAATTTGTCCAAAGTCTACAGCTCGTAGAGAGGAACAGGGAGTCAAACCCAGGTGGTTCTGATTCTGAAGCTTCTAACCTGCTTGTAACCTGCCACAGTCCTATTCTGCACCTTTAAAGAATATAGTGTTTCTGTGTATGGACTGAGCAAGTTGAAGGTTGGGGGCTGTTGCTCACCTGTCTCCCTGTGGTCTCAGGATAGAGATTCTTCACTATTCTTGGAGCTTGGGCAGTAAGTACTGGCCATGCAGAGAGAACAAAGATCACTTGGCTGGGGTGGCTGGTCCAGAAAGAGGTCAGGGAAGAAACACAACTACCATATTGATGAGAAACTTGACTAACTTAATGATTCTCTCTAATTGACCTTGGAGATAAATCTCCATGCTTAATGGTTGTTGTATGTGCATGTATATATTTATAGTCTCTGTAGTCATATCTTACATACCAACATATGTGAAACACTGAATAAGAACTCAGGAGACTTGGATTCCAGTCCCAGCAGCACCACTAAACGTAACCACTGGCAAGCTGCTACACCTCTCTGGATCAAAATTCTTCACCTCTAGCATGAAGGTATCAAAGCAAAAGATCCTCAAATTTCCTTCCAGCTTGGTGTCATAATTATATGATTTTGTTTTTGAAAAAACAAAGAGGGGAAAATGAGCAAGAGGAAAATGTAATACCTCTGCTAGCAGTACCTTCCAGTGTGAAAGCTTTTTGCTGTAGCACAAATACGCTTTCCTCTTTCTTGCTAAAAAAAAAAAAAGAAAAAAAATTTACAACAATTCCTGAAATATGTCCTAAATGTTCATTAGGTTCCAGTGACAACTTTATAAATGAACACCAAGTGACAGTCTTGTCACCTATTAATAGCGTGTAATTTCGACAGGTGTAATTCTGGGATTTATGCAAATGAAAGATTGGATTCTCTGTTATACTTTCTTGGTAAACTTCCAACATGCTGACTTAATAGCTATGGTGTGCTGGAAAAAAAAGAAGCCACTCACATATATTATAAGGGAGATAATGAATTATTATTCCAAAAGCAGGCTTGTTGCACTCATTTGCATGTAATGTTTAATTTTTACCAAATGTTTCATTTTAATACATGCAAAAATGATCAAAAACTATCAAAATATGCTAATGAACTTTCTATTGCAAATATATTGTTGCCCTTGATGCTGGGGTTTTATTATAAAAACATCTGAAATTCTCAATGGTAAAGTGATTCTTTTAATCAAAATAATATTGAAAATATTCACACACTTTTGAATTGGGAAGGGCCTTAGAGATCATCCAGTTAAAAGGCCTAATTTTATAAATGGGGCAACTGGGGCTCAGAGAGCTGGAGCCATTTGTTCACAGTCACACAGCTAACCAGAGGTAGGTATCAGAAGTGAACCCAGGGCTCCTGCTGTCCAGTTTTGTGTATGTTTTAGTGGGCTACATTATCTCAAACAAACAGGCTTAGTGTCTATGTCTTGAATATAGACAACTATACCCAGTTTTGTTATCAGTTAATCCTTGTAAATTATTTGGACTTATATGAGGACTAAACTAGGGAGCTGAGAATGGGGGACCGCCAAAAGGAAGGCTTCCAGACAAAAGTAAAATGCAAAACCCTTTCCCGAAACAGTGTTTCCCAAACTACTGTCAGTCTGCTACTGCCATCAGGATTTTTTACTACTCATAGACCATGTGTACTATTTATTTACTTAACTTGTTTTTTCTTAAGTCGATACTTTTTAATTAAATAAATGCATGGTAATGCTGTATTGTATATCTGAAAGTTGCTAAGCAGATCTCTTAGCAACTCATCACAAGAAAAAAATTTTGTAACTATGTGACGGGATGGACGTTAACTTATTGTGGTAATCATTTCGTAATATATACATACATTAAATCCTTACGTAGTACACCTTAAACTAATACAGTGTTATATGTCAATTATAACTTAACAAAACTTGAAAAAATATTAAAATGCAAAAATAAAAGTAAATAAATACATGTTGTGGAGAGGGGAGGTGTGACTTTCAATGACCTAAATAGAAAGCCAGAAGGAAAAATAACAATAACAACAGCAATAATAATAACCATAATAAATAATAATGAAAAAATACTGTTAATGAAATCTTCACAGGAACTGTGACTTTCCAAAGGCTTTGGGCCTGCAGCCTACTCTTACTTTGTTATTAAAAAAAAATAGAGTGGGGAGATTAGCAAGTATTAGAAGTGTTAAAGGCCATTAGCACCCAACTAAGATTTTTTTTTTTCCTTGACATTTAAAGGTAATTGAAAAGGAAATGACTTTCTTACAATATGATTCAATGTCTTTGGTGTCCTGTTCCATCTTAATCACCTCCTGGGCCATCAACAGTCCAGAGTTCCTACTTTGGAAAATGCTGGGCTAGGAGATATCTCTGTTATTCAGGCCTCTTGGCACTTAACATTTCTGAACAAGACACCATACAGCAGGGAAATCACAAGAAACCTCCACCATCATTCAAGCAACATAGTAGAGTGGCAAAGGTACAAATTCTGTAGCTAGCAACCTGGCATGTATTCTTACCTTGCCACTTAAAAACTGTAAGAAAGTAAATTCACTGCTCTGAGACTCAGTTTCCTTATCTGGAAAATGGAGATAATAATACAATCTGCCTCAAAGGGTTATTATAAAGTTATCTAAGAAAGCATGTAACAAAAATTGAAACATTTACTGAGCATGTAGGAATGCCACACTTTACATATATGATACACTGACTCCTTGCCACAGCCTATAAAGGTAAACATTGTTAATAATCTCATTTTCCACTTGAGAGAATTAAAGCATAGGGAAGTTCATTATTCCCCAAAGCTAGTAAGTGGCCTAACAGGAATTAAAGCCCAGGTTTTCTTGTCTCCAAGACATCTTCTTAGCAACTGTACTTTAGACATGCAGTAATGATGGTTAGGGAGAGAAATGCTATCTCTGATGGATGGGACACTATCTATGAGCACAAATTCCACATTCCTGAAGAGGTGGCAGTGAATTATTTTGTTGACGATTGAATTAGTTAGCTCTTGCTGCAGACATGCTACCTAACAAACTGTCCCAAAACTCAGGGGCTTGCAACAGAAAGCTTTTACATTCCTCCACTTATTCTAGACCTGGGGGTGTGTCTCATCCACATGTGCCTGCATTGTCCTTGGAGTAGCAGCTGCTCAGGCCTGTTCCCACGGTGGTTCACTGGAGCTCAAAAGAACAAACCAAATGGCACCTGCACATTCACGATCTTTAAATGGTGTCCCAACTCTCCTCCCCTTACCCTGGCCATATCAAGCCTCATAGCCAATCCCAGCGTGCGTGCAGCAGGGAACTAGACCCCACCAAGGGGAGAGGGATGGGAAAGACTCATTGCTGGAAAATAATCTAATCTATCACCATTGTTCTGTGGACTCTACTAAGGGGAGCAATGAGAATGAGCACCGAGAAGACAGTCTGATTACAGGGCACCCTCAAAGCCACTGGTGTCAGTGTGACTCTGTTAGCTGCATGGTATCACTGGGGTTCTCGGTGCATAGGCTGCAGACTCACTCTCCCCGGAGCTCCTTTGTTAGCCAGTCACAGTGTAGTGCTAGAAAGTGGTCAGTGTTGACCAGGGCTCCCACCAGACCAGGGAAGACTACAAACTGCTGCATCTTTACTGGAAATATTCAGCAATAGTGGAGCCATCAAACATTATACTACATTTGTAGGGAGTAAATGCTAAGAGCTACTGCTCAGATTCCATGGGCTGGATGGTTGCCTGCTCTGGCTGGCTGGGCAGTTGGCTGGCAGCAGAAATGGCAGGATCTGAGCAGAATCCTATGCTGGTGAAACTTGCTGACCCCTCTTCCAAAGTTCCTTTTTTCTCTCTAATTAAAATAGCACCCCTTTCTTCTCTACCACCTTTTCACAGGACTCATCACTATCTGGCACTATGCCATAAAGTTCACTTCTTTGTTGTCTCTGCCGCATATATTTCCATGAGTCCAGAAACCTGTTTTCTTTTCACTAGGTCCTCAGCATCTAGAATAACACTGAGCACAGGTAAGAGATCAGGAAATATTGGTGCCTGCATGCTTAGGAGGCAGGGAGATAGGACTCTCCTTCCACCTATTACAGTAGTACATTCCCCTTCCACATACATGAGAGTATCTGGGTTCATAGCAGCTATGATAACTTTTATTCATGGCCCCAATTATTTACCTCTTCCTGTATTCATAACCTTTGCAAGTGATTTTTGGTTTCCTCCATGAAAAACAAAGTACATTTTACCATCCCTTAAATTTTAGATGAACCAAATGACTTGCTTTGGACTGGGGTGGGGGGGGGGGCGGGATTGACAGGTGTCAGTCTGAGCCCAGGCTTCAACTGCCATCTCATGTCCCTATTTTCTTTCTTGCACCTCTGCCACCTCTATGAAACTATCTCTGGCTTGCTTGTTGGTCCAAGGAGGATAAGAAGTACATGGAGTAGTCCTTGCCCATTTTTCTCTTAGAGCTGTCAGGCTGGGCCAAGCTAATCAGCAGGGATGAATGGTAAATAAATGCTCCGTGCATATCCTTGAGATTTGTGGTTGTTTGTTATGCAGCAGGAGCTGACTGATACAGCAACAGAAATGAGAGATGATGCAGGCACTACCTTTCAAACTGCATGACCCTGGGTGACCTCTTGCTCACTCCTAAAGGAAGAAAAATCACTGACATCCAGTAGGCCCTTATAATGTGTCACACACAGAGTAAAAGGCTTGACCTCCATTTCATCTTTTGAGTCTTACACAGAGTCATTTATATGTCCTTCCATAAGAGAGGAAATTGAGGCTCAAAGAAGTCTTCCAAAGTTCATAAAGCTGGTAAATGCGTGAGTTTGGGTTTTAAACTATTTATATTTGATGCCTTTCTACAAAAAATGCTATTTCTTTAGCAGGTACAAAGACATACCTCTTACCAGTGGGTAGTGTCCCTCTCCGAACCATCGTGGGTAGACATGGGAATGATCTTAGGACATAGCCAAACACGGAGCTTTCAGGACAGTGTCATGGGACAAGCAGTTTCACATTCCTTTCCAAAGAGTCATTCCCTAGGGGAGCTGAGATTCCCTTCCAGAGAGAAGGACCCTGGGCTGTGTGCAGACTTCTGAGCTCAGAGCAGCTGCAGCTAATAAATCATTTGTGAGACAATAGCCTGTGGTATCAAGTGACTCCAGGCCCAATTTTGCCATCTCTGGATAACAAAAAAATTGTACCCTGCACTGTAGTCTGGGAGCTGGGAACAATTTGCTGCTTTAAAGTGATAAGTCTGCTTGAGTCACTCTGTTTCCAACCTTCTGCCTGAAGGACAATAGGACCCACTTCCACTTTTCAGGAGATGCTCATATACCTGCCTGATTAAAATCACGAAGAACAGGTCCCACCAACCTGCTGAGCAGTTTGGGATCCCTGACTGACTCTGCCGACTGTGACCTCATCTTCTCCTCCCTTCAGCTCAGGGAGGTCATTTTATTACCCCTGGGTTTACAGAGAGGAAACTGAGGCTCCAAGAGCATAAGAGAACAACTCCTGGTTCTACAAATGACAACCAGCAGACCTGGACTTGAAATCCTGGCCCCTGAAACAACATCTGGGGCTTGTTACTGAGAACTGGCCACATGGCATCATGGTGCCTAGGGTGCCATTCTAATGTGATCATCTTTGGAGAAGATGGTGATCCTCTGTGCAGTTCAAACTACATGCCAAAGCTTTTGATTAAATAAGCTACCTCTGTGCCTTGGTTTTTATGAACCGATCATGAAATAACAGGGAAAGAATGGATCTTGGAGGATATCTGGTCCAATTGCTTAATTTTATGCCTAGAAGAACTGAGATCCAGAAAAAGAAATAGATTTTCCTGAGGCCATGTAGGTAAGTCAGCACTAGAAATCCAAACTTGTATTTTCTATCGTTAAGCAGCCTACTGTCCTCCTTACAGAGCCAGTCTGAAGCAAAAAAGCATTAAAAAAAAATGTATGTATTTACAGGGCTTCACCAAGCCGTCTGTGGCCCACCCTCTCGTTATGCCTCTCCCTGCAAAACAGACAAGGCAGGCAGGCTTTGGTTTCTCCATTTCCCAGGCAAGGGGATAGACAACCAGAGAGATAAAGTAGCTTGGATTTAAATGCTCTAGATATGAGTAAATTGCTAGAGATCATGGAAAAAACCAACCTCTTCATTTTCAAAAGAAGTTCAGTGACATTCATTTCTATTTATTCAACATGCATTTATTGCACAGAGATTATGTAACTACAGTCCCCATGCTAGACTGTAAAGCACTCAAGACTCAGTGGCTGCCCTCGTGGACATTGCATTTTAATCAAGGAAACAGGCAAGAAGTGCACGTACACAAATAATCATATAATTTAAATGGAATGTAAGAAAAATACAGGGGGTCATAGAGTTTTAATGTTGTTGGTGGCAAGGAGGACTGACTCAGTCTAGTGGTCAGGAAACATTTCTTTCATGGGTGCATATAAGAAATGAGCATTTCGTAAAGGGAAGGAGAGAACAGCAAGTGTAGGTGCCCTGAGATAAGCAGGAGCAGGTTGCATCAGCGTAACAGATAAAAATGCCAGAGTGAGTGGAGCTGAGCATAAGGGAGGGAATGAGGTTTCCATCAGGGGGTCAGATCATGCCAGGTCTTCATGGCTAGGAGCCACCTTCATTCTAAGAGTAAGAGGAAGAAAATGAAGCTTTTAAGTGGCTGAGAAAAATGATCAGATCTATGACTTAAAAATTAAACAAAGCATGTTGCCTAGAATGTTGAGAACAGACCAGAAGAGCACGAAGGGATTGGGTGGCTGTCTTTGACTAGGGTGGAGACGGGGAGAGTGGTGAAGAGGGCATAGATTTGGGCTACATTTTAGACATAGATCAATAGATTTTGTGATAGCAGAGGGGAGAGCAAATGAAAGGTGTCAGAAATTACTCCCAAGCTTCTGGTGTAAGAAATTAGTTGATGGACACAAATAAGAAACTCGAGAGGAGAAGAAGCAGAAGAACATGTGTCTGAGGCTGAGTGAGGGGTCAAGTTTTCAGTTTGGGACATGGGGGAAGATTCGGTCCACCACAGGTCATGACTAGAGATCTCAGAACACAGTCTGGGCTGGGGAGATAAATTTGGGAACCACCACACACCGTCACGGGAATGGTTCGGACTGCCTATGGAGGAAGTGAATGGTAAGAGAGCAGAGCACAATGGAGCAGAGAAGCCAGGAGAAAAGGATCTTCGGGATCAAGGTCTAGGGAAAAGGAGGGTTAGTAGAAAAGGAGGGTCTGTCAGTAGAAACTGAGAATGAGTAAACAGAAGAATCGAGAGAGGATTCCAAGAAGAATGGCCAATGTTTTTCAAATGGTATAGAGGTCCAGTGAAATGAAGACTTCAGAATATACCTTGATTTGGCAACATGAAGGTAACTGGTGGAGTTAAGATAAGGCAGAAATCTGTTTGGAATGAGTTGCTGCATAGAAGCTGCATGCTAGACAGTGTGACTGAGAATTTTTGGATATGAAGGAGAGTAGAGAAATCTCTCAGTAGCTGAAGGGAAATGTGACATGAGTTTATTGTTATTGTTCCATTTGCGATGTGACTTTGGCCAAGTTAATTAACCTCTCTGTTTATATATACATGCAAAAGGAAAATAACAGAGTCTATTTGTAAACTCCTGAGAACAACCATAAAGGGGGAGATGTTGATGATGGAGTGCAGAGGTTGAATGACAGGATGATAGGAGGGCACAGGAGAACAGAGCACAGGCAGGGGAGTGGTCATTAGCAGGAAGAAGAGCTGTTCCTACTGCACTGGGCAGAAGACGTCAAGGGTGGGAGCAGATCCAGGTAGGGTTGCCACGTAAGTTAGTGGAAACCTGAACCGGCAGCCATTTGTGATTCTAAATTCAGTATGTATGAAAAACCAAGAAGGGAACCATGGTTAACAGAAGGCCTACGTGACTGGCTACTGAGTTGCTCCTCCAGGCCGTGTGGTTGGTCTCTGCTTTGTGAATGGAAACCCCAGGCCAGATCCCAGAGGCCTGAGACAATAGGTGAGAGCACAGGCAGAGGGACAAGACAGAATCAAATCGGATCCAGCTGGGTGGGCACGCATGGTGGGGCTGCAGAAGCAAGTCGCATCCCTGTTCAAGTGATTAATCTCTTGTCTCCATTACTCTAAATGAGCTAAACAAATCCCTCACTGGGCCTGTCACACTGATGTTCTGCGTGCAAAGTGTTCCTAATGAGCAGGGCACAGGGCTGGTCCCCTGGTTTGTAAATCCATTCATTTCATAACACATTGTCTTGGTCACATATTTCAGTGGCATGATCCATTGGCAGATGAGCTATTAAAGGAAACACTGACCATTCAGACGTGCTTTAGCAACGTGCTGGGAGACAATACATGCAGTGGACTCAGGATCAGAGGGCCTGGATTCATGTCCTGACTGACAGTTTTCCTTCCCTGAGCTTCTATTTTTTTCATGAACCAAATGAGGGGTTTGGGCTGTATCGGTTTTTATAAAGTGTTCTCTGATATATTCATGGTTTGCAAAATCAGTGTAAAAAGGATTCTATGATAAAAATGTGGAGAAACACGGAGTTGAGAAGTTCAGTGAGGTTTTTTTGTTGGTTTTTGGTTTTGGTTTTGGTTTTGGTACCATGGGACACCTCAGAACTATTAATGTGTTAACTTGCATTGTGAGTATGTGATCAAACGAGCATATTTTAAAACAGAGGATCTAATTGCACAAATCTGGGAACTGCTGGACAAGATGATGCTGGAGATCTCGCCAAACCCTTAACTGCCTATGACTGTAAGGGATGAGTGGGAATTAGAGAAAGAGGGAAATCTGCAAAGAGCTGAATAGGGCCCAATTAACCAATTTCCAGGACATCTTTGGGCACCTGCTCTATGCCAGGCTTTATTTTTCTAGTTTCTTCTCCACTTCTGCTGGACTTGAAGAAGGTAAAATTGGAAAACAAAGGAGAGTCAGTCCACCTAATTGATTTCATTGTATTAGATGTTAGTGTATATTTATTGTGTTGGATTACAGTTGTTCTCAGTGTCGGCAGTGAAGCTTACCAGAACTCACGTGACCGCTGAGCCTCTCACCCACATCCCTGCTATCTGGTATCCAGCCTCTGTGGGATTACCTCCAGGGCCACGGAGCTCATTATCTTCCCGAACTACCCACAACCCCTTTGGGCAGCATTTCCTTCAAGAATGCCACAAGGTCTGCCCAGTGTTTCCAAATGGACCACGTGTGATCAGGCAAGTTCCTTAGTCTTTCTGGGCCGCATGTGGAAAACTAAGGAGTCACCCAACTCACTTCCACGTGACCTCCTAGCCTTAGCCTTTTTGGGTTCCAAATGTGGACAAGTCCTGAAATGAAAAATAGGGGACACTATTGCACAGAAACTATAAAGTCCCAACGTGAGAAATATTAAGAAATACAGTGGCCTATATCCACTCAGGCTAATCAAAGACTATGTTACCCCAGAGGAGCTGGAACTACTTGTGACAATCAGCATACTAACAGCATACTATACAAGATTTTAAAAAGTTATTTTTAATCATAGAACAGCCCAGACATGAGGAATCCTGGACTCTAAGCCCTTCTCTCACCAATTAACTGTGTGACCTGTAACAAATTGTTATGGACTAGATGTGTGTGTTCCCCCCAAATTCATATGTTGCGATCCTAACCCCAATGTGGTGGTACTGGGAGGTGGGCCTTTGGGAGATTATTAGCTCATGAGGGTGGAGCCCTATAAATGAAATTAGTGCCCTCAGAAAAGAGACCTCAGAGAGTTCTCTTGCCCTCTTTCTGTCATGGAGGATACAAGGAGAAGTCAGCAGTCTGCAACCAGGAGGTGGGCACTCACTGGACATCTGTGGGAAACTTCTTCTTGGATTTCCTGCCACCAGAACTGTGAGAAATAAATGTCTATGGTTGATACAACACTATGGTATTCTGTTAGAAAAGCCCACACTGACTAAGTCGCAAGTTAAGACCCCTCTGAGCTTGTTCACACACTTGTGAATGAGAGAGTTATGCCACGTAACCACTAAGGTCCCTTCCAGCCATTCTATATGCCTTGCAGGAGTTCAGAACTCATTCTTGAAGGAATTTGGTAAAGCAGGAGAAACACCAGAAGCCTCAGGAATTGTCACATGATCAAGCCTTCATGACAGACAGTAGAAAAGTATGTTTTGAGATTTAGAGAAAAGTAATAACAGTTAACAGTGATTTTTTCAGTGATTACTGTATGCCATTTACACTCCATTATTCAACAAATATCATTAAGCACTCACTCGAATGCAGGCGACGTGCTAAATTCTGTGGATATAACAACAAATAAGACAAACAATTCCTGTTCTCATAGAACCTTCATTTGTGTGCATGTGCATTGGGACGGTGATGGAATAGACACTAATCAATTGAATCAGTGGGCAAGATGATTTGAAATGGGACAGTAAGCAAATAGATTTGATTGCTATAAGAGCAACCCCAAACAACATTAGGTTATACAAGATTAAAAGGTTATTTTTAATCATAGAACAGCCTAGACATGAGGAATCCAGGACTGGTGTGATGGTTCCACAGTGTCAGGAACATGAATTCCTTCCTTCTTGTTGCTCTGTAACCTCTATGGCATTTTCCGTGTCTGCTTGGTTGAAGATGGAATCATGTTTTCCACCTTCTAGTCAGTAGGATGGAAAGGAAACATCTTTCTCATTAAGAGTAAGGCTCAGAAGCAGCAAATTCTACTTCTGCCAAAGCTTGTCACATGGTGGTAACACCTGCTAGGAGGCCTGGAAAATGGTGTCTTTATTCTTGCAGCCACCCCTTAGCTAAAAAGTAAGAGTTTTATTACTATAGTAGAAAGGGAGAGTAGATACTGAGGAATCCCCAACAAGCCCAAACTCTTAGTGGCTTAGGACTTATCATTGCTCAGGTTGCCTCATGGTTCTGAAGAACAAAGGAATCTCTTCTCATCATCACTGTGCATCCTGCCAGTTACCACGCCAGAGGCAAAAGGGATCTCTGGAAGGGCTTGCATTTGCAATTAAATGTTCAGAATAATTAATGTTATTTTTGCTCACACAGCTCATTGGCCAAAACTGGGCACATGGTCCCACCTGACAACAAAGAACTGAGAGTGTCATGCTATGCAGTCTATAGAACTAAAAACATTGAGCAAATGTAGGAGTTACTGGAGCTGAGAATTGAATGATGAGAAATGGGTAGTAAGCATGTGAAAAATCTGGGAAAAGAGCACTTTTTTTTTAAACTCACTATGGTTGTTATGTAGATGGATAAAAGGAGAAGCAGGTGGTTATCACCTCAAAATAACATTAATAGGTAAGCATTATTACCTCTCCATTTTAGAGACGAGTGAATGGAAGCACAGCGGTGTTAAATAATTTCCCTACAATCACATAGCTAGCTAGTAAGGGGCAGCTCCAGAATTTGAACCTGGCAGTGTATAACCACTAGGCTACACTGCCGATCCCAGCCCTTGAGGGAGACCCTCTCTAGGGCAGGACAACAGGTTTAGGATTAGCTGATTCGAGTATCACATAAATGGGGGCAGGGAGGAAGCAAGTTTCCAAAGGAGCCCACCAGAAGACTTAAGGTGATCTGGAATTTTCAAGACTTCCCGGAAAACGGCTGTCCTGTACATAGATGTTTAAGTGGAGAGCAAGTGGGGGGTACACATGCCTGGCAGAGGGAACAGCATATGCAAACACAGGCTTGAAATATGGCTTGAGAGAAAGGGCTACCCAAAGGGAATGGCAGGGAATGAACATGAAAGCTCAGAAGGGCCAGGTTTCCCACCAACGATAATGAAGTAAACTCATCAATTATTTAAACGTCTTTCCAATTACAATCTCCATTACAAAATAATCCTGTTTGACTTTCACAAAGCCAGCTTCCCAAGTCCATTTGGAGAACATTAGAGCAAACAACAGTAACACAGACCTACTAGGGCAAAGAGAAACAGGCTGCAGGGACCAGCTCTGAGCTGACGTGGAATTTGGCTCAGTTCTAGGGGGACAGAGAAAATCCAGGAGTAAAACATGGGGCCTTGTGAGCCCACTCTGCGTCTTTCATCCTCGTTAATTGCTGCTCCTGGCTTGTATGGTGAGGCCAAGAGGGAGAAGTTCACAGCTGAAATCAACCAACTTTGGGATCAATGGCAAGAGCATGGGGGGAGCCTTCTTTGACGGCAGGCAGATGCCAACAACAGCAGAGGAATCTGGCAGGACATAGGCAGGAAGAAGAACTCTAACAAGCTTACCTTGGCCTTCAAGGCTCTGTAGGAAATTGGGTCCAGCTTCCTATCTGACTTTGGCAGCCACCATTCTCCCCCACCCTCATGGCACTGCAGCCTTGCTGGCCTTGATGATTCCTTAGCATTCCCCACTCATCCCCATCTGAGTGCCTTTGCCCTTGACCACCTGCACCTGGAACACTTTGCCCCATCCATCCACACACAGGACAGCACTCTGCTTCCATGCCACTTCCTCAGAGAAGCCCTCCCTGATGGTGCCCTGCCATCTGGATGAACACCTTTGATGTTTTTGCTTTGTTTCTTTGTCTTCATCATGCTTAACCACTGCCTGATATTACAGTGTTCATTCATTTTTCTGTTTATCTGCTCCCATGGAATAAAATCTCCATGAAGACATTGTCTACCTTTTGCACCTCTAAATCTCCAGGATTTAGAACAGCACCTGTCACATAAACAGTGCTCATTGAATATCCATGGAATCAGTGATGAGTAGAGTCAAGTGGCAGAAACATATACAAAGCAGAGGCTTGATCAAAAGGGAACATGAAAACAACCCAGTTACTGGAACCAGAGTAAAATGGAAACTGGAATTAAGCCAACGTAATGGAATGCCACTTAGTGGTTGGCCTGAGGCTCTGTCCATGGATTTTACATGGAGCTCAGTATAGGGTCAAACCTGAGATGCTCCCTATCGTCCACCCAGATTGGAGATGTGTGTGCCTAGAGTAGGTGTCTTGCCAATGGGTTTCAGCCCCGGGCAAGTTTGCTATGGATTCAATGTGACCAAAGAAATTGACAGCAAAACTGTTCTTGGGGGGAAAGGGTTATACCCAACTTTATTTCCAGGTGGCAGGTCAGTCACTAGAATCCCATTCACTCAGAGCAAGTCTGCAGGCAGCAAGGCGATCTCTGCCTCTGGGCCCCCTCTGTCTGCACAGCTGTCCTCTGGGCCTCTCTGCAGTCGTCCCGCACAGCTGTCCTCTGGGCCTCTGTCCTTGGCACTGCCACCACTCCAGCCTCTGCTCTGTTCTCCTACAGCCTTGCAGCCCTGCCACCGTGTCACACCCAGAGCACTGGGCGGAGCTCTTTATATAGAGTCAACAGTCATGTATTGCCCACAGGTGTGCAGTGAGCTAGTCAACCAGGGCCAGGTGAGAATCCTGGCCACAGGAACTCTCATTTTATCCACAGTAGGTGACTGCAGTTCTCCTTTGTGGATCTTTCTGAGTACAATTTACTTTCATTTGAGATGTCTGGGTGGTGGAGTAAAGACCCCCTTTGTGCCAAAATCTACCTCCAACACCCCACCCATCTACTTCCAAAGGGCCCTTTCTTCTAATTTTAGAGCCTGGTGGTAAGAGATGATTGTGATCATAAACATTAGAGGACCTGGAGCCAGGGTAGCTGGCAGCATGCCTCCATGTGTCATTTTGCCCTGCCTGAGGTTTGCTAAGAGCCTGTCAGCCAGTTTGCTGTTGCTGGGGCAGGGCCAATTATCTGCATATCCCAGCCACAAGCGTCCAGACCACACATGCTGACAAGCACCATGGGTCATTAGGATGGTGACACTCTCCAGAGGCTGCCCCGTCAGCGGCTCCAGTCTGTGACATGGACTAGAACCAGCCTTGGCTTTCTCGGGCCCTCACCCCGTAACTTCTGTCACCACCATCCCATAAACCAAGGAACAGCAATGTGAACATCGATTTCAGACATAAGCCATGAGGATATAATGTGTCTGATCGAGCTCCGGATTTGGGGAGCAGAGACTGGGGACTAGTCCTTCTTCTGCCTTTGATTGACTGGGTGACCTAAGATGAGTTATTGAAGATCTCTGGGCTCAGGTTCTCCCCTGTAAAATGAGGCCGAAGGTGCCTCACTTACCTCCCCTAGTTGTTGTGGAGATTATTTGTGAAATTTTGTATAGTCTGCTGAGTACCGATTATCATTTGTGACCATTTGCAGACAGAGAAGGGCATGAGAGGTCAGTGGGTTACCATTTGCCTTTTCCTCAGGAATCCAGACTAATATTATTATACAAAGCTTTCATCATAAGAATAATGCCTCCTCATTATCAAGACTTTTGGATTTAAATTCCAAGGTAGAGCAGTTTAGATCAATTTTTAAAAAGAGCATTGGCCACTGATCCAACTTCCCTCTTTCAAAGCACATTTCTTTCCACCCTCCATGCAGCCTTCATTCTGGGGTTAGTTGATAGGATAAGGTTATGACACTAATATCATTAAATATGAAATGTGTTATCTCCTCCAGTTAGCATGTGTGTTTTAAGAGAATTTTTTTTAACATTGTCCAAGGATGGGCACTAATGGTAGATGATCAGGCACGGTGGTCTTATGATTGAGAATTCAGGGAAGGTAGTCAGTGGCAAGTATCCTATTCCTCAAAGTTAAGTGCAATTTCATGGAGGATCACCCCCAAGAACTTCCCTGCCATCTTTCTGTCACTAGGCTCAGAGTTTCTGGCTTCTCTCTCCTCATGTACAAACCACAGCCCAGAAAGGAAGTACCACAGAAAGCCAACCTCAGAGGAGAAAGACAAACTACGAGATGTAGAGTATTAAAATCAGATGCATCGTTACTTCTCCAAGTCCCCTTCACTTGCTGATTTCTATTGACACCTGACCTGGTTTTCAGAACCCCGGCCTCAGACCTCACCAGTTCTGGAAATATGACATAGTGGGGTAGTTGGTGGCCTGGGAGTCAGAAAACTTGGCTTTGAAGCCTAGGTCTGCCACTTTTCTGCAACTTTGTCAAAGTCGTTGACCCTCCATTGCACCCTGTTCTCCTTTCCGGAGCTTCTATTTCCTCACTATACAATGAAAAGGGTCAGGGAGGTGATGTCCAAACTTCTTCTGGCATCAGGATTCAATACATTCTCAATTGATTTCATTTCAATTAATCTCAATTCAATCTAATTTGCTATATTTCAATTCAATTATTTCCATTTAGTTTAGTAATTCCATTTCATTCAGTGCAAGTCAATTCAAATAAACTAAATTCCACTGACTCCAATTAGATCCATGATTTCCTGTTGTCTTAAGCAATTTCTAGGGCTTGAGACTCTAGGACTGAGCTGGGGGGAATGGACAGATGGGTGTGAACTCCTCTGTGGCCCCCAGCCAGATCTGAGTAAAGTTACTACTGGAATCCCTTTGTTCTTTAGAGAGGAAGGTATAAAGCACTGGGAAGGATTAGGAATGCTGTGTGGCCTGAGTGGCCTACAGGCCCTGAACCCATAATACACAATGAATAAATTCTTCTTAAGTTAATGAATGGAAATGAGAATGAATATAAAAAAGCACCTCCTTTCTCCAGATCTGGCTTTTTCCGTGACCTTGGCTAAGTCACACCACCTCCTTATCCTCATGAGACACCTGGAGGTACTGCTCTAGGCAATTTGAATCTAAACCCCAGGCCTGGGACCCTGTGAGTCCTGCCGCAAGCTCTCTTCTGGGAAGCCCTGAGTTCTCCTCAGTGGAGCAGATCTGGGAGAACAATGCCCCATGATTGGCTCTGGCAGCTCCCCTCAGGGCAGAGCAGCAGGTGAGCCCAGGAGGCCTGATTGTGAGGCCCTGATGAGCTAAGAGGGATTGATTAGCTCGAGCTTCTTAAGTCGAGTGGCTCCCAAATTCCCCCAGTGTGCACATCCCTCCCCACAGCTCCCGTCCCCAGGGCTGCCTGTTCTGCTTCCAGCAGCAGCCCCCTTCCTCCATCTGATGATCTCCTTTGTTTTCCCTTAAAACACTTGAAATTTAAGAAATTAAAAAGAAAGAAGAAAAATATCTAGAGCTTCCTCTAGGCCCAGTGGAGTTCTCTGATTTTCATTAAATTCTCATGGGGATCCCCATGAGGTGTTATTAGCACTCCCAGGTTGTGAATGACACAACCAGGGCTCAGAGAGGGAAGTCACTGACCCCAAGTCATACAGCCAGTATCTGCTGAACCTTCAAAGCCAGGAGAGGTGAGGCATGCACAACAGTGCTATGTGAGACCTCAACCCTCCACCTATTATTTCCAGGGCCTTCAGATGCCGATCAGTCTGCCATCCTGGCTTCTCTCCCAAACCAGAGCCAGATCAGCCCAGGGAGCAGAGGCCAGTTCTGAACCCTGATCCAGCCTGCTAGGGTTGAAACCATGCCTTATATGGTCAAGAGTTACACCACCTCCCAAGTTTGATGGGATGAGAGTGAAGCAAGTAAGGTCCTGGGTCAAACTGAGCAAAAGGTGGAATCAGCAGTCAGGCCTGACCAACAAGGGTCCTTACCTTCTCAGGCACCCAGTCATACAGGGTCAATGCCTAAGGGACTCCCACCCTTCCTCCCATCAGAATACACCAAACCAGAGCCTCCCCACTCAGGGCCTGATATTATATCTCTTCAACAAAGGAACAGGCTAATGGGTTAAGTGGATAACTCTATCCATCCTACAGCTACTCTCTCTCTCTCTCTGTCTCTCCTTGGAAATTTGTTCTTTTAAGCAAATTAAACACACTTAAGACACTTAAGGAAGAATGAAGGGGGAAAAAGCAACCCATGTAGATCAGGCACTTTGTCCTCCAACTTGAGTGTGTGTAAGAATTCTCTGGGTAGCATTAGAGAAGACCAATCTGAGGACTTACTTACAGAGATTATCATTCTTTCACTCAGCCATTCATTTATTCATGCATCATGTGTTCTAGAGGCTGGGGGCATAGTAGCCAAAAGTCTCTACTCTACTCCTATGGAGTTTACAGGGAAAAAGTGGAGAAAAAAGAAAATAAATAAATGAATAAGTATACTGTTTACCAAGTAGTAAAAGCTATAGGGAAATGTGGAGAAAAATAAGGGGTGAAGAGTCTTTAATAGGAACAGATTTAAGGTCTGTATTTTGAACAGGTACATCAGGAGATTCTAATGCAAGAGGCCAGTACCCTTTGAAAAATGCAGGCTACCTCCATGTCAAAATCTTTACGTGGAGGTTTCATTTAATGCTAACACCAAATAAGATGATTATGGTTGTTATTATCCTCACTTAACAGAATGGGAAGAATGGGGTTTGGAGATAAGAATTTGTCAAAATTATCGCAGGTAATAAGAGGCAGAGACTGACTTTAGAGCCTGCTCTCTCCCTACACAAGTTAAGGAATGGTGAAAGTTGCAAACAGCATAGCTGGTTTCATCATTGCATCATCCTTATCATCTCTAATGTTGTCAAACCTTCCCTGTTTGCAAAGCACTTTCTCACCCTTTGTCTGAGGTTCACAACTCTGAGGAGGAGGGTGCAGCCCCTGCTTCTCCCACTCTCCCCAACTCATGCAATCTCAGGCTCTGGCACCTCTTGCTGCAGACACCCACAAACACCTCCCCCAAGTCCTTCCAGATTAGGTACACCTGCCTCAGAAATAGGAAATGGTCTTGCTGACATACTAAGGGAGACCCTGGGAAATTTATGTGCCCAAATGTTTTGGACTTTCCCTGTCCCCCTGGGCTACCCAGTCTGTACAACTGACTATTGGTCTTGTTTTCCTGAACCCCAGCCTGCTTCATCTACTTCTCTCTTAGCTCAACCCTTCCCCTGAACCCTCAGCTTCTGTTGAAAGAAGTTCACCAAGCAGGTGGGTGGTGTCTGTTAATGATAACAATACCCACAATAACAGCAATAATCATAAACATTTAGGACAGTGGTTGCCACATAGTAAGCACTCAGTGAATATGTGTTTAATGAAGGATTGAATCATGAATAATTATAACTCATATTTACAAGTGCTTTCTGTGTTTCAGGTGTCATGTTAAGCACTTTTTCATTTAATTCTCACAAGAGCCCAGTGAGAGAGGTACAATTTGTATTACCCTATTTCACGTAACAGTGAATTGAAACTCAGAAAGGTCAAGTTATTTGCTCAGGTTCACAAAGCTAGGAAACAGTCGAGCTTGCATTTGAATGTGTGTCTGTCCAACTCCAAGGCCCATGTTCTCAATAACGATCCATCATCAGGAAACAAGATTGCATGATAATCTTGCTCCTGATCAGTTTAGTCCATCACCACTGCCTGGAAACCTCTGTAATATTATAGGATGCACCAGATTCAGCTGTCTCAAATGACAGCACTGACCCGAATCAAGCCTGAGCTTTCTCCATCACTTTGGCCACTATACTTTGGACCCTTGGAAAGCCCATTTTTAGGCCGATCATATAGCTAATAATCCCCCTTTGTCCTTGATTTCATCACCTTCCCCAGCCTTCTCATCATTCTAGCCTCTGTTCCAGCATGGCTCACAGCTGATACAATTGGTGAGATTTTAGTACATGCCTGCAAAAACCTTTAAAATTTCAACCATTGAGAGGTGAGTCTATGCTCCTATCTTCCGAATCTGAGTAGGTTTATGGCTACTTTGACCAATAGCGTAGGAAGAAGTGTTGTCATGTGACTTCTGAGACTAGATCATCATTCTTGGAGCACCTAAACCCAATATGTAAGACATTCAAATCCCTGGGGGCTGCCATGCCACGAGGAAGCCCAATCTACATGGAGAATTAAATGTAAGCATTCTGGTGATCAGTGTAAGAATGAGCCCCAGCCTTCAAGTCATCCTGGCCCAGCTGCCAGACAAAAGCCTCCAGATGTTTTGAATCAGCCCAGGTGAAACTCTAGACACTGTGAAGCAGAGACCAGGCATCCCCAGCATGTCTTGCCCAGTTTCCTTACCCACAGAATCCACAAGCATGGCAGGTTACATAGCAGCAGATAATTGGAACACCATCTACATAGTCAGCCTGGTGGTGTAGTATATGGTGAAGTGTACAGGCTCTGCAGTCACACTGAACTGGGTTTGAATTCCAGGTTATGGCATTTTCTGGGCTAGGCAATCCATTTTACTTCTTTGAACTTACTTTTCTCCTCTATAAAGTAGTAGTAATGATAGCATTTCAATCCAAGGACTATGATGAGGATTAAGTGAAATGATGCATTAGAAATCTTTTTAGATGGTGCCTAGTCTATAGCAAGCACACAGTAAAGGCTGGCTCTGATTATTATTATTGATTGACACATTTAGCAAATGTGTCATTATCTTATTATTCTATGGAGGAGAAAACCACAGGTCTGAGAAATGAAACAACTTCTCCAGGGTCACACAACCAATCAGACTTCCTAACTCCATCTCCAGAGCTTTAGAGCCTTGTGACCACAGACATGGCCAGCTCCAGGTGGAGCCAGATAACATTGCTGGGGTTTGGGAAATAAATGATCTTTTAGCTGTGAGGAAGCACCAAAGGGGACACGGAAGAATTTGTGTTCCTGCATCTCCATCTTCACAGAGCCCCAAACACTAAATTAGAGGAACATCTCCCAAACACATACCCAAGTCAACCTCCCTTTAAAGCAAAGTAAAAAAAAAAAAAAAACTAAGATGTGATACTTTAAATGCCATCCCTTCCCATGCTGGTAAGCAGCTTATTTAGCTCAGTGTGTGACCACCTTAAGAGCTCGGAGGAGAGAGCCGGCTGCTGGGACTTCTCTCTGGGAGCACCGGGGAGTGAGTGAGTCACCGGGTGATGGAGAGAGGCAGGGGAGGGGCAGGGAATGGCTCAGGAGGCTGAGCAGGGGCAGGAATCCCTGTTGGGGCAAGGTGAGGGGTGAGGAGAGGAGAGGCAAGGGTCAGGCATGCATTTTAATGGCATAGAAACTAGAGGCTCAGGACTGGAGAGCTGGAAGACAGCACCCTATTTTGTTCAGCTTGCATTACTTTACAGGTAAGAAAACCAAGGTCCTGGAGGAATGAGGGTTGGGGACGCCTCTAAAACTGGAAGTCCACCGACATGAACTCGTTTCAAAGAGATTCCCTAGCAGCCCATCCATGTTATTCCCTGGGTCTATGGAGGACAGGCAGTAAAATGTTTTACAGATGAGAAACCGATTTCAGAGGAAGGAGCATGTTACTGAAGTCCACTCAAGGAGCTCTCCCGAAAGCTAAACTTAGAGCCTGGTCTTCAGACCCTGGGTTTTGTGCACTGTGGCCCCACATACTTTCCCACCCCTATACACCCAGAGGAAGAGATTAGCCCAGAACTGTACTGCCTGGAAATTCACAAGGCATGAGTGTCTTCCTCTGTATAGTCACGGGTGGTGTGTCAGTTGTCAGACAGAGACACGTATGATTGTTGGGGCTGAGAAAAGCAGACATAAGTGTGAATATTAAACAGAAAAGGTGAATTTTTTTAATTGGAAAGGATCACCTTCTGTAGGAGAAGAAACAATGCCCAAAGGGTAAAGTAACTTTCTAGCTACTGGAAGGGATAAAGTTGTGTAAAGGGGCAAGGGCTTAGTCTTCCAGAAGACCCAGATTCTCGTCTCAGGCTAGATCTTTACCTGCCAAGGTAGGTTCTGAAACTCCCTGAGCCTCATTTTCCTTGTGTGGGACGCAGGAGCAAAAGCACCCTCTTCCTGCAGGTGCATTGAGAATTGCCTATAAAGCAGCTAGCATGTAGGATGCCTTCCGTAACTTTTCTTCCTCAAAGGAAGATCCAGGACACCAAAAAAGTGCTTGGTAGTCCCAGATTCTATGAAAAATCAAGATTTCTGAGTAGAGAGTATGTAACAGCCTTGCTGGGCTCCTATTTCTTACCGTTTGCCAAGGATACTGACTGGAGCAGCCAGCACCCAGTCTCACCTCTCTCACTTTGGAAGTGTCCTCACCATGCAGAGGTGGGATGCTGGTGGTCACTCCTGTGCGACGGGCCATGGCCCCAAACCAGAGCTAACTGACCCAGAGGTAAGGCCTCACATAAGCCAGGTCTGTCAGAGTTCCACGGATTTGCACATCAGAACTGAAGGAGGAGACCCGTCTGTCTCTGGGGGGAGCCATGGTACATGACTGATGAGACCACAAGTAGCCCTGTTAGGTGTCTCCTAGAGGAAGCCAATCAAAGAGATGGGAGAGACACATAGGCATGAGAGACTCAAGAGAGCTGCAGTTCTGCTGTGTGGGGTCCCTGATTCCAGGAGTCCCTGTGAGCCAGATAGACCCCACACCCAAGGCTTGCCAGATGCCCCAGTCTCCTTGTAGCGAATTATTCTCTTCTTGCCTAAGGTAGCTTCTTGCTTGAGATTGCTCTCCATTGGGTTGAACTGGGTGATGATTAAGACTTCCTCCTCCCTTAGTATACTGTACTCTCATCCTGGACCCCAAGACTTAAGGACAAGGGAGGTTTTCCAGACCGCAGGATAAGAACCCAGAGATAAAGAATTTCTAATAGAGCCTTCATATCTACTCATATTCACTCATACCCACTACTTCATAACCAAACCCCAAAGCATAAATAATGCATAAACAATGCAATTAAATAGTATTTCAAACTTTGTAGTGCTATGTATCATATTAGGACTCACAAGACCCCTTCCTGGAGGTGTTATTCTTCCTGCCATCTTCATAAAAGTTGGTCCAGCTGTCCCTCCTGGCTTCAATCCCCAGGCTTCTTCAGGGAGCTGAACCCTAGAAAAACCTGTTCCAACCCCCCGCCGTGGTCAATCAAGCCTTAGAGAAGAAGTCCAGGGTCTTCGTTCACTCCTTGTCTTGAGCCAACAACTCCTCTCCTGACCCAGGAAGTCTTCTGGACCCACACTGTCAACGTACTCCTGAAACAGCCTGTAGCGCTGCCTGCGGGAAGCCCTGATACCAACTCACTTGAGTATCATTTTTTCAGCACCAGTAGTGAGCTGGATCTGGGGATATGTACTGGGGACATACATCAATGCAAACTTACATGGCCCCTGGCCCTAGCAGGTCACCATCTAGGTAGGAAGGAGATCACTGACACAAATAGTGTCAACCTTCTAGGAAACGTATTATAATCCAGGTAGGCTCAGAATTATTGGAGGGAAGGGAACAGCAATTACTCCGGGAGTTCTGTGAAGGCTTCCCCAAAGACATCAGAGCTGAGTCTTTAATCAACAATCCCACTTCACAGCTCTGTACTTTTGGGCAAGTGAATTGATCTCTGGCATGTCAGTTTTCTCCTCTGTAAAGTGGAAATAAAAATCACGACTCCATACAGGCTTGTGGTGTGGCTTAAGTGAGTTAACCCATGTGAAGTGCTTACCACGGTGCTTGGTACATAGTCAGAATCTCATAGGCTATCAGCATCAGCATTAAAAGGTTAGTAGGAATATACCAGAGACAGTCAGACACAGACGTGTATCAGACACATTATGCTGGGAATCTGGTGAGTTATCCCAGGTGGCTGGAAATTCACCTGTGTGGGATGTCAGGAGCTGACCCTCCAGAGTCGGTGTCACCAAACTTTTTCAATGAAGAGTCAGATGGTAAATATGTTAGGCTTCGTAGGCCCAGAAACAACATCCTCAGCTCTTTACGCAATCATTCTCACCAGAAGGCTAACAGTCCATTTCACATTTCACATTGAAAAATGTAAAAGCATTCTCTGCTCACTGTACATACAGGCTGTGGGCTGCGTTTGGCCCGTGGGCCTCAGTTTTTCAAACCTTGCTCCAGGAGAAGGCTAGAGGCTGGGCTGTAGAGGAGATCAGGGGCCTTGCTAAGGAGGCCAGGCTTCTCCACACGGGGGAGAGGCAAAGGGTTTGAGCAGGAGAATTCGTCATCAGATTTGCATGTGACAAAGCCATGTGGAGAACAGATTGGGGGTGAAGAGGGAGGAGGAAGTTGAGGTTGACAGTCCAATTAGAAAATTGCTATAATTGCAATGAAGCGATATTTGTGCAGAGGCAGAAGTGATGAAGATGCTGAGAGATATTTAGGGGCAAAATTAACATAATTGGTTGTCTTGATTTAGGTGGTACGAGGGAAAAAAGGCAAAACACTCAATGTATCTGCTTACCCAGTGACAGATGGACCTTCCCTTAGAGTGGAAGCGAGTGCCCCATCCCCAAGGTATTCAAACAGGGTATAGATTCCTGCCTGACAGGTGTTCTGCAGACAGCAATGAATGGAGATAGGAACAGATAAAGTCACTCCTCGCTCTGAGGGTCCATGATCTTATGGTTCTGTGATTGTCTTTATCAATCTAACAGGCGCACATGATTTGTTTAGTCAATGAAGGATATAGACAAACTTCACCCCTCGATACAAATCACCTTAATTTTGCAGGAAACTGCCTATTTTCTAAAGTGCTCACATCCATTATCTCTCTGAGGGGCCTGTAAAAGGACTCTGAGTCCTGAAGAATGCTAGGCAAACATGAGATTCCGTTATTATTATCATTATTATTATTTTTAAACCACGCTTTAGTTGAACAGAAGAATTCTCTATTTTATTTCAGAGTTAGTGCAGTTACTCTGACTTCAGGTCCAGTGAATTATTCATTTCTCGGACAACACTTGGCACGTTGTAATAATAAAAAGGCGTTTGTCAAATCCTAGCAATGTGTCAAGAGCCAGTTCAGAAAGCATCTAATCAGCACAGCCTTCACCCATTATTGCAAAGAAGACTCAACAGTCCGGTTGCTGGCTTAAGTGTGATGATAATAGTATCTTTATTAATAATAATAATCACCATTTACCAGTATTTCTTGTGTGGCAGGTCAAGGGCTCTTTGCAGACATTCTTAATGAAGGCTCTCAGGAACCTAAGGAGAGATGCCATTGTGGTGCCCATTTTACAGATAAGAAAGTCGGGCTCAGAGAAGCTCCTCTACTTGCCCAAGGTCATGAAAGTTAGAACTGTGCTTTTAACAAATCGGCTACTGTTAATAACCTCACCTTCCCAGTGGACACAAGGAAGGCATTTTTGTACATATTTATTCTAGGAGGGAGAGATTGGGGCTGCTCAGTGTTCCAGGACTGGTAAAAGGTCTTTGGTCATAACTGCCTCTCCGTCTCACGGTCACTCTGGGAAACAGGACTCTGGGCTCCCACCTTCTCTGAGGCAGAAAGCGCAGCCTGAGTCCGTTCCAGCCGCCATGCGGCTGGCGGCCAGCAGAGGGCAGCTGCGGGAAGTGATCCAAGGACAGCCTCCACCCCCATCAGAGCTAATTAAGCCGCGCGAGGCAAGAGGCGTGTGTATTTCTGCGTGATGAAAGCAAACAGATCTAATCCTGGGCTGAGCGAAGCAGGGGGGATCAGAGGGGAGGGATGTTTATCGGCTTCCAAGAACCCGGCTGGATGGTGCCGTGGTGGCTGCCCGCAACGCAACACTGGCACGAGAGAACCAGACCCGGGGGCTATCCGTGAGCCTTCCCTGCCTCCGCCGGGCCCACAGACCAAGAAGAGTCTGGCCCAGGGCTGGAGATGCTGCGCTAAGGGCTGAGCCGCCGGAGCCAAAGGGGCGGCCTGTCTGCCACAGAAAAACCAACCCGGACCTACCAAGAGATGCGTAGGATGTCCACAGAGCTGCTCTCACAACACAGGCTGAAACACACAAACATTTAGGGTGACCAACAGTCGCTGACTTTCAGTATAAAACCAGAACATTCCCAGCTGACCACCATGGTCACTTGTCAGTTACTTGTCCTTTGAATATACATACAGGGTGTGCACATCCACAAGTTTGCATATGGATGAGGCACACACACACACGCACACACACACACGCACACAAATAAATGCAAATGTTTATCCAATATGCAGGTGACTATTGAGGTAGAAGGCCCATTGGTTTGAGTTCAGAAGGCCTGAGTTCTAATACCAGCCCTACCAAAAAACTGTGTCACCTTGAGCAAGTCACTAAACCATTCTGAATCTCAGTTTCTTCATCTGTGGAATAAACCCTAGCTTGGTTTCCTAAAATCTTACAGGTGCTCACTCAGAAGTTGAGGAACCAACTCAAGTCCCCCCAAGGAAGCCTGGGAACTGCTCCCCATTTCTTTACCAAGTCTCCAACCTTAGAGAAGGCATGTACTGGGTGGCCCAACACATATCCCTATCCCCAAACCAGCATCCCCAGGACTGTTCTTATCTAACAATGTGGGAATCATAAGTCAATGTGTCTATGACTTTCTCCTCATAAGCACAATCATACTGAATATGCAATTTCTTTTCCTGTCCTCCTTTTTCACTTAACTTTAGTACAGAGCATACGCATTTCATAAACAGCTTTTTAAATGGCCATAGAATGTTTCCTTATATGGCTATCTGTACCCTCTAGTTCTTTCCTTCTACCCCCTACCCACATCCCCAGCCCCACATTGGCTACTATAAATAATACTCCAGGAAAAAAAAAAAGAATCTTCACGCATAGATCTTTTCTCTATTTTTGGAATCTTTCTTTAGAAAAAAAAAATCTCAGAAATTAAAATTAAATCATATTTTAAGACTCATCATGCACATTGCCAAATTGTTTTCCAAAACGGTCGCCCTCATTTACACATCTCCCAGCAATGCCCAAGAGTCTCCATCTCATCTCATTCTGGAAAGCATCGGCCATCCTCTGTTTTTTGTTTAAGCTTTGTTAATTCAATAGGTGAAAAATGTTATCTCATGCTTTTAATAAGCATTTCTCTGATTATGAGAGAGAACAAGCATGTTTTTCCTGTGTTTGTTAATAAGTTATATGTATTTCCTCTTTTGAGAATTGTCTGTTTGTGCCCTCTGCTCACCTATCTGCTGGGGTCTTAGCGAGTTTAATTGATTTGCATGCGCTCTTTACATAATAAAGATAGCAGTCCTTTGTCATCTTTGCAGTGGGTATTTTTCCAGTTTGCTGTATGTCTTTTCCTTTGGGATTTCTTCTATCACTTCAAAGCTTAGAGAGCCACTCCATCCTCCAGAGACTTGATAAATATTCATTTCTAATTTCTGAATTTTTTTCTCCTGGTATGATTTGATTTTGTAAGTTTATGATTCCATGAGACCAGGAATTAATGATCTTTGCCTCCAAGATGAGCACTTCCAGTACTGGGTTATCTTTCCAGCTATAGGGACTCCAGAACACATTTTATATTTCCTGCTCAGTCTCCCTTCCCCCTCAGGTTATAGACTCCATAAGGGCAGGGACTATGTCCGTCCCATTACTGCCTGAATCCTAGGAGCCCAGCACAATGCCAGGCACATACTGGTTGAGCACCAAATATCTACTGCTGGATTATCTCCCTGATCTGTGCCAAGCTTTGGTGAATGCTCCAGTTCTAGCTCCACATTCAAGCATGCAGAATGGTGTCAGAGGTATGACACCACCCAGGGCAGGTGGGTATCAGCAGAAGGAAGGACAGCAGTAGCTGAATTAAGAGTGTGAAAGACCGTGACATGTAGGAAATAATAACAGTTGAGCATGCCAAGAGCACAGGGCATGTGTGACAAGCACAGAAGATGTGGCTGGAGTATAAGATGGGCCCACCTGGGGAAGGGCTCTGAATGTCAATTTTGTGATTTCATCCATCCAAAACTTTTAGGATTTTTTTCATCCCAAAATTCCATTTTCCATAGTGCAGCCAGAGTGATCTTTTTAAGAGGTAAATCCCATCATGTTATCCCCCGGCTTTATACCCTGTAGAGGCTTCCCTTTGCACATGGAATCCAGTTGAGAGTCTTGTAATAGTCCAGAGGGTCCTGTCTTTCCTGTTCACTGCACCACCAGGATTCACCCCTCACTCGCCATAGAATCCCCCTTTCCATTCTGCAGTTCTGCCAAGCCCCTCTCACTGTCAGGCTCTGTGATTGCCATTTGATTGTTCCGTTAAGCCTCTCATCGTGCATTAGACATGGTCGTCTACTTGGGGTGGAGCTCAAATATCCAGTGTTGGCCCTACTCCTATCACTGTGTCTTATCCCCTGGCTTTGCTATCCTCATGTAACTTCTCGCTATCTAAGATCATCTCCTTTCTGTATCTTCCTGTTTACTTCCTGTCTTCCTTTCTTGAATGTAAACCTCAGGAGGGCAGTTTCATCACCTACAGCGATGCCTGAAATGCAAAGTAGGTGATGGCTAAATTTTGCCTGACTTTTATTAAGTAAGTAAATTAATGGGCTGTTGAAACTATTGAGGCTGTGTGGGCAGGATCAGTCCTGTGTTTCAGACACATGGCTCTGCTGGCCTGGTGGAGACTAGTTTGGAAATGGAGAAACCAGGGGCAAGGAGATGGAATGATATGAGCATGGAAATGACTGATGTCGGAAACTTTTCTGAGAGGAGGATTTGATCCGAGGGGAGCCAGAGGTGGGGTTTTAGAAAGAACAAAAATGCGCAGAGAGGCAAACTACAGGCACCCAAGCTAAGAAATAGCCATAATTACAACCCATATGTATACAGTGCTTTTACCTCCAGTGGCTTTCACCCTACGTCACGATATCCTCCCAATCACCATCCAAAAGAAGGCAAGCCACAGAATCTTCCTTTTACAGATGAGAAAAGGCTCAGGAAAGCCAACACAGGGTCACACAGCATGTGAACAGTGGGGCTGGACGGGAACCGAGGTCCTGATGCTCAGCCCCGGTCTCGGCTGGCAATGCTAGAATATACTGCCTAGTTCCTCAAAAAGCTAAACTTAGAGTTATCATGTAACCCAGCAATTCCATTCCCAGGTATATACCCAGGAAAGTGAAACCATATGTCCACACAAAAACTTCTACATGAATATTCATAGCAGCATTAATCATACTATTCAAAATCTAGAAACAACCAAAATTTAAACCGATAAATGGATAAACAAGATATATTAAATAATGGAATATTATCCAGCTATAAAAAGGAATGAATTCTTATATACCACAATTTCTTACAGTGCACGTGCTCCACAGACTGGCATAACCATAAAATCATGCCGTGGAGTTAACGATCTGGATGAAAAATCTTCCCTGGCCTTTAGGCCTGGAGAAGAGAAGTGCAGTGTCACTTCCTTCCCGAAGAGACTTAAGACATCACAGATCAGGGTGGAAGCCATTTGCTGCCACATTAACAGTAAATGACATTTGTGCCAGTGGTATCTCCATAATCTGAGGGTGTTTTTCCCTCCCCCCTGGCTGAAATGACACCAAAATGCGGCAGAGATCAAGAGAAGGAAGACGTAAACAAGGGTCAGAGAGAGACGGGGAGTGACATCTCTGTTATCTCTGCTCAAGTAGACAGACAGGCCAAGTCCAAGATCCCTCATCCCCCCTAAACTGGAGCCAGCAGCACATTATGGAGGTAGCCGGTACCAGTGGCTCAGCAGGGAGCCAGGGCACAGAGATGCATGAGCTGCAGAAGAGAAGCAGCATTTGCCAGCGGAGCCCCGGAATGAATGTCTTATGGTTCTACTAAATGGAAGAGCTCTCCCACCCCCCAAATTTGGCACACCCAAAGCTTACCTATTGTTCCAGGGCCATCTGCTTCCCGGAGCTTAGGTAGGTCATACTAATCATTTTAATTCAGAGCGTGTACCTACCTACCTGCCCTATTTCTTTAGATGGGGAGAAAGAAGTGGAAGGCAAGAAGGGCACCCCGCCCTGCACCTGTCCTCCAGGCAGGGGAACGAGGCATGGGTCAGGCATAGCACAGAGCACAGTTTCCATCTGCATGTTTTCTGTAGGTGCCAGCACCTTCCTTCTCTTTGGGTGTTCCTAGCAACTTGCATCCAAATACAAGAAAGGGCTAACATTCCTCCAAGTCGACAGGAGTCCGAGAATCACCTGACTATGCAGAGAGAGTGGGACAGAAGTGCAGGTCTGAGGGAAGGAAGTCCCATAGCCCACCAGGCAGAGGGGATCAGATGGGGAATCAGTTCCAATGGGAACACTGGTCAATGGAGTTTTCTCTTCCTCCTTCCTCCTTCTGCCTTTCTCCCCTTCTCTCCCTCCCTTCTCTCCTATTTTTCACTCACTTGTTCTTTCCTCTTCTTTTTCTTTGCCTTTCTCTTCCCTTTCCCTGATTACAAATCCATATTTTCAGATCATTTTTGTGAGTTAAAAAAAATTAATTTGTGCCTTTACCGTTCAGTTCCAGACATACTGCTTGCATGTCATATAAACAAATTGAATGGTTTTCGGTGGCCTGTTCAGTGGATATTTGCCCACAGGTAAACAGAGGCATTATTTCAGGTAAAGGAACATGTGTGTGTGTGTGTGTGTGTGTGTGTGTGTGTGTGTGTGTGTGTGTGTGTGTGTGTGTCTGAGAGGAGAGGGGGGGGATAGGGCAGAAAGTACAAGTCAAATTCATTCATTCACTCATTCACTTATCCAATAAGGAAAATAAGGAAATATTTGTTGTGAGCTCACTGTAAGCCAGGCTCTGGGCTGATGCTAGCCTCACGTAGGGCCCAGCCTGGGACAGGAGGGGACAGCTACTAGCAACTTGTATGCCAGTGAGGTCAGCCCAGTGGTGAGGATCACATGAGGAGTTGAAGGTGAAGGACACACGGCAGAAGCAGTGGCCTCAGGACCACTTCTCAGGATGATTGAAGGAGCCCAGGCTGAACAGGGCAAGGGTCCAGCTGTGTCTAAGGAGAAAAAAAAGAGGATAGAGTTCAAGAAGCCCAGCTGGCCAGAGATACGGGAGGGATGTGAAGGGCCCAGGCCAGAGCAAGAGCTAGGGGTGCGGACAGTCGGTAAGGGACAGGGATAGAATGTATCCTTGTGAGAATACGTGTTTGTGCTTTTACTTGGAAAAAAAGTGCTTATTGAGAATCCACATGTTTATACCCTTCTCAGCCTCTCCTAGAAGGAAGTAGCTCTGGTTGGGTCAAGTGAATGTTGAAAACGCAGAGAGAAGCAGAGAGAAAGAGGGCTAAACTGAAAAAGAGATGTTGTTTTAAAATAGATTTTGCTATTGTTCACACAGGGTGAGGCTAACAGATCAGGAGATGACTGCCAGTGGAAAGACAGTTTGTTTCTCACACAAATCCCAAGCCCCAGGGTCACAGCATGCCGTGGGGGCTACACGAGGAACCAGTGCTGTTTAGGAGGCAGAGGCCGGTGGGGCCAAACAGGAGCAAGGGCCTTCATTGTTGTTTCCATGGGAAAGAATGGGCAAGGCAGGGTATGCAAGTTTAGGATTGCCTAATTTAAAATTGTGTTGGGCTTGTAAGGCACAGGGGCTGTGCCTCATTCTCTGGTCCCTGGCTCTGGGTGATTAGGGCGGGGGAATTGTGGCCCAGAGGGTAAGAGCCCCGTAAAGGAGGGGGTTGGGGTCCAGGCTTGGGACTGAGTGGCTTACATACGAAAGACATACCTGCAGAGTCCTTCGCCACCTCTAAGAATTGGTGGCAGTCCTTCCTTCCGAAGTCAGCAAGTCCCCGGAACTGTCGAAGCATCCAATATACAGAAAATAAAAAGGCATGATTAACACAGAGGTCAAGCTCCTAAGGGTGAGTGAGAGTCAAGATCAGGTGGGGAGTAGAGAAGAAACAAAGGTATAGATGGTAGCAAGGGGAGAAGACAGACTGAAGAAGATAGCTGCGTTTGTGAGCACAAGAGTGTGTATTTGTGCTTCAGTGAACAAAAGAGATAAAGAGAGACAGCAGTACCTTCAGGAATGGAATCAAATCAGGATAGGAGAAGATTCCTAGGAAGCTTTGCTGCCTAACGCACAGGTAAGCCCCCCCCCCCGACTTTATTAAGCAAACGTTGTTCATTAATGCTTTCAGAGTCGGATCGGGGAGAACTGGTATTATAATATATGGGACTGGCCTAAAATAGTTCACTAATATTTGGATTCTGTGTCTATATTCTAATCTAGTGTAATAGTTTTCAAATTTTTATGAGCCATGGAAACTTCTCTTCAATTGAGATCTTAAATAGAAGTCCAGTACATAAAAAGGACAGGTGCAAAAGTCCTCTGGCTGAAGGATGGATTGTAGGACTCTACAGCTCAGCCCCTCTCAGCCCTCACAGAGGCCCCCGGGGCCCCTTTTTCCAAAGTGGAAATTTTCCCAGAGCATAGTTTGAAAACGTCTGCCCCCGGGCAGTGCCAACCATACTCATGAGTGCGAAACCTGGGCACAGGTTTGAGGTGAAGTACAGATCTGAGATGTACTTTGCAGGGGACGATACTCTCAGGAAACCAAGAAGCCCCACTCTGGAGAGGACCCTCAGACCTGCATTAGGGGATACAGGGAAGAGGTTAAAAGAATGAGCTCTTGCAATCATGTGAATCTAGGTTTGAACTCTGATCCTTGGGCAAATCAAAGGCCTCAGTTTCTTAATCCATAAGGTAGGATACCCAACATGTATCCTAAAGCATGATAATCAGGATTAAACCAGAAAGTGGACTTACTTGGGTGTTTAGTTGGGACTAAGTGTTCAGTAAGTGTACCCTGCTCCTATCACCCTCGTTAGTATTATTCCCCAACGGAACTGAGCGATGCATCCTGGCTTGGCCTCAGTAAGACCTTTCCAGCTCTCAGAGCTGTATAAAAATAGAATGGGAAATTTGACAGTGTTGGGCTGCCCGATTTGGGGGATGTTTAAGGAGGAGCTCAAGGCTACTACTGCACAGGGATATTGCCAAGTGGATTCATTGATTAAATGAGCAGTGGGACTACCTGATTTTCCTTGGTCTATACCAGCCTTGAGAATCTAAGGGTTGTGGTTCCATAACTCTAATCCCACTTAATTGTAAGATCTTCTGATATTAAAATTCCATTAGTGTCCCATTTTGATGAACCAGACAGAGCTTCCTAAAGCTCCAGCTCAGACTCAAACAGGGAGGTTGATGGTGGAGAGAGGAGGGAAGGCTGATGAGGTGGGGGTCAGTTGAGAAACCTATCCGTCCAGCCCTCCACAAGGCTGTTGGCTCTCAGACCCCCCAGCTGGATGCAACTTCCTGAAATATGAACAGGTTACAGGCATTTTCTGCTTCCCAACACAATCAGAACCTAATTTGGGAAATACGCTTTTTCTGAAGGGGTTCATTAGCCAAGTGCAATCTCCCAATTCTGTAGTTCAGGAAAGATGGATAGGAGCAATATGTAGGCACATGGCTGATGGCCTGGGAGAAAAGACAGATGCATTAAACCATATGGGAACACGAATCACTTTCCATCTTTGGAGCAGCAAGTCACTAGCAACCCTGCACACCTCTGGGTACACTCACTGGGCACATGAGAGCCTGTAGGAAGGTGTTGGGAATGCCACCATCTCTCCCTAATATTCAAGAGGGGCTTAGAGGTTTTAGTCCAAGCAAGCCATCTCTGACCTTAGGAAGGTACCCCTGATCATGGAGCTGGAGCACAATGAGGGGTAAAGAACTCCCTCCTGCCCCAGGAGACCCATAATCTTCTGATCGTAGAAAGCATCTCCCGAGACACACCATCAGGACTTGTTAGGTTCACCCCCAAGTGAAGCTTGCCTTGTGGAGTCAAACAACAAAGCAGCTTTCTTGTATTTTTCCATTGGCCAGTTTGATGTTCTTTTCTGGCTTCTCTTCTTGAGAGAAAACATTCTCAACACCTTCAAATGCACTTGATTGTACTTAACAGCTGCTCACTCTCCTGGTCCAATGCACCACCTCCATCTTTGAACACATTTCTTTTGGTCTGTAAGTTTGCTAACGTATGTTACCCAAAGTGGACACAATCCTTCAAGTGTCACCTGGCAATTACAGAGGACATCTAGCCCAGTTCTTCCTTCCTTCTGGGCACTATATAACAATACCTCCAGTAATAGATACGTTTTACTGAATGTCACCCTGTGCTGGGCAATGTGCTAAATGTGTTCATCCTTAATACAACCTTGGTTAGGGAGGTGGTATCCCCAAATTATAGATGAGAAAACCAAGACATGCAATAGTGAAAAAAGTTCCCCAAGACAGTACAAGTATAGCTTATAGGTAAAGTCAGTACTTGTAACATTTAACTACCACTCTATTCTGCCTAAGTCTGACATTAGTTGTGATTTTATAATGTCGATAATGTTTTACACTTTCTACAGGTGTTTCTATTTTGTTTTCTTTTATTATGGTAAGACTGTGTAACACGAGCTACCCTCTTAGCAAACTTTTCAATGTGCAATATGGTATTTTTGATTATAGGTACAATGTCCTACAGTAGATCTCTACAACTTATTCATTGTACTGAACTAAAGTTTTATGCTCGTTGAGTAGCAACTCCCCATTCCTCCCTGCCATCACCTGACTCCTGTGCCCATGACTATTTTAGAGACCTCCTGTTAGTGGCATGCTATGGTATTTGCTTTTCTGTGACTGGCTTATTTCACTTAGCATAATGTCTTCAAGTTTCATCCACACTGTTGCATATTACAGAATTTCCTTCTTTTTAAAGACAGAATAATATTCCATTTTATGTATATACCACCTTTTCTTTATCCATTCATCTTTCAAAGGACAGTTAGGTTGTGTCCACACCTTGACTATTATGAACAGTGTTGAAACGAGCACAGGAGTGCTAATATCTTTTCAAGATCCTGATTTCAATTCTTTTAAATAAATACCCCAAAGCAGGCCCACTGGATCATAGGGTAGTAATGATCAAGGCAATGCAAATCAAACCAGATAAACACCTCCCATCTGTCAGGTTGCTGTTACAACAATAAAAAATACAAGTATTTGCAAGGCTGTGAAGAAAAGGGAGCTCACACCACTGGCAGAAATGCAAAATGGTGCAGCCACTGTGGAAAACAGTGCAGAGGATCCTCAAATAATTAAAACAGAATTAGATATATAAAGTGCTTTCATTATGAAAATCATTTCATTCTCAGAAAGATGCCGTAACTCTAGTTCTCCCAAACTTCAAGGTCTAGTCTACATAAGATGCCCACAAGTCAGGTACACCCCATCTGATAGTACCTATTTAATTTTAAGAATTGCAAATGAAATGCAGGAGTTTATGCATCCCTTAAATTTCACTTTGTTTCTACTGATTGTTGTAGCCACTGAGATAATTTGGTCTTTATTTTGTCATCTGCTGTTTCAGCAACATTGGTACCCCTGTCGTTCTGTATCAGCCTCCCATCCATATATTCATCCAAATCAGACGTACAGGAGATGATAAACACCAAGTTAAGGATGGAACCTGTAACTTACCCTGGTAGGTTACCCTGCTAATTCAACTGCTAACCAATCCACCTGGTTAAAACACAGTCCAGTGGTTTCTAAGCCAAGATGGTCTTCAGAATCAACCGGAGATCACTGTGCTCACCAGATCTGACCCAGGACTACCTTAATCAGAGTTTCTGAGGATGGGGCTCAGAAATAAGTCTGCTGATATAACACCCCTGGAGAATGCCAGGTGTCTCTCAGGTTTATTTTCCACTGATATGGCCCACATTTTTCTAATTTGTCCAGAAACATATATGGAGAAACCAAACCAACTCCTTTGCTGAAATTGAGACATATTGTGCTTGGGACTCTTCAGTCTAATATGCCCATAATAAGATAAAATTAGGTTACTTTAATATATAACTTAATTTTGATAAAATTAAAATTACTTTCTAGTGCTTGATGAGGTTCAGGCTTCATTGTTTTAGACTTACCACTGGGAATTATAATATGTTTAATTGCAATCAGTGATTAAGTCATGATTATCTAGCACTACACCTAATTTTACCAAAGAAAAGTCGGAAACCTGAAGCGAAGTGACTTTCCCAAATTCATGAGGCGAAATCAGTGGTGGAGTCTAAATTTGGCTCCAAACCATCTGATTTGAGCTCCTTGCTCTTTCCTTCACATCATGCTCTGTCTCAAATTTATACTTGGCTTTGAAAGGCATTGTGGCTTTGTTTGATTTACTACATATGAGATGGCCTTTTTTTTCTATTTTGTTTTTGCTGATGTAAAAATGAATTTGCATTCATTGAGAACACGCCAACTAATAGCAGAATGGGGAGGGGAGGAAGTACCTCAGCATATTCCAAAGGTTAGAAAATAAAATTGAAATTGAAATAGTCTGGAAGGAAATTCACAGAAATAACGTTGAGTTAAAAACAACTGGGAGTACAGTAGAAAATATTCTGGGTTGAAGATCTTGCTCCATGACTTTGGACAAATCAAAAATCCCTTTATAAGAATGTAGCTTGTGGAAGTCTTATGAACCTCAGTTTGCTATGGAAAAGTGGATTTCTAATAGCATAAAAGATTATCTTATTCACTTGTTTTATCTATATATCAAAATTAAAGCAATTATTCTATGCTGTTTTGAAAGAATAAATAAAGCAGAAGTCATATTATAAGGCTACAGTATTAAAATTGAGGCCCTCTTACATTGTTGGGAGAAATGTTTCAATATAAAATATTTGGAAAAATGAAGAAAATGTTTTATCTATTCATCACAACATAATAATTATGGTCATCACGATAACCGGTCATCACATTCTTGCTTTTTATCAGACACTAAGCTAAGGTCTTTTTTTACAGTTTCTTGTTCAGTCTTCACACCATACCTAGGAAGCAGGTGTGGGTTCCACCTTACAAATGGGGAAAAAAAATCCCTCAACTTTGAAACTTTAAATGTTGTATGGCACCATGATGTGGGACTGCACTTATTTTGATTTGAGACCCAACTTAAACATACACTAAAGGCATAACTAAGCTGAATAACCAAGAAATAACACAGACAAAATGTAAGCCTATTCTTGTGGTCTACATTTAGGACCGTAGCACACAGTGGGATTCAGCTAGTATACACTTGTGCCTCATTTTTCTCACCTCTGGAATCATCTGTGGAAAACTGCTATTTTTTTAAGTATACAGAAAATATTACTCAGACACAAACACAAGCACCATTTCCCTACAGGACACTACAATTAGCTTAAATGACTGCACCTCACCAAAACCCACCCACATATTGAATTTTTGGCAGCCTGTATAAACAATTGTAAAATCATTCTGAAATTATTCATTGTATCAGCAGATCTTGGCATGTAATTGTACTTCGTTTTTGCCAGGTGAAAAAAAAAATGGCATTCCACTCACTTTCGGCATGATTCTTTTTGATCACCAGTGTCCATTGACCATCACAGGGAGGGGTGGCTAACATAATGAACACCTGTTTCATTTTAAGCACATGCCAGGCCTGACCTCCCACCCTTAGCACCACTCCGCAAGGAAGGGGGCATCGTTCTCCTTCTCTGGCAGGAAGAGAAGTCAAGTGCGTTTCAGAAAGGCTAAATAACTCGACCCCAGGGCACCCCACTGCCCAGTAGCAACATCAAGATTTAAATCCCACAGTTGAGGCTCATTTGTCTATGCAAGCTGCCTCCCACAGGCAAGGCTGAAGCACAGAAAAACAATGTAAGTGTATTTGTGGCCACACAGCAAGTCCATGGGGGTTTCAGGCTGAACGCCAAGCTTGAATCCTCCTGGGTCGGGGACCCTGCACTATTGATAATTTGTTTTTCAGAGGAGACCTAGATGACTTTCAACTGAAATTATGAATTCCTGAGCACGTTGCTTTTTGAAACACAAATACCACGGAAGCAAGTGTCAAACACAGTCTTTTTCTAGACCACTTCAGAAAGTGAATTCGTTGGCTCACCTCTGGGAACATATATGCAGGGAATAATGAGCATGATAGTCAATGGATGGATCTCTGGGGAACTCATTTATGGAGGGGCTGAGAAAAAGCCCAGAAGGTCCACAGATAAATCAGGGGGCATCCATGTAGTCAGAGTCCTCATCAATGAAGCTAACAACCCCACCACCTGTGCTCCCTCCTTCCCTGCTCTCTTCCAGCAAGACATGCTAAGCTGAACAGAGAACAGACAGCACAGAAAAGCCAAGAAGTTAAAGTAAAGGAGGGGGTGTTTTCTCCAGTACATCTATTAGTCCTTTCTCATTGTGCGAGTGAGCAGTGAAGTTTCCCTCTGTCCTCACTGCTTCCTCCCTGCTCCTTGTCTCCCACATGGGTCACTGTTCTACCTTCCTCCATGGGCTCCCTCCTTAGCCAAATCCCTCCAATCAGTTCTCTGCACCAGTCCAGCAGCCAGAATCTCTCTCTAAAAGTCAAATCACAATCTGTCCCTGTCTTGCTCAAAACCTTTCAATTCCCCTTGGCCCACAGGATAAATTCAGCACGGCCCTTTAGACCCTGCTGCATCGGCTCCTTGTCTCCTCTCCACAGTAAGATCCCTTCCAAAGTTTGGCTACATTTTTCAGGCTTGAGACTAGGCAAGTGAGACACTCAAACTGAAGAGGATGCCAAATGACTTAGTAATCAAGATGAGTAATGCTCTAATTCAATATGTTTTTTAAAAATCATAATTAATGCAAATAAAGCCATGATGAGCCAGATATCAAAAGTTTAAATAAAAGGTGTCATGCCAAACCATACTGGAGCCTGAGGCAAAAGGAAAAATCACTAGGACTGATTCTATTTTTATTTAAACTTTTAATATTTGGTTCATCATGGATTTTTGCATTGATTTTTATTTTCTTAAGCATAAATATTAAATATCAGCCCTAGCCCTGACTATAGATCGAAAACGTGGCAGAAGCTGATTGTGAAGGACTTGTAAGAACATACACAAAAGAGAAATTTGAGGGTCATGAGAGAAAGAGAGAGCTAGAATTTGGAGGAAGAGAATGGAATAACTCAACCACTCAGGTAATATTCGAAACAGAGACCTGGAGAGGACCTTGGCAGGGAGAGATCATTGTTTGCCTTTTGCCATCATTTCCCATCATTCATGCTGATATTATCAGACTCTGACTAATGTATCATTGAACCTCAGTCTACATGTCAAGAAAATGAAGGGACTGGGGAGGGTAAGCCAGAAACCAAAGCTGAAGTAGAACCAGGGTCCTTTGAATCTTCATTTCATCGCTAATTTATTTATTCATTCAGTCATCAAATATTAAATGCTTAGAAATAGGGTTGCCAGATAAAATATAGAACTTCCAGTTAAATAAGAATTTGAGATAGGTACAAATAACTTTTAGTCTGTCTGTCCCAAATATTTCATGGGACACACTTAAATTAAAAAATATATATGTATTGTTTATCTGAAACTCAAATTTCACTGAGCATCCTGCATTTTTATTTATTAAACCTAATATCCTTACTAAAAGATGACTAGGTACCAGGCACTCTACTAGGAACTGAGCATGGGACACAAAATAAACCCAATCCTTGTCCCTGTGGCATGTCCAATGACGGAGGCAGGCATTCATGGAAGTAGTGCTCAGGTGACTCTAACTAGTGTATTGTGATAATTTCTTAGGAAGGAAAAGTACAGTGCTCAATAGCGGGACCTAACCTGGGCTGGAGAGCTTGTGAAAGTTCTCCAAGGAAAGGATATTTTATGATATTTGAGGTTCAGGGAGGATTTAATTAAATAAATAGAAAGGGAGGGGGACTTTGGGGGGCAGAAAGGGCAGTATATGTGAAATGATTTTTAGGTAGGAGGAATTATGGGAATTATGGTCTGCAGGAGAACAAGAAGCAGTATTGCTGGACCTCAGAGAAAAGGAGAGAGAGAAAGAGAGAAGAGGCTGGAGAGGTTGGCAAGGGCCAGGACAAACAGGGTCCTGCAGGTTGTGCTTAGCACACCCAGCTTTGTTCTAGATAATGCAAAGCCACTGAGGAGTTTAAAGTAGGGGCTGAGAAGATCAGGTTTCTAAAAGGTACCCTGTTTAGTGGTGGAGAGTTTGGAATCTGGGAAAAACTAGGGGACCTGCAACACAGATAATAAATGATGGTGACTTGGACCATCATCCGTGGGTCCTGGCCCAGTGCTGAGGAGAGAGAAGATTTGAATGCAGTGTCTTTCCCATTTCCTTAGGCTGTCAGGTGAGAGATGATGACATTAGTGATCACGAAAATGGAAAGGAAAGGATAGATGCAAGAGACACTATAAAAGTAGGATTGCCAGGTCTTGTTCAATAACTGCCTCTTGATTGATTGAGTAGAAATTAATGTCTTATGCCTTCAGTGGAGAGGAAAAAAATAAGCACACACATTATGTGACTGTTTAAAAATTGCTCCTTTATGTTCTCCTAGATCTTTTAATGTCACCAAATGTCACCCGTTCTGATTGTGTGCATGTAACACGACATGTAATTAATCCTGCAGGTACTAGGATGTGCAATTAAGGATATATGCATGGCGACTTGTAATTAAGCACAGTTATTGTGATGTGCACAAAGGTGGATGCATCCTGGTGTGTGTAATTATGCATGTGTCAGATGACATGAAATCACAACTCACTCTGTGAACAGGCTAAGGTCTCAGCTCCTATCTCGACCTGTTAATTGGTATTAATCTGCCTCTTTTAGAAGAACATATTTTGTAATTGAACTCTGAGGCATGAGCTATGGAAACATCCATGGATAACCAAAAAAGAAAGTTCTGTTTTCTTTCCATAAATATGTAATTGATATCCATCAATCATCTGGAAAAGAATATTGGGGTAATTTCCAAACAATGTCCTGTGTATAATAAAATGTTCTCACAAGGTCAACAGGACGACATAGGTTCCTTAATAGTCCCTCCTGTCAAAGAAGGCAGCCTGTGTGGTGCAAGAGTATATCCAAGATTCCTTGGTCATCCTCAGACAGATTCCAATCCACCCTGTCAACCAATGGGGCTCAACTGACTGCCTACAAGTTGTTTTTCAGGTCAGACTGGCTAAATTCCGGTCTCACATTGCCATTTATGAACTTGATTAGACAAACTATTTAAACCACAGCTTTCTCACTTCTAAAAAGAGAATAAAAAATAGTATTAATATCTTGCTCAAGGTTGTTGTTAGGATCAAATTAGATGGCATCAAAAGGCTTGGTAGAAAGTAAGATTCAATACTTGTTAACTACGTAAACTTTACGTACATTTTCTTATTCAGCCTTCACCATAATTCCATAGCATAGATATTTTTATTTCATGTATAGATGAAGATGCTGAGGTCCAGAGAGGTTAACAGTGTCACACAGATATTAGGAAATGGAGGAGGGGTTCAAATCCAGTTCTGTTTTACTCTGAAATGTATGAATGTTATACAGCATCCTTCCCCCTTTCTGTTGCAATAAGACTTTGCTTTAGTATAAGCATTATATCACACTGAGTTGTGTGTATGTGCGTATAAAGAACTGTAGAAGCTCTGGAACCAAAAAAACCCCAAATCAGAGTTCTAGATCCATTACTCATTACTGGTGTGAGCTTAGCAAGTTATTTCACCTCTCTGGGCTTCAGTTTCTTCATCTGTAATGTGGGGCTATTAATGCCTTACTCAGAGTGTTTCTGAGATTATTAAATGTCCATTTATCTATAACAGTAGCCACAGAACATGGCACAGAGCCTGTCCTCAATGGGAGCTGCTGTCATAATTTTTTTCTTCCCCTTTTTCTTCTTCATCTTCGTAGTCCCTAGGTATCGAACCTCTTTGCATGGCACAAAACAGGATCTCAGTAAATGTGTGTTGAGTTGAGCTAGTTTTCGCTGACAACCATCACATCTAGAGGTGGAGTTTTGTGGCTCAAGACCCCTTGAACAATGGAATGTGATTCTTCTAGACTGAAAGACTTGCTGCTGCATCATCAACCTGTCAGGCAGGAGATGGACAGAGGAGGACAAGACCAGATCTCCCAACCCCAGGCTGCCCCCCTCATCCTGGCCTTGTGATTCCTCTAAAGAGCCGCCAGCATCACACAGACCCTGTCTGTCTCGTGCCCTCGGTTATCATGTCAGCAGTGAGACACGGGGCATCAGAGTGACGGGGGCTGTCATGAGGCTGAAATGTTTTCTGTGTGCTCAGAAGAAAGGTTTTGCTAGGAGTGGGGAGGAGAGGAACTCAGGCACCTGACAGGGCTTGACAGCTGATTTCATTTCTTTGTCAGGAATGATCTTCACTCTTGAGGGGCTTAGGGAGCTGGAGAAGGGAAGGAAGCTTGGTGACTCCACTCAGATGGTACCCCCCAAACCCAGGGAGATAGACGGGAACAGGGGCAATGAGAATCAGGTTCACTCCAGCCAAAATACCCCTTGACCATTAACTCAGAAGATCATGGCTTTCCTGGTGTACCCTTGTGAGCCTTATACTTGTCAGTGACCTGACCTGCTGGCCAGAAAGTGGACAAAGCAAGGTCTACCTCTGATTTTAGCGAACACCTAGAACCTTCCTCTTTTCATTATTCATCTGCTAGTATTTCATTCCATTTCAATGTGTCTTCTGATTCTGCCACTTAATGTCTTAGCTTGATTTTCCTAACAGTGACACCTGCTACAGCCCTCTAAGAACTTTGTCTCAGACCCTTGGCTCTGGCATGCTCCACTCCTAGACATTGTAAGGCAGAGAACTACTTACGTTTTAAGTAGGAGGACTTTTCTGCCCCATGCCCAGTACTTTAATCTGGAAGGGACAGACCCCACACACCCCCTTCAGAAAAGTTGCTAAAAGCTGAAATATATCTGAGCTCATGCTCACTCTCCACCATGTCTTCCCATCCTTCTGCATGAATTGACAGGCACCCTCCTTGGCCAAGAGCCTTTTTGTCAAAGTCTGTTCTGCAGATTCTACATTTATTTTCAATGGCATAGGCTATACTCAAGTTTATGGCCATGAACCTTGTATGCTGGCACCTCTTATCAAAGATGCTTGGCATTTGGAGAGAGTCACATGAGCCTAGATGTTTAGGCATAAAGTCAGTACTTTATTCCCCCATTTCTTCATTTTCCTTGTAAGCACAGTTTCCTCTTCAAAGAGTCCCAGAAGAATTAGCAATGAGACACCACACTCTTTCCACAAACACTCTGGAGGTGCACCAACCTAGCTTTAGAGCCCTAGGACTCATCTGACTGGTCCTTAAGCAATTCAGACAGACACACATTATGTATATCTTTATCTGGTACTTATTTCACTTGGGTCTGGCATCTTAGGCATGCAGATAACCATGTTATCAAAGATAAGGATTTATATATACAATTTATATGGCAGTCAGGGTTAAAGAGATGATATTTTTGGGAAAACTTTTTCAGATTCCAGGAATGTCAAAAGAATTTATTCAACAAATAGGTACTCATTTTCCATTAAGGGCCAGAAACTGCATTAGGTACCAGGATTCAATGCAAGCAAGACACAGGAAATACTGTGCCTCTGCCCCAAGAAGTCTCAAGACTAATTGTCAAAAAGGCAGGTCAGCTGAGTCTGATACACTCTAAGTGTCATGTTAGGCATGAATACGGACCGGATGTTAAGGAAGGTGTTCTGACTCATGAAGGACAAATGGGGGATCAATCAGGGAGGCAGAAGGGCATTCCAGGGAGAAAAGGAAATGTGCAAAGGCAACAGGTTGAGGCTGAAGACGGTGTGGATAAGAGGACCTGGGTGGAGGTCAGCTCTGTGGGAGCAGGAGGTACAACAGAGTGTAAATAAGGACTGGGGCACGGTGATCAGTGCAGTCTCTGCAATGACACCACCAGACTGTCAACCTTGACTGTGCTCCTTATAAGCTGGGTACCCTGTGTCTGTTTCCTCTTTTCTCTGAGCCTCAGTGTCCTCATTTGTACAGTGGGGACATAGTAGTCCCTATCTCATAAGACTGGTGTAGAGATTAAGTTAGTTATTGCTTATACCATGGTTAGAACCCCGTCTGGCCCAGAGCGAATGCTGAACGACATGGTGGCTAGACTCAAGGTACAGAGAAGGGGAGGGTGGTTAGAAGCCTTCTGAGAGATGAGGCTGTCAGAGCTCAGGTCCAGAGGGGTTTTGTTAGCTGTGCTAAGAAATAATACTTGAACTCTGACCACAAATGCTTGTCATCCAGAAGGGGAGAGACAGTAGCAGAGTGACATAAATGCTGCAGTATGGAGAGAGAGTGGGCGGGGATGGGGAAGCTCAGAGAAAGGTCTGGGGAGACTGAGGAAGGCTTCTCAGAGTAGACGAGGATGGGGTGAAGTCCTGAAGGAGATGATCCATCTGGGAAAGCTGGGCTCAGACCTATGGTGCAGACAGAAGCCATCTCCAGAAACACATGCATGTTTGGTCCAGAAGCTCTCACTATCCAGAGAGTGAAGAGAAAACCCCCTGAGCCTTTCAGTTTCAGGATTCACGGTGCTCCCATCAACCCCTTGCGGTGCGGGTACTACAACAAACACATTCCCAGCTCCCCCACCTGATCCTCACCACTCCCTGAAAGGTAGCTCTCAAAATCCCCCTTTTACAGAGAGGGCTCTGGGAGGTCGTGTGATTTGTCCAAGATCATAAAGGTAAGTGGGGGAGCTCAGCTGTGAAACAAATGTCCATCTGACTTGATGGCTGGAGGCTTAACCATTAATTTCAGATATTTAAACTTCCACTAAGATGCTTCCCAGAGAACTTTTTTCCCAGAAGACAAGGGAGTGATACCTCAGAAGAGAACCCAGGGGAGTGTCCATAAAACCAAGAGTCCTTTAAAAGTCCAAGTCTAGTGAAGCAAACAGGAGATGAGATCTTAGTGAACAAGTGTGTGTGTGTGCATGAATGTGTGCAGATACGTAGGTGTGCGTACACATGCATCATTACCAAGATTGTAAATCCCTTTGCTACTGGTTGATTTTATCTTATAAATACACATAGATTGGAGATAGGTTGGCAGACAGACAAACAGACTTACATATATGCAGACATACAGATTGGGGGCTGGCAGTGAGTAAAGCTGCCCTGGTGGTTGACTCTAATAAAACCACTCTGGTGGAATAATGCAGTGCCTGAGAGATGGGGTGTAATATGGCTAAATGCTTTTACAGTTCCCCATTAAAGTAAGTGGATGGAAATTCATAAAATATTGATAGCGTTTGAAATGTGTTCATTCACAGCTCTGCCCAGAATCTCAAGTGGAGTGGTGGCAGGGTGACTGGCCCCAACCAAGGCGGCATGCCCCAGCCAGCACAGCCCCTCAATGCCCAAATACTTGGGATGTTATCTGGCCAACTGAGTTTGTAATTGGAGCACTGTGATGAGGCAGGCGGAGGTAGGAGAGAGGACTGCACCTTTTCCAGTCCCCATGCCCAGGCAGGAAAAGCACAGACAAAGGAGTTTTACCCCTTGGCATGAGCAAAGCTCTTGGGCAAAATTATAGAGCCAGGACAGCAAAATCAACAGAACTCCAAGTAGACTCATTACTTTTGTAATGCTTCTTCTGCCTGCTCCAACCATGTGTAAGAATGAAACTTCGATCACTCAGCCCCTGGCTACAGCTGATTGTCCCACAAGTACCTGGCCAAATGAGGCCGGTCAGAACTTTTCCCTGGAAACTCTTAAATGGTGCTCCAGGGAGCCAGTCTGTTTTTTGTTGGTAAATCTGAGATGCCTAGCTACAGACTACTTCCAACTCTGCTTCTCTTGATGGAGACAAAGCCTTCTAAGGGAACAAAACCTGCAGAAAGAGAAAAGCAGACACAAAGATGGAAATGCCTTGTGATGTTCAAACCCTTGGTTTTATCACCCCACGGTAGGAACTGAAACACTGCTTTAGTTTGCAGAAGAAAAAAAAAAATCCCTGATTCTGCCTAAGCAAACTTGACTTCTGGAAAATGTCACCTTCAAACTCATTTTGCTTTATATCCTCCGTCTGTATATAATAATCAATAATTAGGTGTAATATTTATGGATCATTTTTCCATGTACTGATCACGTTGCTACACTCCTTTATAAATTTTTACCTTGAAAACTCAGAGGAATCCTATGAAGTGTCTATTATTGTCATTCCTATTTTACAGATGAAGAAACTGAGACTCTGAGAGGAGACACAGCTAATTTCATATATTTATTAAATGGCAGAGCCAGGAGTTAAATAAGGATGAGTTTGATGCCAACTCTGTGTTCTTAGCGGGTGCACTCCACTCTACTTGAAAATAAAGACATTTAACTGTCTTTTGGCTCTTGCTTCTCCCGGGCAATCGCTCCAAGTTCCGTGGACTCTCACTCCCAAATATATTGCTGCCGGCTTCTCTCCGGTCTCCATCGTAGGTCAGGTAGTCATCACCCCTCATCTGGGCTGGGGCTCCCTCACTGATCTCTCAGATCCCAGTCTCTGTCAAAGGAAATTTGTCCTCCACTTTATAAGTGTCCTTTTCTTTCTTTTTGTCAAACGCTGCTTTGATCATGCTACTTCTTTGCTGGAAAGTCTTCAGTGAGAACACATTTTATACCAGACCAAGGTCAAATTCCTTGCCAAGGCATTCAGTATTTTTCACAGTCTGACCCCAACCTACCTCTCAAGACTAATTACCAGCAGGTCTCCACAATCCTCCCTCTCCTCTGTCGACTCTGAAAGTTCTCATTTGTGATGTGCCTTTCTCTTGCACGTTTCTTCCTAGCCTTTTCTCCTTCTCGCTCATACAGAACTGATCTTTTCACGTGGTCACACAGTTTCTCATGGGGAGACCTACAACTGAAACCCAGGTATTCGAAGTCACAATACCTACTCCTCAGGATTTTTCACTTAGTGTTTTTTCCCACATAGTCACTGAGCGCATTAAGCTGTTTAATTTCTAAAACTCTGGGCTTCTCTCTTTGGGGATGAAAGCATTCATGGCATTCACAGTCTCTGGTAACATATAGTACCTGAGAGGAAAAATACAATCATTTGTTTAAACTGAGAGATCATTTTTGTCATGTATTGGTGTCTATAAAGATTTTAAGATGATGTGACATAGGATATACATGTTTTAGTGAACTACCAGGTTCAAAATTTTCTTTAGGGATTTTTAGTCTCACTTTGTACCCTGCATAAAACTTCCCTTCGTACGAACCTGAAGGCTGATAACCCATTCTTTCCTGCAGCTCCTCTAGCAGGGAGAGCTCCCTGTACCTACTGTTGCAGTAGTGGAGAGCATTCAACAGCTCCAGGGGGGTCCTAGATGCACTGAGCCCGAATCAACTTCCTGGCAACTCCAAATGCTGATTTCATTCTGCCTCCAAGACACGCTGAATGAGCCCACTCCTCCTTCCATGCTGCAGTAATTTTTTTAAAAAGACATTTGAACATGGGTCCTGTACAATTTCACTTGACCCATGAGCCTCTCTCATTCTTTGTGAGCACCTTCCCCATCAGTTTCTTTCACCCAGGAACTAGCTGTCCAGTGAGGGGTCCTTTCTTGGATTGACGGCCATTGAAGGGAAGTTAAATGTGCTGACAGGTAAGATCGGGGCAGGATATTTTCTGGGAGGCTTTGGCCTCCGGGAGGTCAATGCAGGAATACTTTAGTTTCTGAAGATTAAATTGGGTTTTACTAATGGCTTGAATTTCCTATGGACAGAGAGTGGAAAGTAATGCAAGGAAAGGAGATTTCAATCAAACACTTGATAAGACTCCCACAGCGGATTTAGCCCCCATGGTGCCTCCGTGCCCAGGTGTGCGGCTGTTGAAGCCTTAATCGGGCCCCCCGCTGAGTTAACCAGAAGGTGTTTTTTTTAATCTAAGGCAAGTTTAATTAAATCCTTTTCCATCTTGAGGAGAACCGTTTGCTTGGAGGGCTCTCATAGAGCAAAAATTCTCTGAGTTTGCGGTTGAACTGTCCCATTTTCCCAATCTGATCTCCAACATGGACTTCACTCTCCGAGCCTCAGTCTGCTCATTTATAAAATGGCACTTTGTCCTGATTGCTTGGTAGAATCCCTGATGTGTGGACACCCTTCCAGCTATTTTTCACCTGGTCAGCCCCTACTCTACCTGGAAAAATTTGTCTATGACATTAGTTCTTTGAAAGAGTCCCCAGACTTCCTGATCCCACAAACTAGAAGAGGTCCCCACTGAGGTGCTGCCACAGCTTGTCATGTTTTCCTTCTTGTAGAACTCCTGATATCTCGGGCTGTGTGCTTAATTCTCCATCCCTTCAGGACTGCAGTGACTATGAGAGGAGGAAGCATAACCATCCTGTCTCCTGCCTTGGCCAGTGTCTGGAACCCAGTGAGTGTTATGGAAATATTTATCGAAAGAGTGACGAAGCTTTAAAACCAATAAAGATACAAAACCACAAACAGAGGAACATGATAGTCATCTGTAACCCTGCATTTGAGTACAATGGATGCTTCCAGTGAAAGATTTTCACAATAAGAAAGATTATTTCTAGGTATTGACAAAAGAAAATGACAACATCCATCTAATTCTCAAGTCAAGGCATGCTGTTAAAGCCAGAGATCTCAATGGTAGCATTTCAGGAGCCCCTCTAATTGTATGGGTGAAGGAGTCTCAAAGGAGATATCACTTAAATATTCACATGCAGCTGATTTTAGTCAAAACATTCTGAAAGATGGAATGGGGAGGCAGCAGCACGATTTGCTTCTTTCTGGGTGAATACCTGATTAAACATCAGTTGGGTGTGAAATCCTTTAAGCCACATCTCTTCATCCAGTGTCAGCCACAGACACTAGTCCCAGCCCAACTCCCCCAGTGGAGTACCGGTCAATGGGATCTGGGAGTCTGTGCCACTCCTCATCCCAGTCGTGGGTTTCTTTGACCCGGAGCAATGGGACAGCCTTGGGAACCTGATGGGTGCTCAGGTAGGTGCAGCCCGGAAGTATAGGTGAACTGGTGCCTAAAGGGCCACCTTGCCCACTGGATGGATAGACACCTCCCTTGCCTTGTTGTCCCTAGGCTGAGTTCTGAGTTATTTCATGACGTCTGTTCAAGCGTTCCTTGAAAACACCTGAATTTTTTGCAAACTGCAGCACAAGTCTTTTGGAGTACCAGACAACTCAGTGACCTCTGTTATGGTTTTCCCCCCATCCCTCATCACTCCCCAGCCCCCCACTCCTGTTCCCTAGGGACACTATCCACATGTAAGGTGTCATCTCAGGCTTGCCTTCCAAAGGCATCTGGACAACAAAGGTTGGTTTTTCTCCCCACTGATCCCCAAGTAATAACACTTACACCATTAACCACAGGTTATTCATTTTTACCGAGATAAAATGCGCATATCATACAATTAACCATTTTAAAGTGTACAGTTCAGTGGTATTTAGAGAATTCGCAATGTTGTACAATGAGGAGCCCTTTCTAGTTTCTAAGAGGTATAGAGGTACAAATGTAAAGACCCTTCTCTATGCCACACCTCACTTACTCTGACCTTGAATTAGCAGAAATCTGGGAGAGGACGTCAGCCTTATTGAGTCATGGAATTCCCCTACATCATAGGAGGCAGGGAGCCTTCAAAAGGATGAGTGGGGTTACAAAAGCATAATCAATATGTCGGGTCCTAAAATATGGACAATTGCATGTATATTCTCTGCACACTTGAAAATAATTTATATTCTCAATTATTAAGATTTAGATACCTATTTTGGTAATTGTGTAGTGTAGGCCTTCTAAATTTTGTCCACTTGAATTTTGTTCACTTGATGTATCTTGAATTGAGCTGGTATGTTAGATACTGCTGTCATTTCCTATTCTTTCTTGTATGTCCTATAGTTTCTAATTTATGTTTTTGCTGTGTTTTTAGATACATAAGTAATCATAACAGCTCTGTCTTTATTGTGCTTTACAGAATTGCCTCTTTTAAATAGCACTGGCCTAAATTTAGAGTGACTTACATCCCAGTCTGCCCAGAGATTTGCCAGGATATGAAACTTTCAGTGCTAAAACCCGGGCAGGAAATTCCCAGGCAAATTGGACAAGTCAGTCACCCTACCTAAATTCTACTTTTTCTTGTAAGATGGTGAATTTTGATATATTTTATTTATTTATGTTTTGGTAATAGTTTATTGAGATATAATTCATAAAGTAAAAACTTACCCATTTAAAGTGTAGAATTCAATGGTTTGTAGTATATTCACAGAATTGTGCAGCCATCAATACAATGAAGTATTCCATATAATTGAATATTATTTGGCAATCAAAAGGACTGGAAATGATATACATATACCATGGATGACTCTTGAAAACATTATGCTAAATGAGAGAAGCCATTCTTGAAACAGCACATATTGTGTTTGACATGAATCGCACAGTATACACAAATTTATAGCCACCGAACTCAGATTAGTGGTTGCCTAGAACTAGGGGCTTAGGGAAATGGCACTTGGCCACTCTTGGGTGTGGATTTCTCTTTGAGGTGATGAAAATGGGTTCTGATTTATTTTCATTTTCATTTGCCTAGTATATATTGTCCCATCCTTTTATTTTATTTTATTTATTTTTTAATTTTATTTTGGTATCCTTAATCTAAAATTACATGTGCAATATTAGGGTTATTAAACTACCCCCTTCATCAGGTCCCCCCCACCAACCCCATTACAATCACTGTCCATCAATGTACTGAGGTGCTAGAGAATCACTACTTGTCCTCTCTGACTTGCACAGCCCTCCCCGCGCCCCCCCCAACATTACGTCTGCTAATCGTAAAGCCCATTTATCCCCCTTGTCCCTCCCTTCACAATCATCCTCCCCAGTCCCTTTCCCTTTGGTAACTATTAGTCCGTTCTTGGGTTCTGTGAGTCTGCTGCTGTTTTGTTCCTTTAGTTTTTTTCTTTGTTCTTATACTCCACTTATGAGTGAAATCATTTGATACTTGTCTTTTTCGGCTTGGCTTATTTCACTGAGCATAATACCCTCTAGCTCCATCCATGTTGTTGCAAATGGTAGGATTTGTTTTCTTCTTATGGCTGAATAATATTCCATTGGGTATATGTACCACATCTTCTTTATCCATTCATCTACTGATGTACACTTAGGTTGCTTCCATTTCTTGGCTATTGTAAATAGTGCTGCGATAAACATAGGGGTCCATATGTCTTTTTCAAACTGGGCTGCTGCATTCTTAGGGTAAATTCCTAGGAGTGGAATTCCTGGGTCAAATGGTATTTCTATTTTGAGTTTTTTGAGGAACCTCCATACTGCTTTCCACAATGGTTGAACTAATTTGCATTCCCACCAGCAGTGTAGGAGGGTTCCCTGTTCTCCACATCCTCACCAACATTGGTTGTTGTTTGTGTTTTGGATGTTGACCATCCTCACTGGTGTGAGGTGATATCTCATTGTGGTTTTAATTTGCATTTCTCTGATAATTAGCGATGTGGAGCATCTTTTCATGTACCTGTTGGCCATCTGGATTTCTTCTTTGTAGAAGTGTCTATTCATGTCCTCTGCCCATTTCTTAATTGGATTATTTGCTTTTTGTTTGTTGAGGTACATGAATTCTTTATATATTTTGGATGTCAACCCTTTATCAGATACGTTATTTATGAATATATTCTCCCATACTGTAGGATGTCTTTTTGTTCTACTGATGGTGTCCTTTGCTGTACAGAAGCTTTTCAGCTTGATATAGTCCCACTTGTTCATTTTTACTTTTGTTTCTCTTGCCCGGGGAGATATGTTCATGAAAAAGTCGCTCATGTTTATGTCCAAGAGATTTTTGCCTATGTTTTTTTCTAAGAGTTTTATAGTTTCATGACTTACATTCAGGTCTGTGATCCATTTTTAGTTGACTTTTGTGTATGGGGTTAGACAGTAGTCCAGTTTCATTCTCTTACATGTAGCTGTCCGGTTTTTCCAACACCAGCTGCTGAAGAGGCTGTCATCTCCCCATTGTATATCCAAGGCTCCTTTATCATATATTAATTGACCATATATGTTTGGGTTAATGTTTGGATTTTCTATTCTGTTCCACTGGTCTGTGGGTCTGTTTTTGTGCCAACACCAAATTGTTTTGATTACTGTGGCTTTGTAGTAGAGCATGAAGTCAGGGAGCGTAATTCCCCGTTTTATTCCTCCTTCTCAGGATTGCTTTGGCTATTCGGGGTCTTTGGTGGTTCCATATGAATTTTAGAATTATTTGTTCCAGTTCATTGAAGAAAGCTGTTGGTATTTTGATAGGGATTGCATTGAATCTGTAGATTACTTTATGTAGTATACCATTTGACAATATTTATTCTTCCTAGCCAAGAGCATGGAATGAATTTCCATTTGTTAGTGTCCTCTTTAATTTCTCTTAGGAGTGTTTTGTAGTTTTCAGGGTATAGGTCTTTCACTTCCTTTGTTAGGTTTATTCCTAGGTATTTTATTGCTTTGGATGTAATTGTGAATGGAATTGTTTTCCTGATTTCTCTTTCTGTTAGCTCATCATTAGTGTATAGGAAAGCAACAGATTTCTGTGTGTTAATTTTGTATCCTGCAACTTTGCTGAATTCAGATATTAGTTCTAGTAGTTTTTGAGTGGAGTCTTTGGGTTTTTTATGTACAGTATCATGTCATCTGCAAATAGTGACAATTTGACTTCTTCTTTACCAATTAGGATGCCTTGTATTTCTTTGTTTTGTCTGATTGCCGTGTCTAGGACCTCCAGTACTATGTTGAATAACAGTGGAGAGAGTGGGCATCCCTGTCTTGTTCCTGATCTTAGATGAAAAGCTTTCAGCTACTCGCTGTTACGTATGATGTTAGCTGTGGATTTGTCATATATGGCCTTAGGATGTTGATGTACTTGCCCTCTATACCCATTTTGTTGAGAGTTTTAATCATGAATGGATGCTGAATTTTGTCAAATGCTTTTTCAGCATCTATGGAGATGATCATGTGGTTTTTGTTCTTTTTGTTCATGTGGTGGATGATGTTGATGGATTTTGGAATGTTGTACCATCCTTGCATCCCTGGTGAATCCCACTTGATCATGGTGTATTTTTGAATTCGGTTTGCTAATATTTTGTTGAGTATTTATGCATCTACGTTCATCAGGGATATTGGTCTGTAATTTTCTTTTTTTGTGAGGTCTTTGCCAGGTTTTGGTATTAGTGTGATGCTGGCTTCATAGAATGAGTTTGGAAGTATTCCCTCCTCTTCTATTTTTTGGAAAACTTCAAGGAGAATGGATGTTATTTCTTCTCTATATGTCTGGTAGAATTCAGACGTGAATCCATCAGGCCCGGGGGTTTTGTTCTTGGGTAATTTTTTGATTACCGCTTCAATTTCCTTGCTGATAATTGGTCTGTTTAATTTTTCTGTTTCTTGCTTGGTCAGTCTTGGAAGGTTGTATTTTCCTAAGAAGCTGTCCATTTCTTCTAGGTTTTCCAGCTTGTTAGCATATATATTCTCATAGTATTCTCTTATAATTCTTTGTATTTCTGTGGGGTCTGTCATTAATTTTTCCCTTCTCATTTCTGATTGTGTTTATGTGTGTAGATTCTCTTTTTCTCTTAATGAGTCTGGCTAGGGTTTTATCTATTTTGTTTATTTTTTCAAAGAACCAACTCTTGGTTTCATTGATTTTTTTCTATTGTTTTATTCTTCTCAATTTTATTTATTTCTTCTCTGATCTTTATTATGTCCCTCCTTCTGGTGACTTTGGGCCCCATTTATTCTTCTTTTTCCAGTTTCAGTAATTGTGTCTTTAGACTATTCATTTGGGATTGTTCTTCCTTCTTTAGATAGGCCTGGGTTGCAATATATTTTCCTCTTAGAACTGCCTTTGCTGCGTCCCACAGAATTTGTAGCTTTGTGTTGTTGTTGTCTTTGGTCTCCAAATATTCTTTGATCTCTGTTTTAATTTGGTTGTTGACACATTGATTTTCTAGAAGAATGTTGTTAAGTCTCCATGTATTTATGAACCTTTCTGTTTTCTTTCTAAAATTTATTTCTAGTTTTGTACCTTTGTGATCTGAGAAGTTGGTTGGTAGAATTTCAATATTTTTGAATTTACTGAGGTTCTGTTTGTGGCCTAGTATGTGGTCTATTCTGGAAAATGTTCCATGTGCACTTGGGAAGAATGTGTATCCTGTTGCTTTTGGGTGTAGAGTTTTGTAGATGCCTGTTAGGTCCATCTGTTCTAGTGTGTTGTTGAGTGCCTCTGTGTCTTTACTTATTTTCTGTTTGGTTGATCTGTCCTTTGGAGTGAGTGGTGTGTTGAAGTCTCCTAACATGAATGCATTGCTATCTATTTCCTCCTTTAATTCTGTTAGTATTTGTTTCACCTATGCCGGCACTCCTGTGTTGGGTGCATATATATTTATAATGGTTATATCCTCTTGTTGGACTGACTCCTTTATCATTATGTAATGTCCTTCTTTATCTCTTGCTACTTTCTTTGTTTTGAAGTCTATTTTGTCTGATACAAGTACTACAACACCTGCTTTATTGTCCTTGTTGTTTGCATGAAATATATTTTTCCATCCCTTCACTTTTACTCTGTGTATATCTTTGGGTTTGAGATGAGTCTCTTGTAAGCAGCATATAGATGCGTCTTGCTTTTTTATTCTTTCTATTACTCTGTGTCTTTTGATTGGTGCATTCAGTCCATTTACATTTAGGGTGATTATTGATAGATATGTACTTATTGCCATTGCTGGCTTTAGATTTGTGGTTACCAAAGGTTCAAGGGTTGCTTCTTTACTATCTAACAATCTAACTTAACTTTCTTGTTAAGTTATTGTAAACACTGTCTGATTCTTCTTTATTTCTCTCCCTTCTTATTCTTCCTCCTCCATTCTTTATATACTAGGTGTTTTATTATTTGCCTTTAGTTAGTGTTTGGATGGTCTTTCTTTGCTATGATTTTATTTTCTCTGGTGACATCTTTTTAGCCTTAGCAGTGCTTCCATCTAGAGCAGTCCATTTAAGATATCCTATAGAGGTGGTTTATGGGAGGCAAACTCTCTCAGCTTTCACTTGTCTGGAAATTGTTTAATCCCTCCCTAAAATTTAAATGATTATCATGCTGGATACAATATTCTTGGCTCAAGGCCCTTCTGTTTCATTACGTTAAATATATCATGCCATTCTCTTCTGGCCTGTAAGGTTTCTGTTGAGAAGTCTGATGATGGTCTGATGGGTTTTCCTTTGTAGGTGATCTCTTTTCTCTCTCTAGCTGCCTTTAATACTCTGTCCTTATCTTTGATCTTTGCCATTTTAATTATTATGTGTCTTCATGTTGTCTTCCTTGGGTCCCTTGTGTTGGGAGGTCTGTGGGCTTCCGTGGACTACAAGACTATTTCCTTCCCCAGCATGGGGAAGTTTTCAGCAATTATTTCTTCAAAGACACTTTGCATCCCTTTTTCTCTTTTCTTCCTCTGGTACTCCTATAATGTGAATATTGTTCCGTTTGGATTGGTCACACAGTTCTCTTAATATTCCTTCATTCCTATAGATCCTTTTATCTCTCTCTGCCTCAGCTTCTCTGTATTCCTGTTCTCTGATTTCTATTCCATTAACAGTCCCTTGCATCTTGTCCTGTCTGCTGCTAAGCCCATCGATCGCTTGTCTGATTTCTGCATTGCCTTTCCTCGCTTCCTCCCTTCCTCCCTCACCTCTTTCATATTTCTCTATAGATCCATCAGTATGGTTATGACTTTTATTCTGAAATCTTTTTCTGGAAGATTGTGCATTTCCATCTCATCAGGTTCTGCCTCTGGTATTGTTTGTGTCTTGGTAAGCTTTGTTTGTACCATATTGCTCTGTCTTTTCATGGTGATAGAAGTGGTCGCTGGTAGGTGCCACATATGTCAGCTGAACTCTTTAAGACTTTTAAAAAGAAAGAAAAGAAAGAAAAGAGAAAAGAAAAAAAAGAAAGAAAGAAAAGAAAGAAAAAAAAAAACGCCCACCGGGTGTAGGTTCTGTGAAGATGCTGTAGGTGGTGCTGCTGCTCCACTATTCTGCAGCCGTGGCCGCGCCACTCCGTGGGGCCCTTTGTAATTCTGGCCGGGGCGGGATGGAATGGGAGGCTGCTGATCTCTATGGAAAGTCTCAGTGTGGCTACTTTTTCCCAGTTGCCAGCCAAGGGGTACGAATTTCCCCAGGACTCCCAGCCTGCTGGGCTGAGTGTGCTGGGATGATCCTGCTCCTCCGTTGGGGCCCTGTCTCTTTAAGGCCGCTAAAAAAGCGCACGCTTTTCTTTTGTCCCGGGGAGCTGGCTGGGCAGACCCGGGTGCATTCCCTGGCCCAGATCCTGCAGCTCTGACTCTCCAGTTTCCGATACACTGCACGATGTGTGTCAGTGCTCCCGGCACAGATCACCAGGGCTGGTTATTTCATGGGCCTGTACTTCCACTCCCTTTTTGGCTCTGAATATTCTCCTCCGACTGGTGCGCTGGGGTGGGGGAGTGCTCGGGCCTGCCGGGTCGCTGTTCTGTATCTTACCCGCTTCGCGGGGTGCCAAGTCCTCCCAGGTGTAGCTGCAGGCTGAGTTCCATCCTATATCTTCTGCTCTCTCTTTTAGGAATAGTTGTTATTTGTTGCATTTTCATGAATATATATGGTTTTCAGAGGAGATTTCCACTGTCCTGCTCATGCCACCATCTTCCCGGAACTCCCATCCTTTTATTTTTAATTTGTCTATATCTCATAATTTCAAGGTCTATATCTATTATTTACAAGAGGCTAGAATTTGTTTTGTTAGAGAATCTGAATGTTTTAAATAGGTAAGTTAAGCCCATGACATTTATTGATATGACTGTTACATTTGCCCTCGGCTCCTATTGTTTTATGTTATATTTATACCATCCTTTATACAAATGGTCTTTCATAATTTGTTCTCTTTTGTTTATTTTTATTTTTTCAAGTGTTTTGGGGGAGTTAGGAAGATGAAGTACTCAGGAGAATTTGTGAGTTTGTCCTAATTGCCTCCTTTATGTCAATACTTTCATGTAATTCTCCTTTGGCAATTGACTATTGGTTTGCTATTAAGAATAATATTGAAATTTGCTAGTTATCTCTTCACCACCTTCTATCCCAGGAATTGATTCAAAACCATATCCTTTTATTCTTAGGTAATAACTATAAGCCATTCATAAGCTTCATCTGCTTTTCATATGCTCCCTCCCTTTTTAAAAGTAGATGCACTTTTCCTACAATTTTGGAACATAGAGTTGTTATGGCCTGTACTTTTTCCCATACAACCATCATTTATACTTAGTTCTACAGGTAGCTATGTATTTATCACTCACCACCAAGCCCTATGTCAATGTCTCTCCAGTCAATTTCATTCTCTGGTAGTTTACTCAGTAAAGGCTCCTGGGAACAGTATTTCCTGAGTTCCTGCTTGTTGATAGCAGTTTGTCTGCAGTCTATACTGGAAAGTAAGTTTGGCTGTATTAATAATATATGGCTCTTATTTTCTTTCCTTGAGTATCTTAAACATGTCACTCCATTGTCTCCTGCTATAAAGCATTGCTGTCTTTTTTTTTAAGTGACTTAGTCCTTTTACCTGGGATCCCAGAATATACTTTTGAGAATACTTCAGTATTGGTCATTTAGGCCTTTTTTCTTGGGTATATGGTGTTCCTTTTCAGTATGTGGTTTCAAAATTTATTTTTAATTTTAGAGAAGCTGCTATTTTTATTATTTCTGCCCATTGCTTGGTTTTCTTCTTTATGAACTCTTTGTGTACATGTTATTTTATACATATATTCATATTTGTTGTTTTTTTACCTCTTCTATTTCTGCTACTTTGTTTCAAAGTTTTCTTGATACCTTTGCTCATTTGTTTTAGTGTTTGCCATTTTACTTCTTTCACCTTTATCTCATGGCATTTTCTGCTGTCTTCATTAACTCCCATGTTCTTTCCGGTTTCAGATTTATTTCTTACACGAATTTATGTTGTATTTCTTATTCTTTCTGAGTTCTATAGCTTTATACTAAGTTGTTCTTTTACAGTTCTCTGTTTTTCCTTCATTTCCTCATTATTATCTTAATGCTTTTAGCACCTTTTGAAGTTTTAGGCTACAGGGTTCATCTTCTTGGAGTTATTATTCTTCTCGAGATATTATTATTCTCCCCAGTCTCCTTTTACTTTATTCATAAATCTATATGAGACTCAAACTCCATCTTTTCCTGGAACCTGTTCTTACATGAAATTAGTTGTCCTTAACTTTCGGTTAGGTTGGATTTTCTAGCTTCGTGGTTCTAGAGCAGTCTTGTTTGGTTTTGTAATATGACCTCTCCTTTCTGAGAGTTCCTTACTTCTCTCACACTTTCATCTGTCTCCTCTTTCTTTTGACCTATCATCTCTGTCCAGTTTAATCTGGCTTCTGTTTCTAGCAGTTTCTCATTCTTGTGGGATTTTGCCCTAGAATGAAAATCAACCAGATCCTCTTAGGAATTCATTGAGCTCAGGCTATTCCAGCCCCTTCAGACTTAGTGGGGTCTTCTGCCCTCTGCTGCATCAGGGAGCATTCGAAATCCCAGCCCCCGAATCCCTCTGCCTGCTTTCTGCTGAATATCTGGGGATGGTTTGGCTCTTTGCCTGCTTTCAGAGCCATCAGAGAATCTGTTGCACCCCTCTGCCTCTTCCCTCACAAATTCTAATACCATGCCAATCTCGAAGTGCCGGTGTGTCATCCACAACTGCTCACAATTTGAGGTTTGGAGGATACCTTGATAACTCATTAAAAAAACAAACAAACAGAATTTGGCAGTGGGTATTTGGTTTTCATATCCTAGCTTTGTTTTGATTGGGGATTTAGGGAGGTACAAAAACAGTGTATCAATGTTGTCTTCCCAGAATTTGTATATTGCCTTTTGGAGTAATCCTTAAAGGACTCATTTACAAGGATATCCAACATGTGCAATTGCCACCTCCCCATGAATAATCACCAAATCTGTGTTAAAGGTCTCAGCCTCATTTGTTACCGATTCTGTCACATGAGACCTCTATAACTTTTAGAAACATGCACAATTAATTTTATTTGAGGTTGTTTCAGACAAGTGTCTTACTCAAACACTAATTCATTATTCAAAATGAACTCCTAAGAGAATCTGCAATGACAAAGTGATAGGTAGACTTCCTCTTGGGGGGACATCTCACTGGGGGCGGGGGTAAGTATCACCTGCATGCAGTGTAGTCACTGGATGTGAGGCTGGGAAGTCAGACGGAAACTAGGATAGAAAGACACAAAAGAATGTCAGCCCTCATGGTAGCTCAAATAGGTTGCTCCAATAGCCATCAGTTCTGAAGCTGCTCAGAGAAGCAAAAGCATGGTGAGGTTGTGGTGTCTGACACGTTCTTCATGGGTGGGGGTGGTTGAATGCTCTTAGAAATACATTCGGGTAGAGAGGGTATTGTAACTGTCTATGTGCATTTGAGGTGGATGGAGGGGGATTCTTGGCAGTTAGAGGGTCTCTCCAAGCACAGATCTAGTCCTGGCTGGATGCAGAAGTAGCATTTCCAATCTTTTTTCTGTTTACTAACCTAAATATATTCTGTTAAACAAAATACTATGATGCAGCAGACAGTTTTTGTGAGCTGTAGGCAGAGGACTCTCTGTTGCCCTGGAAATGCACATTTCTCTAGCTCCTTTTCCTGGGAATGTCAGGTGTGAATCATACCTCCAGAGTCCAGCCAGATAAGCTATCAAAGGCTAGGATTCCACTGATCTAGAAATACACACCCATAATCCAGCTACAACCCACCCTTATCTGGTCCAGTCCCTGCAGTTCACACACACACACACACACACACACACACACACACACACACACACACACACACACACTCCTGGTTCCCAAAGGACTGATGAAAGATATCAACGTTACTGATTATCAGGAGACCTAGGTGACCTAGATGAGATACTTACATGCACATTACACAGCAAAACTTCCAAACAGTCTCTTGAATGACCTCCATGTTGCCACAGTTTCCCTACAGTAATTGTCATGTGACCCCACTACCACCTACCCTTTCCGGTTGCCTTCCCTCACAGGTGTGTTTTCCCCACAGGCGTCACCATTCTCTTGCTTTTGAGAAGATATTTAACTCTCCCACAACCTGGCTTCTCCATTTTGCTTCCTCTCTCAACATCGCTGATCAACAAATGAAAGGCTGTCCTCTGCGGTCCCTTCTCCTTTTAAGGAAGAGTGGAAGGGAAGGTTGTAAATAGCACTCAATTCCCCAGTTTCTTTTGTGTCTCAATCCTGGAGTTCCTGTAGAACTAAGAGTTTGCTTCAATTTGCTTACTATCTCTTCCTTATTAGACAGTCAGAACATGTGGTAAAATATATTCTGCAGTTGCTACCAAGACGGTTGGTTTTCAGCTGGGCAAAAGCATGGGGAAAAGCATGCCACCAATTGCTGTCATTGCAACCTTGATATTGTAACCAGATGGTTGTGGGAACATAGGGTGCCAGGAGACACAAATATCAGAAATGTCACAGTACCCTTACTTGGGACTACAGCTCTGAGATTTGGAGCCACTTTCCTGGGTGTATGGCTCACTAATTTATAAAAAGAACAGAGTAGATGTGCCACAGTTGATGATCGGAACAAATTTGTGTGGGTGTGTGTGTGCGTGTGCTTGTGTGCTTGTGTGCAAAAGTGCACATGTGCTAGAGGGGATGGTGAGAGGTGGATCAATTTGAACAGGCATTCTGAAACAAAGCATCATATGGAAATGACAAAGCATCATATAGAAATGATGTAGGTCAAAACTTTAGGGTGAGACAGAATGGCCTGATTCCAGAAGTGGAGCATTTATTAAGACACAATCAACTACGTCTGTAATTAAATCCTCCCAACAATCCATTATCATTCCCTTTGTGCAGATGATTGAAATAAGGCTCAGAGAAATTAGATAATCTGGCCAAGATTATACAACTGGTAAGACTTCTGATTCTTTAAGTCCAGGCTGCATCTACTCTCCAGCCTGCTTCCAGAGTGCCCCCCGTCCACTGGCAGCTTTGTATTTCAATAAAGGAACACAGCTGGAGATGAAGAAGGAGCAGACATTGACACTCGCTGCCCCTCAGTTCTCTCCCTAACCAATGGTCCACCATGCTTCTCATCACAGAGTTGGTAGGTCTCAGGCTAGCACCATGGTTCAGCCCAACCAGTTGGAAGAGGCGAGCAAGAGGCCAGCATGTACTTTGTCTCTGGCCAGCCCTGAAGCCCAGTCCTCGTCTGTCCTCCTAATGCGAGGATCCAGGCCCTCCCTTCTCCCCCCGCCAGCCTCACCGCTGAGGACAGAAGCACAGCTGGAAAAATAGATAGGTCTTTCTAACCCTCTCATGCGTGTGCTGTGGGGCTAGGTAGCTCTATAAATATGGTAATGGCTTGTCAAGCATGCCCGGACTGGAAATGAGACTGAGAGGCTGGAAAAAGGCTGTTCCCACTGATAACTGCCACGGCAGGCCTGCTAGAGGAACCTGTGCATCCCAGCTTCAGGCTCAAACTAACCTCCACCCCACTGAGTAGATCCCCTGTCCTCCTCCACCCTCCTGCCTTATTAATCGCCGCCTATACCCACCTGTTTCCCGATTACACTGATGACATCCACAGAGGAAAGAAGGCAAGCAGCAGCTCGTGTTTTGTCTATTACCAGGAAGCCCAGCAACAACACAGCTACACTGATGCATGCAACGGGGACCCAGCTTGACACTTCCCTGCCTTGTCCCTACTGAGAAAAACGACAGCTACAAGAAAAAGCCAAATGCCTGCTCAGCCTACCCAGCGGCATGCTCACAGATGCTGTGCCTGTCACCAGCCTTTCCCCGGCTCTTTCTTTTCTGGAGGGCAGGCCGTGTCCCCACCCCACCACCAAGGCTCTGCGGAAAATGGTGACTGAGATCCTTCAGGAACTTCAGACAAAGGTCTTAACACCACTCTAGAACCTTCTGTTTCTGCCAGATGAAAATGGTGATGCTTATTTCAGGTTGTCAGACGATTTTGAAGTCCTCTTTAAGCCTTGGTGGAGGCTGCTGCTCCCTCCATACCCACCCTGCTCTTTCTTGCTAATGTGACCATTCCCTCTGAGCAGCAGCGAGACCCACTGGGTTTGCATTGCTGCAACAAAGGGATAGTACGGCAGAAGAAGAGAAAAGGCTTTGAGTATCAAAAGCCTACAGCCAGAAGGTAGCCAAGGATGGGCGATTGCATGCTGGGTTTCTTAGCCTTCTCTGTGCCACGTGGTGTCTATAGATACATCTGAATAATGTTTTTACATGCATAAACCACATGGCAGAACAATTTTTCAACGTCATATCATGACTCTCGGACAAATATAAAATGAATGCGTTTTAACATTTTTATTTAACTCACTAGTGAATGAACAAATCAGGAAGATGTTACAAACAGTGCAAAGGGGGAATTCAAAAAGGAGAAATGGATAAGCAATTAGAAATGCTAAAATGAATGTGTTAATATATGTAGAAGTCGCTTATAACTTGGAAGGCAGAGAGGTCATGGTGGGAGTAGGAGTCACTTTTACCTCTACAGGACAAATTTCACTTCCATGGGCAGGAGTTATTTCCATTACTCTAAGTTTTCCTCAACTTTCAGAGATGCAGAATAGTTCAAAGGCAAGGAAAAGTAAAACTATTACAGAATCAGATAACTGAAGGATGCCCTAAAAGTTGTCTAACATTCTACAGGAAACTAGTACCCATGTTTTGCCATTTCAATTTTTTTTAATATAATTTATTTTATTATCATTAATCTACAATTACATGTGCAATATTACGGTTATTAAACTACCCCTTCATCAGGTGCCCTCCACCAACCCCATTACAGTCACTGTCCATCAGCATAGTGAGATGCAATAGAATCACTACTTGTCTTCTCTGAGTTGTACTGCCCTCCCCGTGCCCCCCCAACATTATATCTGCTAATCGTAATGCCCCTTTTTCCCTCTTATCCCTCCCTTCCCGCCCATTTTCCCCAGTCCCTTTCCCTTTGGTAACTATTAGTCCGTTCTTGGGTTCTGTGAGTCTGCTGCTGTTTTGTTCCTTCAGTTTTTTTCTTTGTTCTTATACTCCACATATGAGTGAAATCATTTGATACTTGTCTTTTTCGGCTTGGCTTATTTCACTGAGCATAATACCCTCTAGCTCCATCCATGTTGTTGCAAATGGTAGGATTTGTTTTCTTCTTATGGCTGAATAATATTCCATTGGGTATATGTACCACCTCTTCTTTATCCATTCATCTACTGATGGACACTTAGGTTGCTTCCATTTCTTGGCTATTGTAAATAGTGCTGCAATAAACATAGGGGTGCATCTGTCCTTTTCAAATTGGGCTGCTGCATTCTTAGGGTAAATTCCTAGGAGTGGAATTCCTGGGTCAAATGGTATTTCTATTTTGAGTTTTTTGAGGAACCTCCATACTGCTTTCCACAATGGTTGAACTAATTTGCAGTCCCACCAGCAGTGTAGGAGGGTTCCCTTTTCTCCACATCCTCGCCAACATTTGTTGTTGTTTGTGTTTTGGATGTTGGCCATCCTCACTGGTGTGAGGTGATATCTCATTGTGGTTTTAACCTGCATTTCTCTGATGATTAGCGATGTGGAGCATCTTTTCATGTGCCTGTTGGCCATCTGAATTTCTTCTTTGGAGAAGTGTCTATTCATGTCCTCTGCCCATTTCTTAATTGGATTATTTGCTTTCTGTTTGTTAAGGTGCATGAGTTCTTTATATATTTTGGATGTCAACCCTTTATCAGATACGTTTTTTATGAATATATTCTCCCATACTGTAGGATGTCTTTTTGTTCTACTGATGGTGTCCTTTGCTGTACAGAAGCTTTTCAGCTTGATATAGTCCCACTTGTTCATTTTTGCTTTTGTTTCCCTTGCCCGGGGAGATATGTTCATGAAGAAGTTGCTCATGTTTATGTCCAAGAGATTTTTGCCTATGTTTTTTTCTAAGAGTTTTATGGTTTCGTGACTTACATTCAGGTCTTTGATCCACCTTGAGTTTACCTTTGTGTATGGGCTAGACAGTAGTCCAGTTTCATTCTCTTACATGTAGCTGTCCAGTTTTTCCAACACCAGCTGCTGAAGAGGCTGTCATCTCCCCATTGTATATCCAAGGCACTTTTATCAAATATTAATTGACTGTATATGTTTGAGTTAATGTTTGGATTTTCTATTCTGTTCCACTGCTCTGTGGGTCTGTTTTTGTGCCTATACCAAATTGTCTTGATTACTGTGGCTTTGTAGTAGAGCTTGAAGTCAGGGAGTGTAATTCCCCCTGTTTTATTCCTCCTTCTCAGGATTGATTTGGCTATTTGGGGTCTTTGGTGGTTCCATATGAATTTTAGAATTATTTGTTCCAGTTCATTGAAGAAAGCTGTTGGTAGTTTGATAGGGATTGCATTGAATCTGTAGATTGCTTTAGGTAGTATAGCCATTTTGACAATATTTATTCTTCTAGCCAAGAGCATGGGATGAATTTCCATTTGTTAGTGTCCTCTTTAATTTCTTAGGAGTGTCTTGTAGTTTTCAGAGTACAGGTCTTTCACTTCCTTCATTAGGTTTATTCCTAGGTATTTTATTCTTTTTGATGCAATTGTGAATGGAATTGTTTTCTGATTTCTCTTTCTGTTAGTTCATCATTAGTGTATAGGAAAGCAACAGATTTCTGTGTGTTAATTTTGTATCCTGCAACTTTGCTGAATTCAGATATTAGTTCTAGCAGTTTTGGAATGGAGTCTTTAGGGTTTTTATGTACAGTATCATGTCATCTGCAAATAGTGACAATTTGACTTCTTCTTTACCAATCTGGATGCCTTGTATGTCTTTGTTTTGTCTGATTGCTGTGGCTAGGACCTCCAGTACTATGTTGAATAACAGTGGAGAGAGTGGCCATCCCTGTCTTGTTCCTGATCTTAGATGAAAAACTTTCAGCATCTCA
>JAVSCE010003902.1:0-15251 GCA_032199065.1 Smutsia gigantea
TGAAGAAATGTTAGTGAGTCTTGGCTTTTCAAGAACACCCTTTGTAGAATGACATGTACAATTACTAATTCAATTATCTCTTTAGTTCTTCAACTAAATGTTACCATCCCCTCTGTCACTTCCTATGAAGCACCACTTACACAGTCAAAGGAAATCATTATAACAGAGCAAAAACATGCTCCACGATATAGCAGTCATGTTAACATCAACGACAACACTGCCTAAAATGTGTCCATCCTGCTTTGAAATCCATGGCGTTTAAAAGGTCTGATGTAATCAGAGGTGCTGTTTTTCTGCCTATCTCCCCCTGGGCCATGGCCACCTTGACCAAGGCTTCCCGGACAGGCACAATGTAAGTCCCGGACAAGCCCCTGGCCCAAGATGGTCCGCAATCAGAACTGTGTTGGCAAGCACACAGCAGGGGCATCTGGCTCTGCGTGTGACTGCATGGAGGAGCCTGCAACCCGCTGGTTTAAAGCCAGAGGAGATATATCATATTTGGACATATTTAGACATCTCTCCAAAGGCCAGCCCTAACCCAGCAAGCACCAGACCCCCAACTTCGTGAACTGCCAACAGGTATACAGTGGTCAGTCTCAGCCCTTCTTCCTCAAAGCTCCCCTTCAGACGGAAACCCTTTAGCAATGGAGTTGTTGCTGTGGAGGAAAGAAACAACACAGGGCCTCCACCTGCACAGACATTAGAAATGATGGCGGTCCCCTGGGCAGCAGGGCGGTCTCTGTTCCTGAGTCTCTTCATGGTGATTTACATTTGCACTGGCCGCTTATGAAAACGGCAAGAGGCACGGGATGTGGCTTGAGCATTTCAAGCACCCTACAGAAGAGGGACTTGAAAAGAAAGTGCCCATTTTCACCGTCTAGTTTCTAGCTTGTCCTCATGAGGTGATTTTATTCTTGGTCACCTGGTGACCAGGTGACAGGATGATGGCTTCATTAGCGTCTGCAGCCTCATGTGCCACCTTAAGTGTGACAAGCTTAAGCATGCTAATTTTCTGAAAGAAAGCAAGAAAAATCTATGTTTCCTGTTGGAGGTGGGAAACAGATGGTGTGGCTGAGCATTCTCACCAAACCGTGTGGTTCCCAAATTTGAACCACCTCGTGAGGTCTGTCGAGGGCTATGGGCATGGACCCTGTTTAGTTTACCCCTAAGTCACTCTTATTTTATCCTCAATGATTAAAGCAAAAGTCAAGCTTTTCTAGGGAATTTTGACCTAAAGGTGAAAGAGACGGGCAGTGGAGGAGAAATTGTACTTTCTGCAAAGAATATCAATGAGCCAGGTTTCAGATTACTCTCCTCCACATCGGGTCTATCTTTTCTCAAGAAAATTTTACTCTGTTGCCATCCCCTAACTCAAGATCCAGAATAGTTTACAGTTTTTTTCTGTGTACTTGCTTTATAAAATGACATGCATCCATGCATACAGTGAGATGAAATTTCCACATCCACACAATTGGAATGTTTTACGAAAAAACATCCCATCCTTTCTGATCACTGGGCACTGTGTGACATGCCTGGCCTGCATTAATTCTTTCCATCTGCACGAGGACCATGTATTGTGGGCACCCTGTGTGTAGGTGAACGGAGGCACAGGTTGCTTACACAGCTTGTTGGGAATACTTCTCGGGTGGTTCTGCTCAGGTCTGTGTGCCCAGCCTGGCTTGTGCCCATCCCCAGGCAAAAGAAAATTCAGCAAAACAGTGGGTGTAAGGACTGAGCAGTCATGGAATGGAAGCTGTTATCTCTTTTCCTGAGATAGTAGTATTTCTGTGAGCTGGCATTCTGTTCCCCATGATTCATCCTCTTCACTGGAGGACTTGCATGGTCTTTAAACTCCGCTTAGGTAATCACACTCCCATGTCCCAGAGTGATATGCAAAATCATATTCTTCCGCCATGAGCCACCATCAACCGCCATCCTTCCTCAGGGATTCCTTATGCTTCAAGTCTTGTGAACTGCCTAGAAGGAGGCAGTCAGAACCTGAAGGCTGACGAGGGGTGTATGACCCAAAGGCAATTCCTGATTGAACACTTACCATATAGAAGCAACATACAGGCACTGTGCAGTACTGAGATTTCCGCAGGCCTTGCTGACATACCATCTTGCCTCTCCCTCAACCCTCTGCCTTTTCTCTCCATCACGGCATGAGTTAATCTGGTTTGAGATACAAACCTATTTCAAGGCAGAGACAAATATAGTCCCTCAAAATGGTTTTCTAATTTTGTATGGGTTATCTATAGAAGTGTAAATGGTTCAGAGCAAGGAAGTGCTTTTCAGAGAAGCACATGTAAGACCCAGAAATCTCTAGGCTTACCTGTACCTTAACTTTGAAAAGGGGAAACATTTAAAAGAGAATTTCTCCCTAAAGATTTATGTTCTTTAGCTCTTTGGAAAATGTCCTAGATCTTTCTCATAGAAAACCAGTTTTCTAAGGAATTGGGATTATTCTGTACCTGGGATGTTTGGACTTATTTCACTCTTTCAGAACTGAAAATGCAAAGGCATTCATAGAGTATAAGAAGAGATGAGACGAATTTAGACATGACTTAAACCTCCCCCCGCCAACACACAGAGACCCAAAACTCTATGACCAAATTTAAGTCTGCACTGAAATTATAAAAGAATGGAACTGACATGAAAAAATAATCAATTTTCTGACATGTAAAAACAAAAACATGGGAAGCTTTCCCAGAATGCTGTTTTCCCAGAAAGACAGGAAAAATAGATTTAAGTGGCAAGAGACTAAAATAAATGACAAAGAAAAGCATCAACTTATAATTAGTGTTCTTGAAGATTTGAAAGTCAATGGACCAGAAATAACAATCAAGGTCTGTGACAAAAGAAATGTTACTGAGGTTTGAATGGGTTCCCTTGGGGTTCAGGCAAAATGAATAAAAATGGAACCGAACTGAATCATACTGTGCTGTCATAATTTAAATACAAGGCAAAAGACCTCTATACCCTGGCAAAGAAAGTTGGTAGCAGAGCAAGGCAGGGCTGGTCTCATGGCTCTCTGGAATGTCAACTCATAAAAGAGTAATATGCAGACACCGTTAAGGGCTGACCCAAGAATTCAGCCCAAGATGTTCCTCCAGTGGGAAGGGAAGGGGAAGGTGTGCTCGGGTGTACCATGGGTCATGGTATCTATCATCCAGGTAAACTTTCTGGAAAAAAATTACTTGGAGGTAGATTCCCGTTTATCCAGACACAGACTAAAGTCATAGAAAATTGTTCCTGATGGTGAACCAGTGATTGAATTGTTGGTTCAGCTTTTTAGAAAATTCTTGAAAATGTGATCGCAATTGAAAGAATGAACTGCACATAATTTTTATAAAGGATTACATGGGGGAAAGGATAATTATGTGTTAACCACTGTTGATTGTGTACTTTGTGGATACTACTCACTGTATCTTGGGATTCATAGAAGTCATCTCTTTTCAATCCTGTGATGATCATATGACTGTACGTTATGGCCCAAATACATACAGAAAAACAGTTACATGACATCATGTACCCAACATATGGAAACTTTTTAGGACCTAGATTAAGATTACAACAGTAAATGTGATGGTTAATTAATTATGATACATTTGTCTTCCTATTTAGCAAAAAATCTACCCCAGGAGTTAACAAATGTGTGTGCACACTGGACCTCCCCGGGGAATGTCAAAAATTAACAATGCCTGCATTCTACCATCAGAGAGTCTGATTTTATTTTCTGGGGTGTCACATGGTCTTTGGGGTTTTTAAAAATCACCATATGAACCCAATACGTGCACAAATTTGGAAGACTACTAATCTAGACAATATTAACTGATTTCCTCCACAAAGACCTGGAAATTGTGTGAGAGGGACAGAAAGAAGGTTAATTCTATCCTTGTTCATATGGAATAATCCTCCGTTGTTTGGTGTGTTCTTTATTTTGATAAAGACTGGCTGACGAGCGCTGAATTCACTTCAAGGAAGTCACTGGTAGGCAGTTGGAAGACTGTGAAGGAGGATATTCCCGTGGAACAGTGTTGAGCTGGGACAATGGTGCTGAACTGGGGAATGATGGTCCCCCCCGCAGGCGCTCGGCAAATTCTGGAGGCATTCAGGGCTGGAAGGACTGGGTGAGGAGTGGGGGGAGGGTGGCTACTGGCATCTAGTGAGTGGAAGGCAGAGACACTGATAAAAATTTGGGTGTAAGGCATGGGATCCTGCTGGAGAGCATGTGATATGAATCCTAAAAATACATGTAATGGCTCGTTTTATGTGTCGACGTGACTGGGCGACAGGGTGCCCAGATATTTGGTTAAATATTATTTCTGGGTGTGTCTGTGAGGTTGTTTCCTGATGAGGATGGCACTAGAGTTGGTGAACTATGTAAAGCAGACGGCCCTGCCCAGTGTGGTGGGGCCATTATCCAATCTGCTGGAGGCTATGAATACAACCATGAGCAGAGCAAAAGGTGGAAGTAGGGAGACTTTGTCTCCCCAACCACCCCTCTTCTCCTGCCCTCCGACGGGCACTTACACCAGCAATTCTCCAGGTCACAGATCTTCAGACTTGGGCTGGAACTCTATGAGATCTCCTGGAACTCTACGAGATCTCCTGGGTGTCCTGTTTGCAGCTGCAGGTCATGGGACTTCTCAGCCCCCATAACTAAGTGAGCCATCTCCTTATAATAAATCATAGGACTGGTTGCTGTCTTAAGAAAAGAGCATGGTGAGAACTTCACCACTGGCTTTGAAAGGACCTTTCTGTAAACAAATGCAAACCACATTTCATTCACAGGTAACTGAAGCCAGAAACCCTACTCAGAGTCATGCAGAAAGGGACAACTAATGCCTCGTACAACCCTACAGTCAGTAACCAGACAAGAAATCCTTTAGGGGGCACACTTGTTGGACTGGTGTTCTCTGCCAAGCACTGTAAATACCCAATAATGGTTGGTGGCAACTGTGCATGATTATACTATCATGAAATGGTAAGATAATTTATTCAGACAAAAGAAATCTGTGGGCTTTATCCTTAGCGTCAGAAGAACAACTATTCAGACAAATTCTTTCCTGAAACTCTTTCCCAAAGTCATGAGTCATTTTCTATATACCAGCAGTGGGCCTCAAAGAAAACTGTATCAGAAATCTTTCAGGGAATGTATCAAAAAAAAATGTAAGTTGAAAGGACAAACTGATTTTCAGGATAAATTGTTAGCCAGTTGCTAATTTTAATCAGCAAAGTTTTAAGTCCACCCAGTGATTGAGCATAATATCCTCAAAGTCCATCCGTGTTTCCTGTCTTTGCTGCCTTTTAAGGCTAGGATTCCTTCCTTTTAAAGGCTGAATAATATTCCATTGTACATGAGCATATTTTCCTTATCTATTCATCTGTTGATGAACACTTGTTTCCATATCTTGGCTACTGTGAACAAGTATACAATGAATATGGCAGTGCAAATATCTCTTTGAGATCCCAATTTCATTTATTTTAGATATATATCCAGAAGTGAGATTGCTGGATCATATGGTAGTTCTAGTTTGAATTTTTTGAGGAAATTCCATTCTATTTGCCATAGAGTTCCACCATTTTCATTCCCACCAACATTACCCAAGACCTGCAAGTTCTCCACATCCTCATTGTGTTATTTTTTGTTGTGGTTGATAGTAGCCACCCTAACAGGTGTGAGAGGACATCTCACTGTGGTTTTGATTTGCATTTGCGAAGTAATTATTGATGTTGAGTCTCTCTTCACATGTCTGTTGGCCATATGTATCTCTTCCTTGGGAAAATATCTGTTTAAGTGAAAGAAGCCAGTTACGGAATGACAAATACTGTGTGATTCCCCTTATATGAAGTGTCTAAAATAGTTGAATTCACAGATGCAGAGAATACAGTGGAGGATGCCAGGGGCTTGGGGGAGAGAGAAATGGGAAGTTGTTGAATGGGTATAAAGTTCCACTTATGCAAAATGAATACATTCTAGACTCTGATGGACAACATAGTGCATATTGTTATAAAACTCAACAAACTATGCACTAAAAAAGTGCAGTTCTTCATATATCAGCTATACTTCAGCAAACCCAAAAAAATTTTAATTAAAAAATAAAGGTCCGCCCATTGAAAATATTTACAGTCTTAAAAGTAGAAATAGGGGGAAAAGATCACGTTCATTCAAAGCAAAGGAGATACCAAATTATTTGAAAATCAACAGTCTGACTTCTATTTTCATATCTGAAAGCTAGAATGCTGTCAAGGAAAAAAATGAAAAAAGAAATAAAGCACTTCCACACAGAAAGCTTGCCTATTTAAAGACTTACAACTAGATAATGGGAAATTTTTCCATTTAAAAATTGTTAATCTATATGAAAAGGAGTCCTGCCAAGAAAAAACTGGGAATCTTATATGAATTTATAGGCACGGTTTGCCAACCTGATCCAATTTTTCTCTTGTTGAAACTGCTTCATTAATTTAATGTGCAAGAAATAAATATTTGATGTGCAATTAGTTGGAAATTATTATGGCTGTAATGGAACCTTTCCAAATAAACAGCTGCTCCAGCACTTTCCATGCATGAAAAGCAAGGCACAGAATGGAAAATATAATGACACACCAGCTCTACAGAGGAAAAAAGTTGAAATATTCAATTAGTGAGTAAGATGCCAGCTCATTTAGAAGTTTGATGATGGTTTATCAAAGCGTAATGAAAAAGCTGCCACACATTAGCCAAATATCCACCTACCTGAATTGCCACAGAAATGTATGTGTACAGATGTAATTCGTTCTTGCCCAAGAAGAAAATATTATGGAAATAGTGACCAGCTCTACCAATTCTGTCAGATTATTCATTTTATATATAAAGATACAAGTCAATGTACATTTGTTGAATTTTGATCAGCTTATATTAGCATTTTATGCATGGTAGAAGTGTCAATTTATATATCCACATCTAATTGTAATGATCCTACTCCGACAGGGAACGGTGTCTCTCTGGAAAGTGTAATGTTGGCTGGATTGTTTTAATTTTGAAGGAGCCTTTGAGGTTTTGCAGCACCTGCTCAGGCCCTGTGAAGGAAGTCCCTTGCCATTCAAGTATTAAACTCCCTAGGAGTTTAATTATACCCCCCTTTAGAGACAGACCACAAAAACTGGAGTTAGCTGTCTCTAGGAGCCACACCACCTGAGGGTAAAAAGTGTGACACGGCTCTCCGTGTCTCCAAATCCTGATATGATTCCCCGCCCAGAGTGGTCCCATTGTGGCCACTGAAAGGATGCCTGCAACTGTTTGCAAGAGGAAAGAGAAGGAGCTGGGCATCAAAGGGCGAGAGTTAGGAGCCGCAGAAGATGATTTGCTAAAAATAAGTAGGGGAGAGAGGGGAAGCATTTTTTCCATCATTCTTCCCCTCTTGGGGAGTCCATAGGGAAGGAGAAAGCCAGTTCCTGGACCTGGTAAAATCTGGCTTATGATTACAGAACTGAGTGTCAAAACAGGGGGAACTGCTGAAAGCAGCCCACATCCTGGCTCACTCCTCTAGAAAACTGACTTGGGATGAGTGTATAACTTCTTGGGGCTTTGTCCCACTCTGAGGTGAAATTCTGCAATCCACTGCATTTTACCCTGCAAGAACTCCCACCAGTCCAGGGAGGGCAGATGCAACACACACACTCATAAACCAGACACTGTGGAGAAGCAAGTGAAGACATGTGAGCATGACCTTAACAGTATTTTGTCCTGTTGGAGACGCACCGTCCTGTTCTATACGAAGGCAGATGCTCTCTGGAGCGGGGAGTGTTAGAGTCCCCTCTGCTGGGCTCTGGGAGGATGCTGCCTGTCTTCCAAGGCTAGGTCCTCAAAGGTAATACAGCTTCTTTCTAGCGCTTCTGACATTCTCACCATGGGACCCAGCCGCTATGCTTTGGGCAAGCCAGTTAGCCACCAAGAGCTAACACACTGGTTCCCTGCCCAGTCCCAGGCGACAGCCTGCATCAGGCCCATCCACATGGGAGTCACACTTCAGACAGGGAGTCTCCAGCTGTCCGTCCAGCAAGGCAGCACTGCCCACACAGAACAGAAACAGGCCGTGCCCACCGAGATGGGCCCAAATTGTGCATTTGTGAAAAATAAATAAAGCATTGCTGTTGATGTCAGCCACTAAGTACTGTAGTCCTCTGTGAGGAAGCAAAACGTAACTGAGACACATGTGCCTCACCTGAAGCCACATGTTCAATTAATGCATTTTTTAGTTTCTAATATGCAAAAGCTATTCAGATGTGTGGCAGTCTTGCTGCCCCATCCCACTAACCCCCCCACGACACAGTGGGGAAAGGAGACTTAGGATAAACATCTTTGTGTGAAACCACAACACAGGTGGTTTCCACAGGCCGGGAGCTTACATTATTACAGGGAAATGGGAACATGACAAGTCAGAAACACAGAAGAGTACACAGGGGTGCTCTGCAAGCTGACCGTTCAACCTGCGTGTGGAGAACTACGGTGCTCTCTGCACTGTAAACACAGCAGGAACGGCAAGGATCCTGCCGTCAGGGATCTTCCATCCTGGTGGTGTAGATAAGCAATACATTACCAAATGGATAAAACCACTTGAGTCAGAATCTGGGAATATCGCGGGATTTCTTGAGGAGTGGTGGTTTGGTATTCACGAATTCAGTGTTTACAGCTACTTTGTACATCATCCCTGCCAGGACTGATGAGAATCGGCTCTATGTGCAGGAGTCTGGGTGGGAGACAGAGGCCATGGGGGTGAGAAGCCGTCGAGCTCAGTCAAGCCACAGGGTCTGAGAGAGGCCTGGATGCCAGGCAGAAGAAATCCCGTGATATTCCCAGATTCTGACTCAAGTGGTTTTATCCATTTGGTAATGTATTGCTTATCTACACCACCAGGATGGAGAAGTGTGAAGGAAGGCCAGGTGGGGCCCAGAAGGAAGGCCCAGAACAGGGCCAGGTGGTGGAGCTCGGGGCAGCAAGGATGTTCGAGTATGAGGGAATTCTTGCCTAAGGTGGCGTTAACGCTGAGACCTTGTGATAAAAGGAGGCGGGGAAGTGTGAGGGAAGCACGGGCAGACAAATCACTGGAGGGAGACTTTGAAAACAAAGTCAGAATGTAAGATGCCAAGGAGCAGCTGTGAAAGGAGACTCTTTTGGAGAAAGGGGCAAATCCCATGTGGGTTGTTGCAGGCCTTGTGTCAGGTGCCTGGATAGTAGGAGGCTGCAGGCCCTGTTCATTATTCATGGCCTCCGTAGTTGCAACTCCAAGTTCAGTCACTACAACCTATTGTAACCCTAACATCCAAACTCACGGCACTTTTGGGGTCATTCACAGACATGCCAGGAGCAGCAGGAAATACATGTGCAAGCTGAGGCTGAAAACGGTGACCCTCTACTGTGGCTCCGCTTCAGCTCTCAGGCTGTAACACGTGTCCTTTTGGTGGACGGACTCGTGGCATGTTTTTCACATTTCTGTGCCTTTTGCTGGTGATGTCGCTGTTTAAAATTCCTCCCAAGCAGGGTGTGCAGTGTCATCTAATGTCCATAACGGCAGGGACATCAGGATGTGTCTTAGGGAGAAGATGCGTAAGTTAGATAAGCTTCCTGCAGGCCTCAGTTACAGTGCCATTGGCCCGCCTTCCATGTGAACCAATCAACAATACCTATTAAGTAAGATGCCTTTAAGCAGAAAGACACGTAAAGCAAGGATATGTATTGATTAGCTGATGAAAATGTGATCAAAGGCTCCCAGAAAGCTAACCTTATATTTCCTTGAGGAGTGGTGGTTTGGTATTCACGAATTCAGTGTTTACAGCTACTTTGTACATCATCCCTGCCAGGACTGATGAGAATCGGCTCTATGTGCAGGAGTCTGGGTGGGAGACAGAGGCCATGGGGGTGAGAAGCCGTCGAGCTCAGTCAAGCCACAGGGTCTGAGAGAGGCCTGGATGCCAGGCAGAAGAAATCCCGCGATATTCCCAGATTCTGACTCAAACATCCTCACTGCCCTGAGCTCCCCCACCTGGCCCTGTTCTGGGCTTTTCTCCATCTGAAGTGATTTTATCCATTTGGTAATGTATTGTTTATCTACACCACCAGGACAGAAGATCCCTGATGGCAGGGAAGAATTTGTTCCCATGGAGAAGGTCACAGGAGGCTGTGTATGGAAGGCAGCAGCTGAATTGCACCTTAAAGGAATGGGCTACTGAAGGGAAAGTCATTTATTTATCACATATGCACATGCATTCATGTGGGGGTGGTGTGCTCACATGGCACAGAAAGGAGCGGCTCAGAAAACTGATCAGCAAATCCGAGTCATCTCCTACAGTATTTTTTAAGGACATAGTTAGTTGGTACATAGTGGGAATCTCAACCCTATCCACACCAACAAATATATTAACTCACCATGAATCACAGAGACATGCAGTAAAAAAGGCCCTCGGATTTAAGATTTAAAAGACCAAATGTTATGGCAAAGGCAATAAATGCACTTCTGTTTGTGGAATGAAAAGCACAGAAATGAACCTTCTGGCATGGCAGCAAAGTTAAGTTTCTTGGTGCATTGCTGCAGAACATCTGGATGAGCAACTTCCCACCTTACGAGTGAGCAAAGCCCCTTCCTTGTCTCCTTCCTTCCACGGAATGTTTCAACATTCACTGACACCTTCTGATGCTGGAGAGGCTGCTCTGGAACCTAGAAATACTACAGAACTTACAGCCTGTTGAAGTGGGGCAGAGAACTGTCCAGCACATGATATTTCACAAAGTGGGCTGTAAATGGGGCTACCCGCCACGAAGAAAATGAAGAGTCACCTGTCACAGGTGGGAACAGATAAGGGGGAGTGTGGGCCATTTTATGTGGATGGTTAAGGAAGCAAACCCAGAATAATGCTATTTGTGGCTAGAAAAACAAAATTCATGGTATATTGCTGTACAGTCTCTACCTCTAAACAGGAAGCACAGACTTTTGGTCCTTAACCTATATTTACCTGGTAATATCATGGTTGTGTTGACTAGAGAACAGAGACTTAGTTGAAAGCAAGCGGTGGGAAAAATTAGTTATGAAGCAGCAGTGCCTCTGGGTGTTGGGAGACACTCTGCTTGGCCCGCTCCCTCATCCAGTGGTTTTCACCACGGTGTTCTCAGGCCAGATGCCTCCGAGTCACCTGGGACCTTATTGGAAGGGCAGGTTCCTGAGACCTCCTTCTAATCTTGTCATTGACAAGGCCAGGAGTGATTATCTGACACCCTCAAGTTTGAACACTACTGACTCTCTGGTTGCAAATTTCCAATTTCTGGCATCAGGCAAAGGGGGACATATTTGCTTCTGGGCACAACACACCTAGCTTCTCTCTGCGATACTGAGTCACGTGGGACCTTGGCACTTAATTCAGGAACTTTATAGGCTTTCCATGAGGGTCTTGAGATGTGATGTCAAACCTTGGGGCCACAAGTTCTAGCTGAGTCTAAGCTCTGCTGATGCAGGAAAAGCCTCTTAATGTCTGAGAATCTCAGTGTGCACAATGGGCCAGCAGATCATACAATAGTAAATGCAAAAGCATGTTGCCACCATCCCCATCCCACGGGGGTCCTAAAATGGGATTCGGGGGGTCAGAGACATACATTGAATGGTGATGTTCCACTTCCATGAAAGAAAAGAAGGTAACTGAGTTCCCACTATGTGCCAAGACCTTTAAAAATATTATTTCACTTAAAATACATCGATGCAAGCCTTGCCAGCAACGCTGTATTGACAGCATTGCTTTCTACCCCTCTAGGGAGAAATAACTCGCAGAGCACAGGAACAGATATGCAAACTCAAAGCTTGTGCTTGCCACAGTTTTAGGTTATTGCATTATTTGATAGTTGTACGTTAAATTCCTTGTTTTTAACATTAAGAGCATTTCCTGTGCTCCTCAAAGGTATCCACCAAGATATTTTAAGTTGTCTTTCCTTAAACGACCCCCCACCCTCTGTCCTACTGCTGAGTCCCATGTTGTAGTGAGAAGGCAGCATGGCTGGGCTCTAACACCAACCCTCCTAAGGTATGTGGGGGCTTATCAGGGGCAGTGGGCTTAAAATACACAAGAGTTACAGATACGTGTCTCAAGGGTTTATATTTTTTGTTATTAATGACCAGAAAAGTGTAGGCAATTTTTTGACTAATCATATTTCAAGCATAGTGTTCAATGAAAACATATATATATATATATATATATACGTGTTTATATATATAAATATACATATATTTAACCAGTGAGATTATGAGCACCACAGAAAAGTCCATTCAAATAAACCTTTGTGTTCTAGACATGTAGGGAAGTGATTACAGCACACGGTTTCCTATTTGGTTTCTCTGCTCGAGACTCAAGTTAAAAATCCCGAGCCAAAGACAATTCATGGAACTTGGTCATGTGCTGCCCAATGGGCTTGTCAGAACATTGTTTGAACTCCCTCTGTGGATTTAGGTCTTGTTTGCTTATGACAAAAATATCTGTCCTGTGCCCTGGATAAGGAATTGGGCCATATTATTAAACCACTTTAATATATAGTTTGAAAATCAACATTATTTAACATACCTATATTGAATATTTTCTAATTTGTAATAAAACCACATTTAAACATATGTGACATAACACTCTGCACATAGAATGATGTTTAATGAGTCAAATGTCTCCATATGTACGTGCATGTACCTACCTACATATGTGTATGTGTATTTGGATAACTTTTTAAAAAATCATATATATGTTATATCATATATATATACACAAATATATGGTTTTTCTTAAAAGTAATGCTCCACCAGGAAGCCATGACCAATATTTGTATGGAATCTAACGATTAAATTTGTATTGTAAATGACAATTCACTTAAATACTTGCCATTTAAATCAATAAACAGCACATTGCAGTCACAGAATTTAACTTCCTGATTATCTTAAACTTTAATCCCCTTTTTACACAGCAAACATCCACTGAGCAATGGCTTACACTCCCGTGGCTAACTGTACAGCTTTTAAAATCCAATAAAACCTAATAAAATAACATCTTACAAACAAGAGAATTAATTTCTATTAACTATTTATCTATTTGTATAGTCCATGGCTCATCATAAATCAAATAAAAATGATACCCTGGAGCTGAGAAGGACACATAATACACCCATCATAACATGAGTTTTATTACCCTGCCTTTCCCTCTGGAGGAATACATGAGCAAAATAATGAAACCTGCTTTTATTACAGATTCATTGCATTTAAGATGAAGCAAGTCTAGATGTTCAAGAATTTAAATTGAAAGGTGAGTAGGAAATCTAAAGTTGCCGGGAAGGGACTGATGGAGACAAAGCTGAGGGCGGTTCCTGAAGGTGGTGAGGATGAAGGGCGAGAGGGTGGGTGCCTCAGCCAAGGGTCTTGGGGGCGGTCCGCAGCCAAAGCATTGATACCTGCTGCCTGGTGGTTTGGCAGAGTCCAGAAGAGGTGCGGGAAACCCAAACTCACTGCTAAACGCAAAGTGTAACTGAGGGATGCTATGCATGCGCACTCTTAGACCCCAAGGGCATCCAGCCAAGGGGGTAGTAGTCTTGACCCTTCCAGAATTGGGGCAGGGAGGGAGGATGGCAGCTTGTCAATCAGTTTCGCAGGAAGTCTCTGTGAGGCCACCACTTTGACAGGCTCTACTCGTACAGACCATGGGCAGGTTCCTTCTGCATCCCTCCCCATGCCCAGGAGTCAGCTTTCCCTTGGATAATTCTTGGAAGAGGAGAGCAACACTGGGCCAAGGGCAGTGTCGAGAACTGGTGTGTGTGTGTGGAGGGGAGACGAACGGCGGGGCCTGGAGGTTGTGAAGTGTGTGATTTGGGTTCTCCATGTGTCCTCCAGGTTTACTGTAACTTCCCAAGGCGATGTCCTTCTATGTGCTACATGGTCAGTGCTCGGAGGGCAAGTATAGGTCTGTTTCTAAAATGGGGACAGGACCTGGCATGGAGAGGTGTGGGATTACTATTTTTTGGATAAATGAGTGACAGTGACGGAATATACTGAATGGTGGGATGGATGAAGGGACGCATGCATAGATGAGTAGGTGGAAGGTTAATGGTGTGTAGAGAGAAGACAATGAGAAAAAGTTGCCTATCATATTCTTTTCAAGGTATTTAAGAAATACATGTAAATACATGGAGGGCAGTCCCTTCAAAGAAATGCTAGATTGGAGAAAGCCTCTGGTATCAGGTCTGTGCTCTTTGAACCAGTGCAAAGAGGCATCTCCTACCCTGGGTACAGAACATCAGGAGAAGCTCCATAAGTGATGTAGCATCTGTCCCTGGGATGTGACTTGAGGGCTTCCTGCTTAGCAGTCTCTCTCTTCTTGCTTGAAATTAATCCACTTCCTTACATGTAGAAAAGAATGGGCTTAAAATGCAAATGTTAAAAAATCTCCTTTCAGTTTGCTTTGTTTCGGTTTTACAAGCTGAGATTGCCTATCTAGCTCAACACTGAATTTGATGAAAATTCACCAGAAAATCCTAACTATTGCACAGGTGGGTGCTCTCTGAGGCCCTGGAACTTTATGAAGGCATCAGAGAAACAGGAGTTTGGACAACTCTAAGACGAGAGGTCAGAAAAGCTGGTGGAGAAGCTGCAGAATTTCACCTGGATTCACCTGGATCATTTTGCCTACGCTCATCTCTGATGATGTTAAAGGTCATCATTAAATCTTCAAAAGAAGGTGCACTCCCCGATGGAAATGTGAGCTTCCCAAGTGGACCCCAGTTATAGAGGGGAGAGAAAGAACCACTAAACAGAACTGGAGGAGCGTGTACAAGAATAAAAGGGGGTGCTGTAAAGGATGTGTCTCAGCGATGAGGATTTACAATGCTAAAGGCAGAGCAGTGAGTTGACTGACTGAAAAGAAGTCAAGGAGGTTTAGGATGCAGTGGAGGTGCCTGAAACGATTCCAAAAGGGTTTTCCTCAAGCAGCTAAAATGGATAGTTTCCAAGTGCTGGATAATATATGTAAGGGGAAGTTGACCAAGGACATTATCCTGATCTCAAGGGACTGCAGTGGAAATAAGGTTTCCATTATATGTGGTGGCATGAATGTCACTTTAGAAATGACCATCAGGGAATTCTTGAACAGCCTGTCATAAAATACAGTATAATTTTTTATAATCTTAAAATAACACAGTATATGCCTTGTGTGTGAAAATTGTTAGTGACGTGAGGCTGAGATGCTTGTCAATTGTGGGA
>JAVSCE010003903.1:0-238787 GCA_032199065.1 Smutsia gigantea
ACCTGATGAAGGGGGTAGTGTAATCACCATAATATTTCTCATTTAATTGTAGATTAATGATATCAAAATAAACTTTAAAAAAATGGATGGACTTGAACAGACATTTTTCCAAGGAAGAAATACAGATGGCCAACAGGCACATGAGAAGATGCTCCACATCACTAGTCATTTCAGAAATGCAAATCAAAATCACAATTGGATATCACCTCAAACCAGTTAGAATGGCCACTATCTAAAGACAAGAAATAACAAGTGTTGGTGAGGGTGTGGAGGAAAGGGAACCCTAATATCCTGTGGTAAAGTGTAAATTGGTGCAGCCACTGTGGAAAGTGGGATGGAAATTCCTCAAAAACTAAAAATAGAAATACCATATGACCCAGTAATTCCACTTCCAGGAATTTACCCAAAGGGGAAAAAAAAATCCCTGATTCAAAAGATAAATGCATCGAATTTTTATTGCTTCATTATTTATAATAGCCAAGACATGGATGCAGCCAGAGTGTACATAGATAAAAAAGATGTGGTACATATATACAATGGAATATTACTCAGCTGTAAAAATGAAAGAAAGTCTGTCATTTGTGACAATGTGGATGGACCAAGTGAAACAAGCCAAACAGAGAAAGACAAATACCATATAACTTCACTTATTTGTGGAATTTAAACACTAAAACAAAACAAATTGCACAAAATAGCAGTAGGCTCATAGACACTGAGAAGTGACTGGTGGTTACCATGGGGGATGGTTTGGTGTGGGTGGGTGGGGAGAATGAGGGGGCTAAAGGGGCACAAAAAATTCTCAATCATAATATAAGTTTGTCACGGGGTTGGTAGTACAGCATGGAGAATATGGCCAATAGTTCTGTAACATCCTTCTATCCTGACAGATAGCAACCGCACCTGTTGGGGTAAGGATTTAATAATCACAGTGGGTAACTGTTGAACCACTGTGTTGTATACTTGAAACCAACATAAGGTTGTATATCAACTATGCTTCAATAAAAAAAAATGTGCAGTTCTAAATTCTACACAAATAAAGCATAAGCCCCCAGAATTCCATATTTGTAAAGATTCAAATTATGTACTTTATTTGTTCTGTATTTCTTTTCCTACTCTAAGCAGGTAAGGAGAGCATTCATGGTTTTTTTGATGTATTCTAATGATGATAAGATTTTTAAACTTCTTTGAATTCAGGATTTTAATTTCCCAGTATTTACTGGAATGTCATTAATCATTTTAATCAAACTAAATGCATTTGATAGTTATAAAAAAGAATTTGGGTTGGGAAAGGCTTGTATATGCCATATGCTGCAAAGAAGAACCAATAAATAGGGAGATAATGATTCAGACTGGAGAAAAGATCCATTAGAGGAGGTAGGAGAGATCAGATCCCAACAAGAGAGTATTTTGCCCTGGATCAAGGAGGGACAACCCTTGCAGAGATAAGAAAAAAGGAAAAAGAATATGTAAGATTATAGAAGTAGAAAAATGGTGAGCAGAGAGAGAGAAACTTGAAAGCATTTTTTTTGTCTTACGGCCTTGACTTATTTTTTTTGTTGTTTTGTTTTGTTTCTTTGTGAATTGGGAGACTAATTGAGCAGCCCTTTGCAGTACAATAAAAAAACTCAAATGAAGTCAATTTCTGCTAAAGTGAGTTTTGGTTGGTTGAACTGATGAGTTACTTTACTCACATAACCCAAATATTTCTCTGCATTCAAAGCCCATCTGAGTTGAAGAACATCTTACATCTATACTAATCCTCCTCCCCCAAAATGAATTGGATCTAAAATGTCCTTGCACCATGCTCATCTGTCCTGTGCTTAAACACTTCCAGGAAAAGGCAGCTCAATCTTACACGGAGATAGAAATTAGCATTATTTTCCTTACATCCACAAGGGCAATATCAACTGAATGTGTTCATTCTCCCTGCCCCTATGTTCTCTTGACTTTCCCATTCATTTGTTACTTACTCAACAAATATAGATTGAGTGCTTACTATCTGCCAAGCAATAATTCAGTCATTGGGGAAACAAACAAAAAAAAAAAATCATGGAATTTATTTTCTAATAGGGGAAGCCAAAAATATATAAGATAATAATTACCTAGATGTCATAAAATAATAAATGCCAAAGAAGAAAAATGCAGTAAAAACAGGCAATGTCAGAGACTGGGGATGTCAGTAGGACTGTGGGATGGGAAGAGATTTGAGAATTTATATGGGGTGGCCAGAGGAGGCTTTCATGAGGAGATAATTGAGTAAAGCCCCTGAAGGATCTGTGGAAGCTATCTGTGTATATACTTGGAGGAAGAGAAATCTAGGCAAAGGAAGAGCAAAGTCAAAGCCCTGAGTCAGGAATGTGAATGGGTGTGTAGTTATAGCAGAATGTGCAATAGGGAATCCAGTAGGCAACAAGATTAGAGGTAATAGGATCATGTAAGACCCTATAGGTCATGGTAAAGAATTTCAAAATGTAGTCCCTGGATTAGCAAGAGTGACACCTATGAGGATCATTTATCACCTGGGAACTTGTTTAAAATGCAAATTCCCAAGCACTACTCCAGACCTACAGACTTAGACCCCCTGGGGACAAGGTCCAGATAGCTGCCTTAAAACTAGCCTGCCAGGGGACTTCCGGGAAGATGGCGGTGTGAGCAGGGCGGCAGAAATCTCCTCCCAACACTAAATTTATCGACGAAAACACAGAAAATACATCTATTCCTAAAAGAGAGACGAGAATACACAGGAAAGCGCACAGCGTGCAGCTACACCCGAGAGGACTCGGCACCCCAAGAGGCGGGTAAGATACGGAGCCGCGACCCGGCGGACCCGAGCCCTCCCCCACCCCAGCGCACCGGCGGGAGGAGAGGATTCAGAGCCGGGAGGGAGAGGAAGCACACCCCGCGAAGTAGCCAGCCGCGGTGATCCGCGCGGGGAGCGCTGACCCACATTGCGCAGTGCAGCGGAGATTGGAGAGACACAGGGGCAGGATCTGAGCGGGGAACGCGCCAGGGGGCTTGCAGCCGGCTCCGGGAAGGAAAAAAAAAAAAGTGCGCGCTTTCCTCAGCGGTCTTAAAGAGACAGGAGCCCAGCGGAGGAGCCGGATCGCCCCAGCACACTCAGCCCAGCAGGCTGGGAGTCCTGGGGAGTTTCAGACGCCTTAGCTGGCGACTGAGGAAGCGTAGCCATACTTAACACTTCTCACTGAGATCAACAGCCTCCTATTCGTTCCCACCCCTGCCAGAGCGATAAACGGCCCTGCGGAGCGGCACAGTCACAGCTGTGGAATAGTGGGGCAATAGCGCCACCTAGAGCATTCCCACAGAATCTACGTCCGGTGGGCATTTTTTTTGTTTTTTTTTGTTTTTGTTTTTTTTTTGTTTTGTTTTTGTTTTTTCTTTTCTTTTTTCTTTTTTTCTTTCTTTCTTTTTTTCTTTTTTTCTCTTTTTATTCTCTTTTTTTTTCTTCTCTTTTTAAAGTCTTAAAGAGCCCAGCTGACATACGTGGCAACTATCAGTGACCAAATTATACAGCCATGAAAAGACAGAGGAATATGGTTCAGACCAAAATCAACCAGACAACCCCAGAGAGGGAGTCTGAAGGGATGGAAATGCACAGCCTGCCTGAAAAAGAATTTAGAATAAAAGTCATAACCATGCTGATGGACCTACAGAGAAATGTGCAAGAGCTGAGGGAGGAAGTGAGGGAACTGAGGAAAGACAATACAGAAATCAGACAAGCGATCGACGGGCTTAACAGCAGAATGGATGAGATGCAAGAGACTGTTAATGGAATAGAAAACAGAGAACAGGAGTACAGAGCAGCTGAGGCAGAGAGAGATAAAAGGATTTCTAGGAATGAAAGAATATTAAGAGAACTGTGTGACCAATCCAAACGGAACAATATTCGCATTATAGGAGTACCAGAGGAAGAAGAGAGAGAAAAAGGGATAGAAAGTGTCTTTGAAGAAATAATTGCTGAAAACTTTCCCTCGCTGGGGAAGGAAGTAGTCTCGCACTCCACTGAAGCTCATAGATCTCCCAACACAAGGGACCCAAGGAAGACAACACCAAGACACATAATAATTAAGATGGCAAAGATCAAAGATAAAGACAGGGTATTAAAGGCAGCTAGAGAGAGAAAAAGATCACCTACAAAGGAAAACCCATCAGACTATCATCAGACTTCTCAACAGAAACCTTACAGGCCAGAAGAGAATGGCATGATATATTTAACGTTATGAAACAGAAGGGCCTCGAACCAAGAATATTGTATCCAGCACGATTATCATTTAAATATGATGGAGGGATTAAACAATTTCCAGACAAACGAAAGTTGAGAGAATTTGCCTCTCATAAACCACCACTACAGGATATCTTAAATGGACTGCTCTAGATGGAAGCACACCTAAGGCTAAAAAGATGTCACCAGAGAAAATAAAATCATAGCAAAGAAAGCAGACCATCCAAATACCAACTAAAGGCAAAGAATAAAACACCTATTATAGAAAGAATGGAGGAGGAGGAATAAGAAGGGAGAGAAATAAACATCAGACTGTGTTTACAATAACTTAACAAGAAAGTTAAGTTAGATTGTTAGATAGTAAAGAAGCAACCCTTGAACCCTTGGTAACCACGAATCTAAAGCCAGCAATGGCAATAAGCACATACCTATCAATAATCACCCTAAATGTAAATGGACTGAATGCACCAATCAAAAGACACAGAGTAACAGAATGGATAAAAAAGCAAGACCCATCTATATGCTGCCTACAAGAAACTCACCTCAATTCCAAAGATATACACAGACTAAAAGTGAAGGGATGGAAAAAGATATTTCATGCAAACAACAAAGAGAAAAAAGCAGGTGTTGCAGTACTTGTATCAGACAAAATAGACTTCAAAACGAAGAAAGTAGCAAAAGATAAAGAAGGACATTACATAATGATAAAGGGGTCAGTCCAACAAGAAGATATAACCATTATAAATATATATGCACCCAACACAGGAGCGCCAGCATATGTGAGACAAATACTAACAGAATTAAAGGAGGAAATAGACAGCAATGCATTCATCTTAGGAGACTTCAACACACCACTCACTCCAGAGGACAGATCAACCAGACAGAAAATAAGTAAAGACACAGAGGCACTGAACAACACACTAGAACAGATGAACCTAACAGACATCTACAGGACTCTACACCCAGAAGCAACAGGATACACATTCTTCTCAAGTGCACATGGAACATTTTCCAGAATAGACCACATACTAGGCCACAAAAAGAACCTCAGTAATTTCAAAAATATTGAAATCCTACCAAGCAACTTCTCAGATCACCAAGGTATAAAACTAGAAATAAATTTTAGAAAGAAATCAAAAAGGCTCACAAATACATGGAGACTTAACAACACTCTCCTAATTAATCAATGGGTTAACGACCAAATCAAAACAGAAATCAAAGAATATATGGAGACTAATGACAACAACAACACAAAGCCACAACTTCTGTGGGACGCAGCAAAGGCAGTTCTAAGAGGAAAGTATATTGCAATCCAGGCTATTTAAAGAAGGAAGAACATTCCCAAATGAATAGTCTAAAGACACAATTACTGAAATTGGAAAAAGAAGAACAAATGAGGCCCAAAGTCACCAGAAGGAGGGACATAATAAAGATTAGAGAAGAAATAAATAAAATTGAGAAGAATAAAACAATAGAAAAAATCAATAAAACCAAGAGCTGGTTCTTTGAAAAAATAAACAAAATAGATAAACCCCTAGCCAGACTCATTAAGAGAAAAAGAGAATCTACACACATAAACACAATCAGAAATGAGAAAGGAAAAATCACGACGGACCCCACAGAAATACAAAGAATCATAAGAGAATATTATGAGAATCTATATGCTAACAAGCTGGAAAACATAGAAGAAATGGACAACTTCTTAGAAAAATACAACCTTCCAAGACTGACCAAGCAAGAAACAGAAAAACTAAACAGACCAATCACCAGTGACGAAATCGAATTGGTAATCAAAAAACTACCCAAGAACAAAACCCCTGGGCCTGATGGATTCACCTCTGAATTCTACCAGACATATAGAGAAGAAATAACACCGATTCTCCTTAAAGTTTTCCAAAAAATAGAAGAGGAGGGAATACTTCCAAACTCATTCTATGAAGCCAGCATCACTCTAATACCAAAACCGGGCAAAGACCTCACCAAAAAAGAAAATTACAGACCAATATCCCTGATGAACGTAGATGCAAAAATACTCAACAAAATATTAGCAAACCGAATTCAAAAATACATCAAGAGGATCATACACCATGATCAAGTGGGATTCATCCCAGGGATGCAAGGATGGTACAACATTCGAAAATCCATCAACATCATCCACCACATCAACAAAAAGAAGAACAAAAACCACATGATCATCTCCATAGATGCTGAAAAAGCATTTGACAAAATTCAGCATCCATTCCTGATTAAAACTCTCAACAAAATGGGTATAGAGGGCAAGTACCTCAACATCAAAAAGGCTATATATGACAAACCCACAGCTAACATCATACTTAACGGCGAGACGCTGAAAGCTTTTCATCTAAGATCGGAAACAAGACAAGGATGCCCACTGTCTCCACTGTTATTCAACATAGTACTGGAGGTCCTAGCCACAGCAATCAGACAAAACAAAGACATACAAGGCATCCAGATTGGTAAAGAAGAAGTCAAATTGTCACTATTTGCAGATGACATGATACTGTACATAAAAAACCCTAAAGATTCCATTCCAAAACTACTAGAACTAATATCTGAATTCAGCAAAGTTGCAGGATACAAAATTAACACACAGAAATCTGTTTCTTTCCTATATACTAATGATGACCTAACAGAAAGAGAAATCAGAAAAACAATTCCATTCACAATTGCATCAAAAAGAATAAAATACCTAGGAATAAACCTAACGAAGGAAGTGAAAGACCTGTACTCTGAAAACTACAAGATACTCCTAAGAGAAATTAAAGAGACACTAACAAATGGAAATGCATCCCATGCTCTTGGCTAGGAAGAATAAATATTGTCAAAATGGCTATACTACCTAAAGCAATCTACAGATTCAATGCAATCCCTATCAAACTACCAACAGCTTTCTTCAATGAACTGGAACAAATAATTCTAAAATTCATATGGAACCACAAAAGACCCCGAATAGCCAAAGCAATCCTGAGAAGGAGGAATAAAACAGGGGGAATTACACTCCCTGACTTCAAGCTCTACTACAAAGCCACAGTAATCAAGACAATTTGGTATTGGCACAAAAACAGACCCACAGACCAGTGGAACAGAATAGAAAATCCAAACATTAACCCAAACATATACAGTCAATTAATATTTGATAAAAGTGCCTTGGATATACAATGGGGAGATGACAGCCTCTTCAGCAGCTGGTGTTGGAAAAACTGGACAGCTACATGTAAGAGAATGAAACTGGACTACTGTCTAGCCCCATACACAAAGGTAAACTCAAGGTGGATCAAAGACTTGAATTTAAGTCATGAAACAATAAAACTCTTAGAAAAAAACATAGGCAAAAATCTCTTGGACATAAACATGAGCAACTTCTTCATGAACATATCTCCCCGGGCAAGGGAAACAAAAGCAAAAATGAACAAGTGGGAGTATATCAAGCTGAAAAGCTTCTGTACAGCAAAGGACACCATCAGTAGAACAAAAAGACATCCTTCAGTATGGGAGAATATATTCATAAATGACGTATCCGATAAGGGGTTGACATCCAAAATATATAAAGAACTCATGCACCTTAACAAACAGAAAGCAAATAATCCAATTAAGAAATGGGCAGAGGACATGAATAGACACTTCTCCAAAGAAGAAATTCAGATGGCCAACAGGCACATGAAAAGATGCTCCACATCGCTAATCATCAGAGAAATGCAGATTAAAACCACAATGGGATATCACCTCACACCAGTGAGGATGGCCAACATCCAAAACACAAACAACAACAAATGTTGGCGAGGATGTGGAGAAAAGGGAACCCTCCTACACTGCTGGTGGGACTGCAAATTAGTTCAACCATTGTGGAAAGCAGTATGGAGGTTCCTCAAAAAACTCAAAATAGAAATACCATTTGACCCAGGAATTCCATTCCTAGGAATTTACCCTAAGAATGCAGCAGCCCAATTTGAAAAGGACAGATACACCCCTATGTTTATCGCAGCACTATTTACAATAGCCAAGAAATGGAAGCAACCTAAGTGTCCATCAGTAGATGAATGGATAAAGAAGAGGTGGTACATATACACAATGGAATATTATTCAGCCATAAGAAGAAAACAAATCCTACCATGTGCAACAACATGGATGGAGCTAGAGGGTATTATGCTCACTGAAATAAGCCATGCCGAAAAAGACAAGTATCAAATGATTTCACTCATATGTGGAGTATAAGAACAAAGAAAAAAACTGAAGGAACAAAACAGCAACAGACTCACAGAACCCAAGAACGGACTAATAGTTACCAAAGGGAAAGGGACTGGGGAAAATGGGCGGGAAGGGAGGGATAAGAGGGAAAAAGGGGCATTACGATTAGCAGATGTAATGTTGGGGGGGCACGGGGAGGGCAGTACAACTCAGAGAAGACAAGTAGTGATTCTATAGCATCTCACTACGCTGATGGACAGTGACTGTAATGGGGTTGGTGGGGGGGACCTGATGAAGGGGTAGTTTAATAATCGTAATATTACACATGTAATTGTAAATTAATGATAATAAAATAAATTATATTAAATAAATAAATAAATAAATAAAACCTTGGACATGGCCTGTTGTATCTCTGACTTTAGTTCCCTTGTATCAGAGTAGAGGTGTCCATATAAATTGGTGATGAGAGCTCTTCAAAGCCCAAGACAACAAGTTTCCATACCTTTTTGTGGGGAGATTTCAGCTCTTTATCACTGGCATATATCACCCACAATTTGGCATGCTATCTCAGAAAAATATTAGAAAAATAAACATGATATCTATATACAAATTACATTTTTCAGGAATTTAATTCAACTATATACTCCCTTATACTCGTATAAGGCTGATCGGACTGACAAGAAATAGGCACTTTGAAAAGTCAGAACTTGGTGCTTGCTGTGTGATTATTCAACTCTCAAAAACGTTAATGTTACTTAGGTGACCAAGTACCTAAATTCTGTTGATATTTCAGAATACAGTTTAAGGTTCAGTTTTAACTTTGTGATTTTTGAACACAACTGCATGATAAAAGACAGGTTGGTTCAATTCATATTCTTTGGTAAACACAGAGGTCATTAAATGCTATAGGTGGATATTATTACATCAACTTTATCTGACAAGGCAGCCGACTAGATTTTTAAACCTAAGAATGATACTGAAAAGGGGGCAAATATAGGAAGAAAGAAGCCATATATCATGGTAAGCTAGAAAAAATTTTAGCTACTTCTCTTTTGCTTCTTGATTGAAGTTGGTTTACTTTACTGGTATAAGTTTATTTTACCTTAAAGAGAAATTCATTTGTTATAGCTTGGACATGTTTTACTGAATGCAACAATGTCTTTAGTATTAATAACTGTATGATTGATAATTTATAGTTTAGAAAGTACTTTGTTATTCACTGTTTAGTTTTATATTTCTTATAACATTTTTTTTCAGAAGGGGATTATTAAAACCCATTTTATAGATATGGAAAACTAAGGCCAAGAAGGTTCAGATGACTATCCATCACACAGTTGCTAGGTAACCAAAAACAACTCTCCTCTATTTTTAACTGAATCCAATTCTTTCCAATCTTTTTGTCTCTAAGTACAAAAGTTGAAGAAATATCAATAGTTCTTGATAGAACTACATCTTTCCTTTTTAAAGTTCTCTACTTAACATTTAAAAATACATAAATATTTTTATCAATATTTTATCAGCATTTAGAGTTTCAGCAATTACTACTTGACCTTGGTCTGAATTGTTAATAAAAACATGAATGAGCCCCTAAATCAGGACACAAATGACCTGCAGTCATTTCTTTAGTGTTTGCAGCATCTGCTGAAGAGTGTAATAATCATCACCATAAATATGAGCATTTATAAGTTACTATATACCAATGACACTAGGCTAAGCTCCATAGATTTTTAATACTTTATTTACACAGGATTTTATGATTTACTATATGCTTTTATAGACACGACATTTTCCCATTTAAACTTCATAACAAAGTTAAAAGTAAGAAAGGAAGGTGTCTTTGTCCCCATTTTATAATTGAGGAAAAGGAGGCCAAGATAAGTGATGTGGTGCTCTGAGAACATAAAGTAAGATATACAAATTTAGTATGTCTCAAATTTGTGTCAGCTTACCCCAAAACAAAACTATTCTGCTTTTTTGTCTTCTGACAGAACATTGATACAACAAACCAAATTATCTAAAACTGAAAAATATTAACATGGCAGAAAATAAGAGGAATGAAGCAGACTAGTAGATAATTTATTCAAAAGTGACAATTTAATAAATATTTTTCCAGATTGTGAAATACAAAATTAAAACTCTAAAACAATTCTCTGCCTTAACTTTTCACTGTGAAAATACTGCTACCATTCACTGATAATTTATACTGATCTGGTGAAACTCTAAAAAAGAAATAGCTTCTAATTTTATCATTTCAGTATTAGTAATAAAACCCACCCAGAGTTTGAAAGTCGTTTTGGGATGCTCACTATATCATCAAAAGGAAGGCTTTTGGTGGAAACTGACTTGTTTTACATGAAATATTCATACATGATTCTGGAGACTTCTTCCTTCTTAAGAAACCTTTTCATAAAATTCTTCTTCAGAAGCCAGCATCTACCTCTGTATTAAACTTTTATCTAGAGAGTTAAAATTTTATAAGGCTTAAGATTATAAAATGTTAAAATGAAGGTTGAGGTTCTGATATGTTCAATCAAAGGAAGTGAGCTGAACTTAAATAAATATATATATATATTTTTCCCCCCCACTCCTTTCTTTATAAAGAGCACAAGAACTAAAATATCGTGCACTTCAGAAATGCCCTAAAGGACAATGGTGATTGACTGACTCCCATTTTATGTGTCATAACTAGTATTCCAAGACTCAGTTAAAATAAATATTAATCTGACTAGTTGCTACACTGAGTTGAATTACTAATTTACTTTTTATAACTGAGTTTATTATGGTGACACAAATTTCCACTTCTCCAGCCTATGCAACATTATAACAATATTTTTAATCATGGTAAAAGACAAATATTAAGCTGGTAGCTATTAATTATTAAGACCTCGATATGAAAATAAAACTTTTTTATGAGAACAGTTTCAAAATAATCTTCAACATGCTATCGCCAACATCTGGGTGTTATTTTAACATTGTTATTATCGCTGGGAAATTGTATCACGTATTTTCATAGCTAGCTGTAACAGATAATTAAGTCTTTCTCTAACATCATGCTTATAGAATTCATAAGATTGTACATAAATGGTACCTTAATGAAAAAAGATTCTCATTACCCCCTCCCCCCCAAAAAAAGAAAAGAAAAGAAATCAATCCTGTTGAGTGTAAGGAGGTCGTTGCATTCCCAAGCCAAGTTAAGTTAGAATATAACATGTGAATGGGAAGGCCCTTAGACATGTTCAGCTCACAGATTTCTACATAAAAATAGATGTGTGGGGTACAGAAGTTAGGGTGTTCTATAAAATAATCATTAAGATGTTTTCTCATGTATGAATTTGGGGTCTGATAAGTTATTCTTAATGTTGCAGAACTATGTCATGTGGAAATTTCACAGCATTTTATTTAATCACAATAGCAATACTGTGCTTTTCCTATAATCAAAATCTCACAAGCTGACCATCTGAAGACCTTTTTTCTGCACCTGATTAGCCAGTGAAAAAGAATAACAGGTGGCTACATCCTTCACTGATTATTGCCTTCAGCTCATCAGTTTTTACTTTGGATTATGGAAAATCTTAGTGTTATCCTAGAGTTCTTTCTAAATAGTGTTTTTTTCTAAGCAACGTTCTTAGCTGTTATTGTTTACTTTGGGAAAACCAATGCACAGATACTTTGATAGTCACAAGAAAGGACACAAGGATATTTCATGGTAAAAGGCAAACATTTTATGCAGACAAGACACTCTATGAGTCAAACTTAATGCAATGAGAGGAAGAAATTCCAACACTGGCATTTTCTAGAGGGGGTAGTAAGGTTCTCCTAATTGAACTGTTTAATTAATTAATCATACAGTAATGGAGTACATGCTAGAAGTATTGTCGGAGAGTTCCTTGGACTAGATGAGTGGCTGCCTCACTGATTTTAGAGGCCCTTTCCACCTGTGATTTATGAGTCTATTTGCCCTTGCTGACATTATGAACTGTCTGTCAATTTGTTCTATTAACTTTTCAGAGATGGTGGTAAATTGCTAGGGAAATCTTCCACTATTTTTTTTGTGGGTGTAAAAATAAAAATTCTAACAAAGAAATGGATACAAGGGTATTTTTTCCATTTTTGGTTTTGTAGAGGGTTATTTTGATTTGTCAAACTATTAACCTGAATTTTTATAGATTAATTTTAATTCTCATATTTGACAAATATTTCCAATATTTCAGAAACCTGGATTTCATATTATTTAGCATTGATCTCTATCTTCTTAGCAGCTCTATAGGGCATTGAGTTTCAATTCAGTTCATATTGGAACCCAGATTCCCAGTAAGTAGCAAAAATTCTGATGCATGGAAAATGTGTTTGCCCAGTCAGTGGTGGAATTCAAAGTTACTGAAGCCATAATGAAATATGAGCTATGTCTCTTTTTAATGGATTATATTTAATAGCACTCTTTTAAGGCTACAAACTATCTCTTTAACCATAAGACATAAAGACAAAATCATAGTCTTTCCCTACAAGAGCTGGTGAGGAAGTAAAATGGAATTTGGAAGAACATTTAAATTATTTCTCACACTGCTCTAGTATTTGTGAAGAGTATTTTGGAGTAGCAGTAGCCTAAAGGAAAAAACCTCTTTGGTGATGGTAGCTAAACTGTGAGAGAAATATATTTTATCTTCCAAATTTAGAAGGCACTATCAGACCAACACTTTCCCACATTTGAAGTCATTACTTACAATTTGAATTTAATAAAAATGTTTTTGCTAAAAATAGTAAATATCTTAGATACACCATATTGTATTTCATTTATTTATTTATTTATTTTTATTATGGTATCATTAATATACAATCACATGAGCAACATTGTGGTTACTACACTCCATATTGTCAAGTCCCCACCACATACTCCATTACAGTCACTGTCCATCAGTGTAGTAAGATGCTATAGAGTCACTACTTGTATTCTCTGTGCTATACTGCCTTCCCCATGCCCCCAGCTACATTATGGGTGCTAATCGTAATGCCCCTTTTTCCCCTTATCCCTCCCTTCCCACCACCCTCCCCAGTCCCTTTCCCTTTGGTAACTGTTAGTCCATTCTTGGATTCTGTGAGTCTGCTGCTGTTTTGTTCCTTCAGTTTTTGCTTTGTTACACTCCATAGATGAGTGAAATCATTCGGTACTTGTCTTTCTCCGCCTGGCTTATTTCATTGAGCATAATACCCTCTAGCTTCATCCATGTTGTTGCAAATGGTAGGATTTGTTTTCTTCTTATGGCTGAATAGTATCCATTGTGTATATGTACCACATCTTCTTATCCATTCATTTACTGATGGACACTTAGGTTGCTTCCATTTCTTGGCTATTGTAAATAGTGCTGCGATAAACATAGGGTTGCATATGTCTTTTTGAATCTGGGATCCTGCATTATTAGGGTAAATTCCTAGGAGTGGAATTCCTGGGTCAAATGGTATTTCTATTTTGAGTTTTTTGAGGAACCTCCATACTGCTTTCCACAATGGTTGAACTAATTTACATTCCCACCAGCAGTGCAGGAGGGTTCACCTTTCTCCACATCCTCGCCAGCATTTCTTGTTGTTTACCATAGCATATTTTAATATTAGTTACTCTTTAATCTATTTTGAATACCTAATTTGGTAACTATTAAAAGAGTTACTGAAAACATAAGAACTCTTTTTTCCCTTTGAAGAAAAACAAAACCTAACTTTGATTTTTTTGTTCATTTCCTCTGAAACAGGTTTTCCTCCTCTCTCTCCCAGGCATGTATATATTACATTTAGTTAAAAATCATTGGGGGTGAGGAAAAAAACCTATGAAATGCTAAGCACTGTTCTTAAATAGGGAGAAATAACAAGGTGAATCACACACATGCTACTTGATGTTCATGAAAATAGGCTTGAGTGGGAAAAACAAGGACACAATTAACAAACATATACAAGTCAGGAAGTGATTATTGCAACAAATATTATGCAATATTTAACACATACTAAAACTGTTAAGAGTAGAAAGAAATAGACTGTTAACTCAGTTGAGGAGCAGACAGAAAAGCTATATGTAAATGGTGAAATTTGACTGTAGTCTTGAAGAAAAATACAGAATTTCAAAGAGTATGATATGAAATCAAGAGGATAAAGAGTATTTTGGGTTTTATGAATAAAACATAGAAAGAGATATTTAACGGCAAGACTTTTCCAGGAAGTGAACACTTAGAATGGTGGAGCCTTAAATATCTTGTGGGTAATACAAAATGTGAAAGATAGATGAGTAACATATTTGAGAGAGCAGCATGAAGAATTTTATTCTTTATGGTATAAGCAATGGGACACAGTGAAACCTTTATAAAGTGAATATGAGATCTGTTTTTTAGAACTTTAATCCAGAGAATTTTGTCAAGGGCATACATTAGCAGGGAAACAGGTTAAAGATAGGGAAATTCATTATGATACTATTGGGAAAGTCTACTTAAAACAGAAGCAACGGAGAAAAGAAGAAAAAAAAAAGTGGTGAAATACTTGAGAGACAAAAGGGTTTAATGACTAATTTTAGTATGGGAGAGGAAAGGGAACTGAATAAAGATGCCCCAAGTTTTCTATTCTGAAATACAGGATACCTGGGGAAATGAACAGGCTCTGAACTGCTTCAGGTGAAAGAGTTGGGAAGGAGTTTTCGTTGACTTTTATTTACCGTGTACCACAAACTGCTAGTTCCTCTACACACATCTCAGCAATTTCTGTGAGAACGTATTTTTTTCAGAGAAGAACAAGAATGTCAGAAGTAACTTACCTTACCATGATATAACTTTAACTGATGAAAATTAAATTTTTACAAGTTAAAAAAACCTATGTTTCTTGGGAGCTTTAATTTAATGTAAGGGTGCAGTATATACTATTGTGTGCCTGGATTTTTCCAAAGTTATGTCTGTGAGAGTTACCCTGTTGGCTGTAGCAGCATTTCAATTTTTATGGCTTTAAAAGACTCCAGCATATGAATATGCCACACTTTATTTATTCCAGTGTTCATAGATATCTGACTCCAGTTTGAGTTATTACAAAAATATTGTTATGAACTTCTTTTACATATGTTTGGGTTCACACATGTGATTATATTAAGGGTGTGCATAATTAGGAGTGGAATTGGTGGTTCATAAAGAATATGTGTGTGTTCATATGTAGCATATACTGTCAAATAGTTTTCCATACTAGCTGACTACTTTACACCAGTAGTTACACTGCATCTTGAAAATACTACAAAGGAAAGAGTCTATGGTAAATATATAACTGATTTTGTATGTGGTGTGAAAAGGTATCCAGATTTTGAAGTTCTTTTGTAGATACACAACTGACCCATAGTTATTTATTAAAACAACATATTTCCCCACTGCATTTGAATGGTGGCTTTTTCATATACACATACACATGTATTTGTAGTTCTGGTTTTATTTCAATTAATTATTCACCAATAACACAATTTTCTTTAGCTTTATAGTAAGTTTTGATATTTTGTAGAGTAACCCTTTAAGATTCTTTGAACCATTTTTGATCTTTAAAAATTCCTTAAATTACAGAATCAGCTTAACAGCTTATACACACGCACAAAATAGATGGAATTTTAAGTGGTGTATAAACTAATCTATACATAATTTGGGAAGAATTGATGTCTTTACAATGTTGACTCTTCCCATTCCTGAATATGGTATATTCTTCCACTCAGTTTTTTTTAAAAATTATCTTAACCATATTCACAGTTTTCAGTGTAGAATTATTGCATATCTTTCATGCAATTTATTATTTATAATTTGATTAACATTTTAAAGTTCTTATAAAAACCATCTTTCACACATTTGATTTTTGATGACATTTTAATAGAAGTGTTCAAGTAACTTTCTATGGTGATCTTGCATCCAGCAATCTTACTATATTCATTCATTAGATAATTTATCTGCAATATTAGTTAATTTTTTAGGGAAGGGAAGTGCTTGATTTTGGTCACATGATTCTGTTTTTTGGTATGCCTGGTACTTTTTATTCAAGATCAGATACAGTATATGAAAAATTATAGACATTCTTGGTCATATTAACTTCCTTTGAGTGGATTAGATTTTCTTTTGGTCAGAAGATAAAGTATGTGCAGATCACCTTTTGACAGACAATGAAAGTCAAATTCTAGTTTGCACTTATTCTTGGAAATATAGTCCCATCAGGGCTCACAACAAAAAACCTGGGGTGTTTTCTTTAGCCCCTTCTACTTGACAGGTCTGACTTCCAATTTTTCTTTGACCAGAATTAAGAGATTCTCACATTTCTGTTTAGTGTTCAGCTGTAGCGGCCATTTACTGCTTAGTTTATTGGAATCACTGTTAGAAGTGATTGAAGGTATTAGAACCTGAGTAGCATATTAATCAGCAATTGCCCTGAGGGAAAGAGATGTGGACAGAATGTCAGCCTCACTTCTTGTTTCTCTTTTATCCAGGGACTTGGATCCTTGGGTCTTGGCTGGCTCAGTGGCCTGAAAGTCAGTTTTTCTTTTCATAGTGAGGTTGTAACAACAAATTCATGGCTTTTTGCTTAGCATCCATATCCTACCCTGTGAATTGGCAAAGGATTCGAGGGTAAAATACAGCTGCAAATGTAGCGCTCATCTCATTTTCCCATCATCCTGCACTCCAGAGATTTGCATCCCAAATCCGTGCTGTCTTGCTTTCTGGCTTTGTTTGTGTGCTTGTTTATTTTTAATGTATCTTTTTGCATTCTTAGCAGGAGAAGTATCTTATTCCAGCTTCTGTGACACAGAAGTATAAATCTTGTATTTTTCTACACATAAGAAATTTGAGGGGCAGCAAAAAATTCCATAAAGAACTGTTTATCTTGAATTCATGAGCGTTAAGGTACACCTGAACATTTTAATTTTAAGATTTGTTCACCTGAATTTATCAGTGTAAACCATTTGAATGATTTAGATAGGAAAGTAAAATGTGTGCTTTCTAAACATATTTGCATTACATGCAACCTAAGTAAGTTATTTAGGGTGCATAAATATATTGAGCTAGAAATCTAGGTCAAAACTTCTCAATACAAGATACACAATATTTTTTCCTTTGTATTCTGTCTTGAGTAAAACTGCAATGGTTCACTTTTAATCAAGACAAAAATGGATATGAATTAATTTGAGTATAAATAAATTAATTGATAAGTAAATAAAGCATCTACCCATACTATAATGATTACCCATGCTATGATAACTGATAACTAGCATCTATCCATTGTAGTCTTTTCATAAATTTTACTTGCTGAGTTTATTTTATTTTAATGTTTTAGACTTGCCTTAGCAGAGAAGCATAACTTCTCTTATCAGTTCAATAATTTCAACCCAACTCACATTTGTGTAACAGAATTATATTGTAGATATATGGACCCTATTAAGGTTTGTTATAAAATAAAAGACCTTCATAATTAACTGCATTTGCCTTTTCAGTTATCAATTTTTTTCTCTTATTCAAATGTATGCAATTTGGAAATCGAGCTTAATAAAGGAGTTTAATACAGAATTTTATTTTCTCCTTTAAACTCCTTTTTCATTTTAGTTTTTCTAATCATACCATGGTTGCTTCCTAAAGATACCTAGTACTGTTAAATTTAGCCACAGGTTCTAACCTTTCAAAATGGCAATTCAGTTTCCTCTGAATACAACTCAGTTTTAATTAATCTGTGATTCCAAATCTTCACCTAAAATTCTGAACATCAGATCCATCTCTGATTGCTTCTTTTTAAGTAGACTCTAATAGGTGGGAGACATAAGGCCCTTGAGAGATATAAGTGTTTTCTATGTTCCAATATTATATTTTTCTAAGAGTTGTGGGGTTTTTCTTAGAAAGCCACTACATAGACAGTATTAATAAGTGTGCAATTTTTACCTGTAAGAAGGATAGCTCTTACATTAAAAAAAAAACTGCCAACACAGCTTTCTCAGATTTTTAAAATGTAATGCATTTTCTAAAATTTTACCAGCATCAAGTGGCTTCTGATTTGATCATTATCACTAATGAACTGCTATGTACAGTAATGTTTATATTGTCACTTTCACTCATACTCTTACTCTCCTCTGCTATTTTCTCATTAGCAATTTATTCCTTGTGAAAACTTAAATGAAAAAGGAAAATATAAACAAAAAAGAAAAAGGAAATTCAAACTCACAACCTAAAAAGCATGATGATAATTCTCAAATTCCACCCACTTAACAGCATATCTCATCAGAAACCTCAGTGTAAGTAAAATAGGATGTGGTTTTGCAAACTTTCCGATGTTACAGTGTTGTAAACTTACCTTTAACTCCAGAGAAATCAGAGGAAGAAAGAGGAAAACTACAAAAATTTTAATTCATTCTAATTTTGAAAAAAAAAGATCACATTCAGTATTCAGTACTCCTTTGCTAATAACACGTCTTTGCAAGCCTCTTCCCAACTGTGTTAAATGAATGCCTTGCTTCACTGCCTTGGAGAATAAATTTTGAAAATATCAAGTTTCAGCTTAGATTATATTTATAGGTGGGCTTATGTAACTAGATGGTTTCTTTTTCTTCCTAAGGTCTGAGTCATTCTTAAACTCAGCAGGGTTAACTCAAAACAACCCCAAACATCAAAACTACGAAATGTTTTCTTCAGGAAACTATTCATCAAAATATTAACATAATAATCATAGATTATAAAAAATACTTATCTTGAGTGATTATCAAACTTTAGTTAGAAGAGAAATTAAAGGACATGGAGACAGAGTGAACAGAGCAACAATTACTTATGAGGAATAATTAACCACAAGCAAAAAGAATGAATAAAACAACATTATTTGGCACCAAAGAATTTGCTTGGCTTCTTGGATAAAAAGATGAATGAGACAGCACTTGCCCTCAGGCTCAATGTTAGAAATAATATCAGCACAAACCACAGAGAGGTTTTTTAAGAATGTGTTAAGTAAATATAAATAAGAACAGAGAAGCAAGAAAAGTTTTTGTGTCAAAACCTACCTAAAGATTTGGAATGTTGAGAGAGATGTGAGATGGCCATCTTTGTCAGAATTAAATATTCTGAATTTGTTCAGAGGTGAATAGTAAATACACAGGAGAGCGAAAGTGTGTTTCATGGTAGTAGGGACAGGGGTGTGACAACTGACCCTGCGGAAGCTGCTGCTCGGCCTGCGCCCACACACCTGCTGGGATCTTCCTCACCACGGTAGTAATGTTTCATCTTTTCTGTTGTTTGATTAACATTCACTTAACTGTAAGCTTCACAGGGCAAGGGACCATTACCTACCATGGTATCTGTAGTACCGAACACAGTGTCTGGGAGAGTAAATATCTCTTGAATAAGTGAAGTAATACAGTAAATAAGTAATGGCTACTACCAGCGCTAGTGCCGCAGACTAGCGTAGCCATCCTTGACTTGGGTCTAAAGAAACCAAGAGAAACTGACCCCTAAACGTTGTCTCCTTGACGTCGTTACCTGGAGCTTTCAGCTCTTCAAGTCCCTGATTATTTACTTTTTAAATTAGTTTCGAGGTACAATTTCAATACAATAAAATGCACACTTAGGAAGTGTATGGTTTGCCCAATTTTGACTAACGTGCATGTGTGTGAAACCCTATCTTCATCACATTTTACTTCCCTCATCCAGGAAAGCTTTGTTGTACCCCATCAAACCCTCAGTCAGGCAGAGACGTGTCATTTCTGTCACCATAGATAACATGGAGCTCCCACAGGACTTCACATGAGGATCCTAAAGAATGTCTGGCTTTGTCTCCAGCTTCATTGCTCAGCGTGTTTTTCAGATTCATCTTATTTTCATTGCTCAGTAACATTTCATTGTATAAATATATAATTCATTAAAAACATTGTTATCCCCCTGTTGGATTATTTTCATATTTTGACTATTTTGTGTAAAGCTGCTGGTTTCCTGATTCTTGTCTATATCCCTTGGAATTCTGACCACCAAATTATCGAATCTATGGTGTCGCTGACGTCTCTGAATTTCTGAGAAATTTTTTGTATGTGATTCTGCATAGGGAATATGGCAAAATGGTTCACAATTTTCATTCTCAAAGAGAGTTGGCCCAAAATAAGTGAAAATTGTGGACTTCCACTTGCTTCTTTTGTTGTAAAGCACATCACAAATTGGCCTGGGGTCCTGTCTGCTGACCTGTTTAATTCTCCATTCCTGGGCCAGCTTCACCGTTCCTGACATCAGTTCTTCATTCTGAACCAGAGTCATTCATTCTCTTCACATACATATGTTATGAGAGGGAGCAAGGAAGCAAATTAGGAAAAATAAGGAAAATAAACACTGATTGCTACCTTTATTTCTTTGCCTATGATATTTCTGTAAAATTATCATTAGCTTATTTAATATTGTCTGAAAACATACCCAAAGTCTGAGATAGGGTTTTCTATGACCAAGAGAGTACCACATGTTTCTTGCCTTTAAAAGGTTTATATTCTAGCAAGGTTTATATTCTAGCAATATACATATATATATATATATATATATATATATATATTTTTTTTAATTTCTAAAGCATACCTGTTATTTAATTACAGTCAGGGGAAGTACATTTAGAAAAATGAATCAGGATTTAAAAGGATGGAGAGGATGATTTTGGCAAACAGCCAGGTCAAGAACAAATGATGCTGACTTGAAACGTTATCACTGTTTACTGCCTGTAAGGCCAGACGCATGAGGAACAGTAATACTTGAATACAGACCTACCAGCAGTTTTTCTTTCAATGGTCCTTTGTAGAAATACTATTATTTTAACTATGGCTGAGAATATTGGTAAAGAACAAATTAAATAGCACTCAATTTACTAAATTAGTGGGGTTTTTTTTGTATGATTTCACATAATTGGGTGATTTAGGCCATTACTATTTAAAATAAATTTTTAAGAACAGGGGAAAGTTTTAGGGAACAAAGCATTTTCCTTTGGATTTTATTCTTTAAATCTATGTGTTTTGGGGGAAATAAACTGTGCAAAGGGGAGTAATGTAAACCTGTTATAACCAAAACTGTTACAGATTTACTTTAACACAAAATCAGTGCCTTTGTTCAATGACACCTGAGCTTCAGTCAACGTAAGGGCTTAGCAGGTGGATCAGACAGATGGTAGTCAGAATTCCCAGGTCTACCACTAACATTCATTGCTTCATCAAAACCAAGATAAAGCAAAAAATATTTAAAGGAGAAGGCTAAGCATATATCAAGTCCTATTAAGGGGACTAGTGAGCTAAATTTTACATTCCACAGTGATTGTCTGGGGGAAATTAAAGCATTAACTAAAGACATTGATAAATATTTCTATCAATTTGCTCAGACAAAAATGTTCTTTAAACTACAGACTATAGCATAATTATTCAAAATAAACAGTAATTAACTGAACTAAATCAAGCAACACAAGGGTTTGCAAATTTGCCCTGTGGTTTACCAGCTGTGCTTTTTACTGTCTGCACTGTGAATTTACACTCCAGCTTTGAGTTCTCAAGAGGTGGTGGAAAATTGAAGCATGTTTTAGAAGCATATTAAATAAGGAGAAAAATCACTAATTTAGTCAGTCTAAATCATCTGGCAATGAGACATTTATTTATTTTTTAATCTTTATGAAGCAAGTTTAACAAGCCTTTATTGGACACCAGCTATATGCCAGGAACTGTGTGAAGCATGAAGATACAGACTTAATTGAGACATTTAGGGTATGAATACAACAAAAAATATAGATATGATCAAAGCTTTTTTGAAGAATAATTTACCTCCAGGCTACTGACTTAGTAAATCAGGACAATGAGCAGAATCCCTCTGTAGAGCTACATTCAAAACAGAATCAGAAACTCCTTGCACTACCTCTGTTTTGGCTTCAGATTTATAATCCTTCCCGGGTAATGAGAAAGGTTTATTTCAGAACCTGAAAATACTGGGAAGGTTTTTTTATTATTATTATTTGTTTCTCTTTGTCATTAGGGAAAGTTCTCACAGAGCATGCTGCAAAAGAGGCCTTGTCAAAATGGATAAATAAATAAAAAGAGTCCTTGTCACTGTCAGCATTGGAATGAAAATGGATAATTTGCATAGTACAGTATGGTCAGTGCTAAGTTCTCAGACTCTGATTTGTTGCCACAGTGTATGTTACACTTCTGCTGAAAGAGGGAAGATTGCAACAGAATGAAAAACTATCATTTTCTATAACAGCTCTTAAACAGTCATCTATTTATCCACCTACTTCAGCATGTTTTCCCTCATTTAGAGAGTCATATGTCATGATTCCAAAAACATAGTTTTCAGTGTTCAATTTGTAAAGTAATATTTATTGAGTACTTTGTAGGCATTCAGCAGCACTGGAGATATAGAACTAAGAAAACCAAGTCTCTGCCCTCATGATTGTCACATTCTAGTTTGAACAAGATTCAGCTCTGTAATCTGGCTCAACCGAACAAACCTCATGGCATGATCATTCAAACAGTGACTGAACAGACATTCCAAATCTACATAAAAACCTAATTAAACCAGAAGAGACATGTCTAAGTATTTTCATTCTATCCCTTAGAAAGAAAAAGGTAATTCATATGGAAAAGTACTCTCTATTCAATGTTTATTCTATGTAACATATTGAATTATTACCAGTCTCTCATTTAATTTTTAAGACACCCTATGAGGTAGGTCAGTTTTTCCTATTGCTGTATTATATTTATTTTGATTTCCTCTCTTCTTTATTGGTAAAGTGATAGAACTATGAGAGGGTGAAGGAGCTGCCAAATGTCACACAGCCACTAAAATTCCAGAGATTTGAATGCTGTCTGGGGGAAACCGGTCAGGAGCTAAGAGAAAGCTACCATCCAGATCACCTGCTGGCCAGGCTGTGGTCCAACATGGGCAGATCATTCAAGTGGAATTCCTTCTCCTAGGATGGAACTACAATAGACAGATTGGGGCAGGGCCCAGGGATGACATATTCTGACATAAAAGGCTCTTAGGGAGACTAAGATGTCACAGCTCTTGGAAAGAGATGAAAATGCCCAAACAGTGGGACTTCCCAAGTGGAATCCATAACTGCCTTCGGAGCTGGCATTTATTACCTGCATCATAAGCACTGCTGTCCTAAGGTAACATAACCAACCAGTGGAGCAACATTTTACCCAAAACTAGAAGGAGGTATGGAACAGAAAGCTACAATTGCCACTCCAAGAAGTCTAGTAAGAAGGAAGGCTCTAGAACCTCTGACAAGCCTGCACAATTAGTCCAGATACACCAACCCTCTCAAACATTCAGACCACCTCAGCCACACTGATCACCACTCCCAGCTACCTTTCAGGGAAAGTGAGCAAGAGATTTACTTACTCTGTTAACTTTGAAAGTTATGTATAATGTGAATAAAATGCTTGGATTTATTTTCTTTCCAGATGCCTTTTACATGTTATTTCTTTTTTTCTGTTTTTATTTTTTTTCAGCTTTATTAAGGTTTAATTGACAATTAACATTGTAAGATATTTAAACTGCACTTTATGGTGATTTGCTATTCAGGCAAACCTCATTTTGTTGCTTCTAACTTCATTACGCTTTGTGCTTTGCAGATACTGTTTTTTTACATATTAAGGTTTATGACGACCCTGCACCAAGCAAGTCTATCAGTACCGCTTTCCCAACAGCATTTCTCACTTCACGTCTCTGTGTCACATTTTGGTATTCTCAAAATACTTTCAACTTTTTCATTATTATTATATTTGTTATGGTGATCTGTGATCAGTGCTTATGACTCGGATGATGGTTAGCATTTTTTTGCAATGAAGTATTTTTAAATTAAGGTTTTTGACATAATGCCACTACACACTTAACAGACTACAGTATAATGTAAACATAACTTTCATATGCACTGAGAAACAAAAATTTAACTTGAATCGCTTTATTGTGATATTTGCTGTATGGATGTGGTCTGGAAGCAAAGCCACGTCTGTGAGGTATGCATGCAGGCAACACTGTGAAAGAATTCCCCACATCTAGTTAATTAACATATCATCATTTCACATATTTGTCTATTTTTTGGTTGTTGAGACATTTACATTCTACTTTCTGAGCAAAATTCAATTATACAATATAGTGTTATCAACTATAGTCACCATGTTTCACATTAGATCTCAGACCTTATTCATCTTACATCTGAAAGCTTGAACCCTTTTACCAACCTCCCCCTATTTCTTCCACCCTCCAGCCCCTGGCAATTTTCTACTCTTTGTTTCTGTGAGTTCAACTTATTTTTAGATTCCATATATAAGTGACTGTGCAGTTTTGGTCTTTCTCTGTCTGGCTTATTTCACTAAATATTCATTTTATATATTGTCATTGATCTTTGTAATGATTTATGAGAATTATGTATGTTTCCAAGTATTTATTTACTTAACATTATATCATTTAATATTAGAATTTGTTTTAACAGTAGCAGAAGCATATATATCAACTCTTCTAAACTTAACATGATGCATAAAGTATAATTAAGTTTTATATATGCTTTGTATTTTTAAACTCTATATATGATCTAGAGTTATACCTTCAACAGGAGGGTCATGTTTTCCTAAGTTTTAGCTCCAGGAATTCTTTACCAGAGTCTTATTGTAAAGATCTGAGAAAAATCCCATTTTGCTTCCAGAAGGGCAAGGGAAAAGAATTCTTTGGAAACTCTCTCAGAGTTCTCTATTCTCTTTAATAAGGCCTAACCTCAAGGGAAACTTTTAAACTGTTGTACCAGAACCTAACCTATTCAGACTGTGTCAAACGTAAACCATCTAGAGGAGGGAAATACCCAGATCAGGCTCACTAAAAGACTAAGACCTAACGGACGACTGAGTGTTTTTCAACCCCATGCTCTACACCACATCAGTGATGCTCCTGTATAATAAAAGGGGACAGGTAAGAGAACTGCAAGACTTAGACACTTTTTAGGAAGTCTCTAGGGATACCCAAAGAAAATGGGGGAAACAAAAATAATAACAGAGGAAATTTTAGCCTTTGACACCACAGCTTCAGCAAACAGTAAACACAACCTAACTTCTTAGCCAGATAACCATGAAACCTCTTCCTTTACCTGATACATTATGTATCACTTTCAACAGGAAATTACAAGGCATGTTAAAAAGGCAAAAAATATAGTCTGAAGAAACAGAGCAAGTATCAGAATCAGCTTCAGATATGGCAGAGAGTTTGGAATTATCAAACTGGGAATTTTAAAGAACTACATTAAGAACCCTAATGGGGAAAGCAATATGCTAAAAACAACATGCTAAGGGCTCTAATAGAAAAACTAGGCAACATAGAAGAAAAGATAGGTAATATAAGCAAAGAGGTAGAAATGATAAGAAAGAAACAAAAGGCAATGCTAGAATTAAAAAAGTTTGTAACAAAAATGAAGAATGGCTTTGATGGACTCAATAGAATAGACACAGTCAAGGAAGTAGTTGGTGAATCTGAAGATACAGCCATAGTAACTTCCAAAACTGAAATGCAAGAGAGAGAAAAAGAAAACTGTGAAAGAGAATATCCAAGAGTTGTGGGATAATTAAAAAAACGTATAGCATATGTATAATGGAAATACCATAAGAAAAAGAATGAGGAAAGGAACAGAAGAAATAGTTGAAGTAACAATAGCTGAGAATTTTTGAAAACTAATAACAGATACCAAAGCATGGATCCAGAAAGCTTAGAGAATATTAAGTAGGATAAGTGCCAAAAATTCTACATCTAGGCACATCATAATGAAATGGCAGAAAATCAAAGACAAAGAGAAAATCTTTAAAGAAGCCAGGAGGAAGGGGAAAACACCATGTGTATAGAGAAACAAGGCAAGGATTATATCAAACTTCTTTACCGTAATTTCTCTTTTATGCAATCAAGAAATGGAGAGATACTCTATATTTATAGATAGGAAGACTCAGTATCATTAAAATGTCATTTCTTCCTAACTTGATCTATATATTCAGTGCAATCCCAATCGAATCTCAGTAATTAAGTTTGTGGAAACTGCAAACTAACTCTAATGTTTATATAAAAAGGCACAAGATCCAGAATAGCCAATGCAATTTGAAGAGAGCAAAGTCAGAGGACTGATATTACCTACTTCCAGATTTACTATAAAGCTACTGTAATCAAGATAGTGTTCTATTGGTAGAAGAAAAGACATATAGATCAATTAAACAGAACAGAGTCCAGAAATAAATCCACACAAATATAGTCCATGGATTTTTCACAGAGGAACAAAGGCAATGCAATGGAAAAAGGATAGTCTCTCCAAAATGTGGTGCCAGAGCCACCGGACAGTCATATGCAAAAAAACATGTCTGGATATTGGCCTTACACCTTCACAAAAATTAAAAATAGATCATACACCTAAAAACTGTTGAACTTTAAAACTTTTGGAAGTTCACAGAAGAAAATATGTGGCCTTGGATTGGCAGTAAGGTTTTAGACACAACACGAAAAGTCTGATCCATGAAAGACAAAAATTGATAAGTTGGACTACCATGATATTAAGCACATCTGCTCTACGAAAGATTCTTTTAAGAGATTGAAAAGACAAACCACAGACTGGGAGAAAATTTTTGCAAAATACGTATCTAATAAAAGAATTGTATCCAAAATATGCAAGAACTCTCAAAAGTCAACAATAAGAAAAAAAATTAAAACGTAGGCTAAAGATTTGAACAGACACCTCACCAAAAATAAAAGATACACAGATAGCAACTAAGCAGAGTAAAAGATGTTCAATATCATATGTCATTAGGGAATTGCAAATTAAAGGAACAATGATAAACCATTATACACTTATTAGAATGGCCAAAATTCAAAATATTGACCACACTGAATGTTGGTGAAGATGTGGAGCAACAGGTACTGTCATTCGTTGTTGGTAGGAGTTCAAAATGGGGCAGCCACTTTGGAAGACAGTTCAGGAGTTCCTTAAATAGCTAACCATATTCTTTTCCTATGCTACAGCAATTGTGGGCCTAGATTTTTAACCAAATGCTTTGAAAATCCTGCACACAAATGTTTACAGCAGCCTTATTCATAACTGCCAAAAACTCGAAGCAACCAAAATGTCTTTGAAGAGGCGAATGGAAAAACAAACAGTGGTACATACATCCATAAAATAAAATATTTTTCAGTATAAAAAAATGAACTATGAAGCCACAAAAAGACAAGGAAGAACTCTAAATGCATAGTGCTTAGTGAATGAAGCCAATATGAAAAGGCAATATGTTGTATGATTCCAGCTATGTGACATTCTGAAAGGCAAAATTGTGGAGACTATAAAAAAATCAGTTGTTGAAGGGTTTGGTGCGGGGACGAATATGTGGAGCACAGGGAATTTTTAGGGCAGTGAACCTACTTTGTATGAAATTGGAACAGTGGGTACATGACATTATGCATTTGGCTAAATCAATAGAACCTTACAGCAGAGTGTACCCTAATGTAAACAATTGGCTTTAGTTAAAAATAATGTGTCAGTATTGTTTCATCAATTGTACCCAAAATACCACACTGATGCAAGATAATAATAGAGGAGACTGGTGTAAGAGGTTGTGGGAACTCTCTGTACTCTGTGCTCAATATTCCTGTAAACTTAAATGGCTCTAAAATAAATTCAGTTAGTTAAAAAATTGATATCAAGCTAAAAATACTAGGAACAACATTATAAACATAAAACATTAAAGAAAAATAATATCTTATCCAGCAAAACAGAAGCTATGCAAAACCTCTGCCTATGTCCTGTGCCCTTTCTGTGATATTTACCTTGTTAGGTTCTGTGGAGATTTTTTTTTCAGACTTTCTTCTCATTAAATAAAAGGTCAAGGAGAATTCAGTCCATATTTATTATTCTTTTAAAAATCCCGTACTGGGAAAAATTCTATTAACCTGTTCTATACGGGTGCCCTTCTAGAAGGCCATTCTTCATCCAGGAGAGTCTCTGCAAGTGCTCGGCTTGGTCGAGGCCCCAGCTCTTTTCCTGTGTTCTAAGATGGGAAGGATTTACAGGACTGGCATGGCTCAGCGCTCTGTGACTGCCTAGCATGCCCTAATGAAGGGAATTAACTCAATCTGGGTAAAGGGAAAAAAAAATGTATCATAGAAGATTCTTAGACCACTTAAGTACCAGCCAACAATCTTCTTAGGACAACATTCACAGTCAGGGAAGTACATTCAATTTCCTGTGCTTCTATTTAAAAGGTCATATTAAATAGGGTCCTCATTCATACACAAAAAAAGTTATCTGGGATTAACAAATTAATGATGTCCAAAGAGTTATTTAAATACCTCCATTAGTTCTTTAATGACAAGTTTAATCATAGAAAACTTGTATAACTTCCAAATATTCTACCCAAATATTAATACAAATGCTACAAGAACAACCAAATGCAAATTCAGAGTTATTGAAGGCCAGAGAGCTTAGTGAAGGGTGTTGGCTTTGCAGTCAAATAGTTTTCTGGAACTCGGAAAGCCACTAATGAGATCTGGGGCCCTGTAAAGGTCAATTAACATTTGAGAGCCTTAGCCTCCTCACCTTCTCATCTATAAAATGAGAATGTGAGTCCAGCCAATTGAGATCACTGCCAGCTCTGCTGTTCTTTTAATGTCACCACTCCATTCCATGCACTGGCATAAGCATGTTTTTTGAAATTATAAAAGCATTTCAACTAGAATTATCTCACTAAAAAATCAAAATAAATATATAAGTACACAAAGTAACTTACCTTGCCTCACTAAATATTTATCAAAAACATGAAATGTGAGTTTTATGTTGAAATGAATCCATTTAAACTGCCCGATTCTCTAAAATGATCTATCTCAAAATATGCACGTTGGTTCTCTCATCAGCATCAAATTATCAGCTCTTCCATTTGACAAGCTCCACATTTTGATGTTCAGAAGAAGAATGGAACAGTTTTAGGATATTCAAATGCAAGTAATTAAAGACAGAATGCTCTATAGTATTTGACAGGAAAACGAACTGGACAGTTATCAACTAGGTCATGCGTACTGAAGGTGGTATACAGTCCCTCCAAGGCTTCCTAGAATGTAGGCCTGGGCCAAGGCAGAGTCAGCAACTTCAGAAAATGCTTTATCAGTGGCATCCAGATCAGGTTGACCCTGAGAATCACTGATAAGCTTCTTAACAATTCTTAGTCTCAGATCCCGTACCACATTTACTGGGTCAAAATCTCCCAGGGTGGGGCTAAACCTTGTTTCTTGTTCAAAGACTTCCAAATAATTCTTCTGTACACTGAAGTTTATAATCCATGGCATGTATGTCACGGTAGATATCTAGTAAAAACCAAGACACCTAACTCCCTGACTCTATTCATGGTGACTATGTGACCTGTGCTCTTTCACAATGCCTAAAAAATTATTCTTTTTGTTCATGTAGGGACAGCATCTTTTATTTTAGTTTCATCAGCATAATGAGGAGTAATATATTTTAAGACTACTCACGGACCTTATCCTCTCAATGTTTTCGCCAGAGAAATAATAATAATAATAATAATAATAATAATAATACAAACACTTATATAACGATTATCATGTGCTGGATGCTGTTCTAAGTGCTTTAAGAATATTAACTTTTTACAACAACCCAATGATGTAGATAATATTACTGTCTTCATTTTATGAATGAGGAAAAGAGGCTTAGAGAGGCTATATAATTTGCCCAAGGTCACACCTCTAGGTAAGTGTCAGATCTGGGATTTGAATCGGGGTGTTGAGCTCTTAATCTATACCCTACATGGTTAATTTAATTCACTTCACCCTTTTAGAATGTTTTTATAATGGTTCCATAGCAGGTCTCCTGCGTGGATTCACAGCAGGGTTCATGATGTATCCCTTAGTTCTTGGTAGTGCTTGACTCAGTCCCTTGTTCAGCAGGTGAAAGAAGGGATTTGTGGACAGGTACCAAGATGTATGGTCCTGGGGCAGTTACTGCCACTGACGCGGCATGCTGTTCTTTAGTCAACATGCAGCCTGGTGTAAGGGTCTGGCGGAGTCTGAAAGGATGCGCACTGGCATGGATCTCAGACTGCCTTTGTGTGTCTGCTAGTCTGAGTGCTGCCTGGCAGGACCGGGGAATGAATCTGAGAAGTGTGCCATCATGACTTGGCTGTTATTTCAGACACCTGTCAACACTTGGCAAGGGTTCCAACAGTGCAGCCATTAAGTGACCGCAGGATCATTTACGCTTCCCCAAAAGGAAATAGTAAATGCAGAATCAGGTAGAACAATTAGAGGAAGGAGCTTTAAAATTAAAGCATTTACAGTATATTTTTAAAATAAAGTCATTCTATATCTACTAGATAAACCTTGACGTTCATTTTGCCTCTTTGCTGTCTTCTCTTACTAGAACAGCTGCTCATATTAGTTTTAAAATATGCTGACAGACCGATATATTGGCCAGCCACAATTGTGTTACAATTCAGTTTTTTAGAATTCAACCATTTTATTTGTTTACTTTTATTATATTAACACACTTGAATTCAAATGCATGAATAGAATCCTCTGAAAATCATAAGGGCTCTTTATGTTTTAAGACAGCCTTTCTTTCCAGCTTGTTTCCCACTTTCCTTCCTATTCAGTAGTACCGTGTGCACATCCTTCTAATCAGCTGTAACAGTATAATGCTGATTAATTATTTCAATGGCTCCATAATATTTCATTGTATGGCTACACCATTTATTCTTTTCATAGTTTTTCATAATCTTTATCTAATTGCTACTATACCAATGCAACAATATTTTCAGAGGTTAACTTAAAACTAGCGGTTCTAACCAGGTACAGTTTTGTCCCCCATGGACACTGAGCAATGTTTAGAGACATTTTAGACTGTCACTCAGGTGAGAGGTGAGTGGAGGCTACGAATGCTCTAAATATCCTACAATGCTCAGTATAGACCTCACCACAAACAATGATCTGGCCAGAATGTCAACTACGCCAAGATTGAGAAACTCAGTTAAAGAGTACCTGTATTTTTAATATTTATAGCTGTCTTTACAATGTTTCCTCAACATTATAACTGCACAATTAAAAAGTACCCCTTTTATTACCTGTTTCAAACCCAACTATGTGACAGCTCTGCTTTTTTCAAGTTAACGAGTGTGAATGAAGTTTCTTCTTTTTATAAACTATTACTGAGTATGAGCAAATTCTTATATTTGGTCACCATTTTAATTTGCCTATTATTATTATTCACCCACATATTACATGCTTATTTTCCTAGTTACCATTTCAAATGATTATTAAAGATCACTGTTTTCGCTTGCTTTTTGGTGGGGTATTTTGACCATTAAAAAGTTATAGATTTCATCTAGTTAAGTATGTCTATCTCCTGACTTCTGAGTTCTGTGCCTTAATTAATATCGTATTGTCCACTTACATTTTTTCTTCTGATAATTAAAAATAGCAGTGTAACTCATACCCTAATATAAAATTCAGACCATTTATAGTACTCAAAATAGTTCACTAACAAATAATTTCTCCCATTCTTGGTTTATGCATTTATTTCTCATCAGTGTCTTTTGATTGGCAGACATGTTAGGTCTTTAATTAAATCTAATTTATCACTTCTTATTTCATGTTCAGTGCCTTTTCATTCCTTTCTAAAAAAAAAAATTGCCTGCATTAATATATACTGTTTTCTCCTGGAAGATTCATGGTTGTAGCTTTATATTTAGGTCTGCAATACATGTGAAATTAGTTTTTGTGTATGGAGTGTGGTACAAGTTAAGGTTCGGTTTGCCCTCTTCAAATTTTGGGTATTTTAAGCACAGTTTGTTAAAAAAAAATTATTTCTCATTAAATTGACTTGGAAACGATTGGATATCAATTGATACAAATATGTGACAGCCATTGTCTGGATCCTCTGTTCTATTCTGTTAATTGATTTGCTCTCTTTTGCACACTAACACCATATTGTCCTGATTATTATAGTTTTAGGCTGAGCCTTCAAATCAGCAAGTGAAGTTCCTGAAATTCCTCATATTTTTCAAAGGTGTTATAGTTATTCTAGATAATTTGTATTTCCACACCAATTTTTAAATCAGCTTGTCAGTTTTTTCCATGAAACCATCTGGGCTTTGGATTCTGATTGCATTAAATCTATAGATATATTTTAATAGAATGCACATACTAACAACAATTAAGTCTTCCAACCCCAAAAATGATATATATGTCTTTTCATTTCTTTAGATTGTATTGAATTTCTCTCAATAATGTTTTGTATCTTTCATTTTGGATGAATTGCACATCTTTCATTAGATTTATTTTCCTAGATATTTAATGATTTGGGACACTATTATAAATTGTATTCTTTTTAAATTTCACATTCAGGTGGCTACTAAGATGTAGAAATACAATTGCTTTCTAAATTAATTTTGTTCAGCTCATGACTGTTAAACTGATATTCAATGATTTTGAAGAATCATTGGTTTTAATATTATCCTTAGGAATGTAAAATGCTTATAATCTTTTAATTCAATCACTTTATTCAGGGACTTCCTTTGCAAAGTATATATCATGAAAAAAAATCATTTGTGTAGAAATCCTAGAAATTTTGCAAAAGTTTTACCAAGTCTCCTTTTAAATGCACATAATACCTGGGGATTTTCCAGATTTAAAACTGAAAAGTCTCATATCTTGGGTACTACTTCAGTTCTGGGTAACTGGCACAGTTGGTGTATTAATTTTCTATTGCTGTATAACATGTTACTACAAATTTAACAGCTTAAAACTACATGCATACATATTTATTATCTCAGTTTTGTTATCTCAAGATGGAGGTAACACAAAGCTACAATGAAGTTGTTCCCTGGGTCGCCTTTTCATCTGAAGGCTCAACTGGAGAAGACTCTGCTTCCAAGCTATTCTTGTGGTTGGCCAAATTCATTTCCTTTCTGCTAGACACGGTCAGTAGACTCATGCCATGTGCATCTCTCTACAGGTCCCTTTATAACATGGTGTCTCACTTTCTCAAAGCCAGTGCAGCAAGTAGAGAGAGTTAAATATGGTAGCAACTAGCTACATGGTATTGTTTACCTTTGTATTTAGACTCAGTAAAATTAATTTAAAAATTCATTTCCTCAGTTACACTAGTTAATTTTAAGTGCTCAGTTGTGACATGTGTTGTCCATAGTATTAGTACAGACATGGATTCCATCATCACAGGAAGTTCTATACTGTAGAATAATATTTATGAGATTTTTTATATCCAAAATATACTGATAAATTTAAAACACAATTTTGAAACAATGAAAAATGATTTCACTTTTCAGTGCCATTGGATAAAAATAGGAAAATCTCCTTTCATGACAACATTTATTAATGTTTCTCCTGATAAGAACTTCTCAAGAATATTAACCAGGTTGCCTGTGCCCGTTTTCCATAAGAAAGCTGTATAGTAGAATAAAATGAAAAAAGACTATATGATATCACTTTTAAAGAATTCTGCTATTGTCTAGAATTAAATACCTTAGAAAAGTTGAAAGTAAGATCGGAAGGATAGAAAGACAAAAACACACAGAGAGAGCAAGCAGGGAGGAGGAGAGCTGAAGGAAGGGAAGGAGGTAGAGAGTAAAAGAGAACGATCGTGAGCCCATCACTGTGGGAGAGTAAATTCTGTCTGTCACGCTCAGAGAAGCTCTTGCACAAGGGCGCACACCTCCTCTGCCCTAATACTGCCAAAGGCCAAAGGACGTGGGTTGGTTCTGAGGTCTTTGGTCATTTAGATAAGCAAAGACTCTTACTGTCAGATAGATAAGGGACCCATGAGTAAAATTAGGTATCCCTAAGCAGTCTAGTTATTAAAAAAAAGAGAAGCAGCAATATCCTTTTTTTCCATTTTTTTTCTCCCGATGTCCTGAAATATCTGCTTCATTGTAAGAAAAATATATTCACAAAACTGTTTTGACACAGTAAGTGTGTATGGGGGTGTTACTTAATTTATAGATTTTAAAGTAATGTTTTATTTCCAAATTGAAGTTTGCTTTTGACAAAATATTTTAAGGCTTTATTTGCTCATGGCATTTTGAACTGATTATGTCATAGACAGAGCTTTGCCACAGTGGGTCGATCATCCTTGGGGGATCTGAGAATGACGTATGGAAGGCTAGGTTATAAAAGAACAGCAATTAGAACTGCAATTCCTACTGTAAACTGGAATACACATTTTATCAGGATCATATGTATATAAAATTAGTTAATATGCTTGGATAATTAACATAAGTTTCTTTTTGCTTGAGGATAACATTTGTATCTGATTATGGAATTATGCATTTTACTAAAACATGGTAAAAGGCTATGTTGAGTTTTACCACTCATGAGAACTAACATTATTTTGACTTACAAATAGTTCTGTTTAACATGAGAAATTGGTTTCTTTAAAGAAAATATTGGTTTCTTTAATTACCATCTCTTATAGGAGACATAGAGATCATCAGAAAGCACCCAGAATCTTGCCTAAGATTTATGTAAAAGTAATATAATGCAATCTTCTAAAATGTTTTGACATTGTTGACTAGATTGAATCTGAGAACACGGGCCTGCTCGGAAAAAAGGCAAAAGTTCACTTGGTAAAGTTATCAGACTCATGTAGACCAAAAAAGAAAAATCCCCATTCTTACGTGTCAGAAAGCTTTTGGGTAGATTGTGTTTAGAAAGGTTTAAAATTACGCTGTGAGACACCACACTGCAGTTTTCCATCTGAAGTAGAAGGAGCCATTTTACCCTCAGTGTACTTGGACTGATTTGGGGGAAAACTAGAGAACTGCCATTTTCACAAAGCGACTTGAATGGTTTCCTCAGCTTGCCAGGTTAGTTGAGGACATCTTTTTGATCCCCTTCTCCATTGCAAACCCAGAACTGCCAACCTTTTTTCTACCTGCCTCCACGGTTCTCCTCTCATTCCCCTCCAAATAAAGAATTACACCTGTCTTTTCAACTCACTTACATACTGAGCTTGCCAAGAGAATTAATGACAAGAGAAGTGGGAAAGGAATGAGTTGAATAAATCTCAATGGCCATTCCTCTACCCAGTCCCTCCTGCTACTAAAAATAGTCTCTTTCTTACGTCTAGGTCTAGGTATCTGGCTTTTCAATGACTATGATATATAGTGTTGATATATGTAGCCTGAAGAGTAATTAAAAGCCTAATTACTGCTCCAAATAATAAGTATTTCTTTATTGATCTGCTCAACATAATTAATGGTATCAGTACAGGTACTAAGTGAAATTTGGAAATGTCTGGGACTTTAGGACTCTTTATGAGTAAGCTTATTGCAGTAATTTCCAAATAAAAGTTTTCACAGAGATCCAGAGTTCTCAAGAGGAAAGTTGAAGATAGTAAGACTCGAAAGAGAAGTTGTTCTACTTTATGTTCTCAGGATTACCAAGAACTAATGACATGATTATGGGGCTCTGTGCAAAATGAAAATACAGAGCCCTTTGTTCACTGTTACTAGGAGTTTCAAGAGGGAGACAGTAGAACATTAAACCAAATGTGGGACCCTTCTAAGCACTGGCTCTGTGAGACTGGGCAGACTGCATGCCCACGAAGTTGGCTCTATCAGGAATATTTTATATGGTTAGTTATTTGCAGAGACACTTTACCAATCTATAACTTTCTTTTTATATCATGTCATTTCCTCTCTCTCTTTTTGCTGCCAGCAGTAATATCCTTTAAAAAGTGCTATTTTGTGATTGCTTCAAGACAAGCCTGAAGGACAGAAATTACATCATGGCTTGTTACCACTTACTGTGGGGCTTAAGGTTGGGGGATACTTTCTAATCAAAAGACAGTGGTGAGATAAAGGAGAAAAAGATCATCAGTTGAAGGCCCCGAAAAAGAACAGAAAGACTATGATCGATCTCGATTCCACAGGCCACAGCAGACTCTAACAGGGATTTGTATCTAGATGAGATCCTGTTCCTAATTTGTATCAAATGAGTCTCTGGTTCCAAAGCCATGTATGTTATTGGGGGAAAAATAACCTGTAATCCCCGAGTTAGAACTTTAAAGGCATTCCCAATGAGGTGGTTCAGTTTTAGTGTAATTAACATACATTATGAGCCTTCTGAGAACTTTCTATCAATGTCTTTAGGAGAAAATTCAAGATGACCTTTCAGAACAACTTCATTTTGGTACCTGGCAAGACATTATACTTAACAAGGAAAACCTGCCAAATATGAGATCCTGAAAAGCATCTGTTGTGGTAACAATAAAAGTACAAAAACAAAACAGCAATAGAAACATAACCTCAAAAGCTCTTTGCTCTGGGTACACATTTCTGGTAGGTGAGGGATGTGATTAGCAGTAGAGTTTATCAGTAGAGTCTTTTTAGAAGAAAGTGGAATAAAGACAAGAATCGGTTGCCATACCATCTAATGAGAATAAAGACAAAATCTGAACTCCAATTATTAAAGCAACAAGTAACTAAATGAGAATTCTCCAGCGGTAATTAGTAGCTTCAGAGCAAGATGATATTTTGAAAGATACAGCTATAGTTAGAATTACAAACATGTTGCTTCTAAAAAGTTGTCCTGACTTTTTATTTCAAAAACTCAGAGAAACATATAGAAAATTAATTGGAAGAGGACTAGTGTTCATTTGCTGCTGTTTGCTTTGTGTTTTTCTTTGTGTTTTTTTTTTTATACTAGCCGGGGGATCATTGTGGAGAATATCACCAGGTCATTATGTAACATTGGTTGTATGGTTACATCCTTTCCTAATGAAGTTTTATACAAAAATTCTCTAGCAAATATAGATGACAATATTAAAGCTTAGGTAAAGTTACATCTAATGGGAAAAAGTGATAGTCTGCGAGTGTGTTCCATCTAGTTTCATTAACTCTGGTGTTATGGACCGTGCTACCGACACTGACAGCTCAACCTTTATGGTGTAATGTGCTAAAGTTTCCAAATGCTCTCAGATACTCTGCCAGAATTCACTCAATAAATATGCATTTAAGGTGGGTAAGGCAGACTTGGGCACCTCGTGTAATTCAAGACACAGACTTAAGAATAGCAGAGGCCAATTTTTTTTTCTTCTAATAATCTAAACTCCACAAATTGAGCTTGTATGATCTGAATGTATCTTTTTAAAACAGTTTCACTTGAAATATACATAGTACTCTTTTAACATTATTTTATGCATTATTCTTACATATAATATTAAGCAGTTGAAATTTATGCATTTTATGAGATAGACACTCATAATTCTCTTTCAATTCTTTTGGAAAACATCTAAGTTTTGATACTTGAAAAGTTGGGGAGAGTGACATCACCGAGGTGACCACAGGTTGTTCCTGATATCAGTCTCCCCAACAAGAAAACCAGTTACCAACTTTCCAAACAAGACACCATTCTGAAAATTACAGAACCTGGGTGTGAGGCTGAAGCCCTTCCTGGACTGCAAAGATGAAGAAGGACCTCATTAGAAGGGTAAGAGGAACAGTGTCACCTTGACCACATCACCCCTTGGCCACGCAGCACAGCACCTCACCAAGAGAGTGCCCCCTGGGCCTAGGGTTTCTCTAATGGGAAAAGTGAGTCCCACGTGGCCACCCAGGTCTCACTGCACAATGATAAAGCAGGAAAATCTGCAGGGTCAGCCACTGGGGAACAGTACAGATGGAGACGGGGTGAAGTTTTCAGCAAGCAGTGCTCAGATCCTGGTCTACGAGTTCCTGCTTATAGTGCCCAACAATGAGCTCAGCCAGTGGCTCTGCCCATCTGGCCAGGGAGCTCAGCTGGCAATTCTGCTGATTTGTGTCTTCAGGCAACAGGCTGAAGCCCATTCTCTGGCCCCAAGGGCATGAAAGCAAGTTCAAAGCTCCACGTAACTTCTAGGCACATTCTACAGCCTGCAGGGTAGGAGAGCAAATTTGCAGCCCCACCCAACTGCTGAGCATAGTTGCCAGTCTCTCTCCACCACCACAACAGGAAAGGCTGATCAGAGAAGCCAGACAGGCCTGAAGCCCATCCTACTGGGCAGGGACCCTAGCCAGCAGTCCTTCCAAACTGTTGAGTGTGGCCTCTGGCCCTGAATAGCTAAGGAGCCCGGGCACCCAGCCTACAGCCCCATTCAGCAGCAGAGCCCAGCCTATGGCCCCACCCAACTGTTGGACACGGACTCTGGCCTTGCTAAACATGGAACCTAGCTAGGTGGTCGGCTAAGTCACAGAACAAAGACTCTGGCCCCACTCAGGTAGTACAATCTGAGATCCTGCCTGGCCAGGAGCAAGTGTGCAACCCAGCCCACAGTCCCGTGCAAATGCAGACCCTGACTAGCAGCATCACCCTGCAGGGAACACAGCCTGAAAGCCCCCTGCCTAGAGGTGACTGCAGACACCAGCTAGAGGCCCCACGCAACTGCAGAGCACAGTCAGCAGGCCCACCTCACCAGACAGCACACCCAGCAGCCCCTGCTGAATGCAGAGCCCAAGTAGCAAGCCAGCCCATCAGGGGACTCAGCTAGTAACACCCCCACACCCACCCTCAGAGTGTGGGGAGTGGCCTGGCCCATCTGGGTGCCTCAACAGAAAGCCCTGCCTGCCGGCAGACAACACCGGCTGACTGGCCCAGTACCCTGAGCAAAGCAGACTGGCGAAGACCTTTCCCTGCCAGAACAAACCTACAAAGTCTGGAAGAGGAGGCCGCTTTCTCAAATGCAGAGGCCAGTGCAAGGATCCAAAGAATCAAACATGACACCACCAAAGGAATCTAATAGAGCACATTTTTTTCAAGGGACCATGTAGCTGCAATGTGAATAAATGGCCAATAGATGGCGATATTGCTTCCTTTTGAACACCACCTATAGGTATTTAACCAAATCTTGACCCTGATTTTGACTTACCGTACTGTTCCCACTGATCTTACAAAGGCATTTACACACATAACATGCATATGAAGATTTTTTTATTTTAATTTTTACTATAATGTTTACTATATTATTTTTGCACCCACCTCTCACATAAATTTTTACAAATTGGTTTATGCATTGACTACTAGTGTCATCTGGAACATTCTACATACCAACATGGAAAGCTGTTACAGAACCACTGGCTATGCTCTGTGCTGCAAGAAGTGAACATATTATTTTGACAGCCTTATGCCTAGGCTGATGATTCTCCACCAGCTCACTCTGCTATGCTTCTCCTTGGCTAGTTCCTGGACAAGTGTAATTCTCCAACCTAATATAAAATTGGATGAAGTTGGGTGAAATGTAAAGCTACTCTTAAATTCTTTTTTTTCTAAAGAGTTAATGTAGGAATCATTTTTATTCATATATTGAACACAACATAAAGAAGTATAGGCATGTGTACGAATATTGAAAACCTATTTTGAAGTAGACACGTACTTCTAAATTCCCTGAGGCCTCAGCTTTTGATATTACCTTCTGGGGTTCACTAACTTTCCTTTATAGGGCAATGATATACTGGATATTTCAGTAGTATTGCACTCTTTCAGGAAACTTGTGGAGTAAAAACTTATGTACTGCCTCAAGTTAATACATTTAAAAAGCATAGTTTAATAAGTATTTTTCTGAGCTTTGTAATTATATATGACCATTTGTAAATTTTATTTGGTGAAACTCACTGAATCTACAGTTGTTTAGGCTGGAAGTGATTTTTCATTTCTCAGTTTTCCAAAATGCTTTTTACTCCTAGTGCTGTGTACAATAGCTACTGTTACAGATCATGTCAACTTTTCATGTTCTGTAGTCACAACCCATCCAAGGCTGGCTTTCTGCATGTGCACTTGTGTGGTCACCTGGGGCTCTATGTTCAGAAGAAGCTTTAGTTTCTTGTTCTATTATCTCTTTAAATTCTTAGCAACTTTTAACAATTAATAATTTTCATTTTGCTTTGGACCCCACAGATGTCATATCTGGTCCTGAGCCTATTCATAATGACATCACTCCACACCACCCTCCTGCCCTTGAAGAAAATCCCTCAAATGCTTGCTGAGATATAATCTGCTATTATCAACCTGAGAGCACCTGAAGAATAGACCCAAATCTACTAACTTTCCACCAATGGCCCATATGGAACTATATCCAATTAATCTCAGTCATGCTCCTACCTCCTTGGCATCCTTGACCGTCATGCAAAATGCAAGCCTCACTACTCATTCTCTTCTTTCATAACCTCATACACATGAAGCTAGGTACCTCTGCTCAACTGATTTCTTGAGATTCTCAAGTCTGAAAGTTGTATTATCCCTTTCAAAAGAGCTTCATACATCACTTTGCTTTCCTTACACTTCTTTTGTTCATTGGTTATTCATATTCCTCACATCTATGACACCTGGGGGCAGTGTCTGGAAATGTCTAGCACTGCATTTGTGCACCTGTACCATGAGATTGTCATCCTCAGGAAACAAGTCCTTTCTCTTTTGATGACTCAAGTGAGTTGCTTGGATTAACAAACCTCAGATAGCTGTTTTTATGCACGCTGAACACTGAAGACATCGAACACTGAACACTGAAGAGATCCTTCATGTCCTACTATATTCCTGGGCATACTCAATTTTCTACAGATGACTTATCAAACAGCATAGCCTCTGCTTCCAGTTCCTTGAATTCCATATCATCATCCCAATTACTAACTCATTCTCATGGCCACCTAGTTGATACTGTCGCTATTCAGGCCTATTCTTCATGTGAAATCTTAAGCCCCACCATATTTTCTAACTACAATTTCCTATATTTTCATTTTCTATAATTCCTTTACTCCATTAAAACTAATCCACAAGGACATAAAAAATTAAAATATTTATGTCAGCTACTTACTGTACTCAGATTGTTCAGAACATAAATTATTATTTTCCCTACATTTCCTGTGTCAACCACTTTGTAAACAACAAAAATCCATTTATTATCCATCCAGAATTGTAGGAATCTTATCTCTTCCTCTCTTTTACAATTAAACCTTCAAATTACTGTGACATTTTATTTTCTAAATGTTTTATTTCCTTCTGTCCCTTTTTTTTTAGTAAAAGTTCCTCACTAGGAATTGTTTATCCTGTTAACATGGTTCTTTATTTTCAGTTTCTCCTGTCTTTTCTCTAGCCCACCTTACATACTTTAAAATTTTTCTGAAGTTTGAATCTCACCAGTTAGATTCATTGTTTCACAGTCACCATACATAAAATCTGAAGTCTTTAATATGATCTCAAAGGCCCCTTGTTGCCTGACTGTGGTTATAGCCCCAGCCAGATCACCTGGCATTGTACCCAAGCATATTTGTACTAATTGCTTTGCTAATTTTTCTTCTAATTAGCAACTACACATACTGATGCTGCTCTGAATTTTATTAAGACCTTTTTAAAGACTCCTTTTCCTGTGCATTAAAAAAAAATCCCTGTTAATATATATATTTCGTACAGCACAAGAAAAATATTTCTGTTGGTGAATCTAGCTAAAGGCTTGTCAATTTTTTTGTCTTTTCAAAGAACTAGCTCTTAGTTTCATTGATCTTTTCTATTGTTTTTTAAGTCTCTATTCCATTTATTTCCACTCTTATCTTTATTATTTCATTCTGTCTACTAACTGTGGGCTTCATTTGTTCTTCTTTTTCTAGTTCCTTTAGGTGTAAAGTCAGATTGCTTATCTGAGATTTTTCTTGATTCTTAACTTACCCCTATGAACTCCCCTCTTAGAGCTGTTTCTCTGCATCCCATAGATCTTGGCATATTGTATCTGTGTTTTCATTTTTGTCTATGTATTTTTTTATTTCTCCTTTGATTTCTTTGATGACTCAGTGGTTATTCAGTAGCATGTTGTTTAACCTCCACGTATTGGTTTTTTCCAATTTTCTTCTTGTAATTGATTTCTCGTTTTATACCATTGTGATTAGAAAAGATATGACTTCGTTCTTTAATTTATTGAGGTTTGTTTTCTGGCCTAACATGTGATCTGTCCTGGAGAATGGTCCATGACATCCTTGAGAAGAATGTGTGTTCTGCTGCTTTTGGGTGGAATGTTCTATAAATCCCTATTAATTCCATCTGGTCTAATGTGTTAAAGCTAATGTTTCTTTATTGATTTTCTGTCTGAATGATCTATCCATTGGTGTAATTGGTGGGTTAAAGTCCCCTACTATTATTATATTGCTGTCAATTTCCCCTTTTAGGTCTGATAATATTTGCTGTATATAATTTGGTGCTTCTATGTTGGGTGCATATGTATTCAAAAGTGCTGTATCTTCTTGCTAGATTGCCTCCTTTATCACTATGTAATTGTCATGTCTTTCTATGATTTTTATTGTAGTTTTGGTTTTAAGGTCTATTTCATCTGATATGAGCATAAATATACCAGCTTTCTTTTCATTTCCATTTGCATGAAGTATCTTCTGCCAACCCTTCACTCTTAATCTATGTGTGTTCTTCTGAAGTGAGTCTCTTTTAGGCAGTATATAGATGATTCTTGTTTGTTTGTTTTTTAATCCATTCAGCTACTCTGTCTTTTGAATGGAAAATTTAGTCCATTTACATTTAAAGTAATTATTGATAGGTATGTATTTATTGCCATTTTGTGAATTTTTTTCTGGCTGTTTTTGTAGCTCTTCTCTGTTCCTTTCTTTTTTATCTCTCTTCCTTCATGGTATAATGTCTTTTTAGTGTTATGTTTAGATTCCTTTCTCATTTTATTTTGTATATTTATGGAAAGTTTTTACTTTGTAGTTACTGTGAAGTTCACATGTATTATCCTAGGTATACAAGAGTCTATTTTAGGTTGATAGCAACTTAAATTTGAACACACAAAAACAACATTTTTATTACCTCCCCTTTTATGTCACATTTTACCTTTTTATTTTATATATTCCTTAACTAATTATGTAGTTTTACTTAATTTTAGTAAATTTGTCATTTAAACTTCAGAAGAGCTTTATAAAATCATTTATCTACTAGTTCACTATATCTTTTCCAATGAGATTTTTTTACTTTTGTATGTTTTCTTGTTGTTAATTAGTGCCATTTCTTTTCAGCTTAAAGAAGTCCATTTAACATTTCACTTAAGGCAAGTTTAGTGGTGATGAATTCCTCTAACTTTTGTTTATCTAGAAAACCCTCCTTCAGTTTGTGAATAACATTGACAGGTATTCTTGGTTGAAAGTTTTTCCTTTCATTACTTTGAATATGCCATGCCACTCCTTTCTGGCCTGCAAAGTTTCTGCTGAAAAATCTGTTGATAGTCTTATGACATTTTCCTTGTATATGGCAAGTTGCTTTTCTCTTTCAGTTTTTAAGATTCTTTATCTTAAACTTTTGTCGTTTAATTATAATGTGTCTCTGTGTGGATCTCTCTGGGTTCATTTTATTTGGAACTCCCTGGGCCTCCTGGGCCTTCCCCAAGTTAATTTTCAGCCATTTCTTCAAATAAGTTTTCTGCCCCTTTCTCTTTCTCTCAGCCTTTTGGGACCCCTTTAGTGTGAGTATTGTTCCATTTCATGTTGTTTCAAGTTTTATTTATTTTTTTATTCTTTTTTCTTTAGGCTGCTCTGTTTGGATGAGCTCTAATGCTTTGCCTTCCAGCTTATCTATCTGTTCTTCTGCTTTATCCAGTCTGCTGTTGTGTTTTTCAGTTCAGTTACTGAATTTTTCATCTCTGTGACTTCTGTTTGGCACTTCCTTATGTTTTCTAAATCTTTGTTGTTTTCTAAATCTTTCTCACTGTGTGCATCCATTCTTCTCCTGAATTTGGTGTGCATCTTTATGACCATTATTTTGAACTCTTTATCAGGTAGATTTCTTATTTCTATTTCATTAGGCTCTTTTTCTGAGATTTAGTTTTGTTCTGTCATTTGGAATGTGTTTCTCTGTTTCCTTATTTTGCTTGAGTCTTTGTGTCTGTTTCTACATATAGGCAGAACAGCTGCTTATTCTAGTCTTGAAGAAGTGTCCTTGTGTAGGCAATAAAACTTTTCATTCAGCCTTACCCTAGCTCTTGCTTGTCTCTCGAATCTTTGGGTTGTCTAAACAGCCTGAGTTATTCTTGCTGTGTCTCCATTTTGAAGGTGCGCCAAGATCTGTCAGTGTTCTATGGGAATGAATCTCATTTAGCACCTAGTTCAAGCTGATTGAAGCCAGACCCTCAGGGAGCTTATTTTTAAGTATGCAGAAATATACAATTCTGTGGGGCCACAATCATTAACCCTGATGGTCTAGTGGTAAGGAGATCTAGAGTTTTTCCCTAGTGGAAAGTTGCAAAAATCAGGGCTCCAGAGGTAAGTATAAGCTCCTTTCTGGTGGTCTTGAAAAGCTGTAGCAAGTCCAAGTGAGTACGCAAGAATGATGCCTCCCTGCTTACATTCCCTGGGTTCATCTCCATAGCCCCTCGTCAGTCCCTCACGCTGATGCTCAGGATAAGTAAATAGACATTGTTCATTGGAAGACTGGGGGGAGGGTTGTCTCAGCAGTCTATGCTTTGTTCTGGGGTTGCTGGCACACCAAGAATCATTTTTCTGGTCGTCATAGTCTGTTAGAGCTCAGGAATGCCACCCCTTGACCAGCATGACCAGGCAAACAATGGGCATCTCCTGTGTGGTGTGCACACACCCACTGGCTTTAGTAGTGTAGCTGAAGAGAGTAGGGAATGGGCATGCTCACCAGCTTCATGAAGGCAGCGGGCAAATGACTTGCCTGTTTGCCTGTGAGTTTCAGTGATGCTGTGGAAAATGCACTATCTGTGTGCATGGGCTGGCTCCAGGTTGGGTGTGAGAGAATGCTGTGACCATTTGTGCTCTCCAGCCCCATACAGGGTGCGGGGGAGTGTTGACACTGCCTGTACTCACTGACTTTAGCAAGGCACTGGGAGAATGCCATGACTATTTGCATTCACCTGTCCCAGCCAGGGAGCAGGGGATCTCTGACCACCTGTACTCTCACACCTCAACAAGGCACAGGGACAGTGTCATGACCATTTGCCTATATCTATCCCAGTGAGGTAAGAGGTGGGCACCATGCCCAAGTGTACCCACCTGCACCAGCAGGGTAGGTGGAGAGGGCACGAATGGCATCCACCAGTGCCTTGGTCTCCAGAGGGAGCCCCGACTCTGTTGCACCTCCAGCAGAAGCCCCAGAACAGCAAATGAATCTCCTTCACAAATAGTTCAGGTACTTTTCCAATCTGTGCTTTTGCACTGGAACCTGGCACAAGGGAGACTGCATGCAAGCCTTTTAAAGGAGTTCTGTTCCCACAGCACTTTGGGGTCCTTGGACACCAGTCTCACTGGTTTTCTAAGCCGACTGTTGTTGGAAGCTTGCCTCTCTGTTGGGAGCTTGTCTCTGGTGCAATCCCAAGGGTTGTGGTGCCTAATGGGGGGCACCAACCTCTCGCTCCTCCAGGAGAACACCTGGCTGGTGAGATCCTTCCCTATTATGTGTTACCACACTGCAGGTGGGCTTTTTGGCTAGGCCACGCCATTCCTACTCATCTTGATGTCACCCTTTTATCCTTTGTTGTTCACCTAATTTTCAGATCTTTTTCAGAAGGAAATGACACGTATGTGTCTAGATTTGGTGTGTCTGTGGGAAGAGGTGAGTTCAGGATCTTCCTGTACTGCCACGTTGGACCCATGTCATTGGTAGGTTTTCAAGGTAACCATGTTTTTCTGCAGTTTCTCCTTTGTCACTAATTTCATCCAGTTTATTTTTTATCTCAAGCATTGTAGTTTTATTTTGGTCTGTATTTATTTTGTCATTTTAGTGTGATGTTGATGTTTTCATATCTACCATGACCCAAGTTAGTTATTTGAGCACACAGAATATGGTTTTTAACTGCATTAATGACCAGTTTGGGGACAGTTTTAATTCATTGATTTTGCTCCTCATTATGGTTCATATTTTTCCACTTCTTTGTTGCCTAATTTTCTTCAATCAGATACCAAACATTAAAAATTTACCTTATTTGGTGTTGAATATTTCCAAGCATGCGAATTATTCTCCAGCTTTGTTCTAGGGCAGTTACATTACCTGGAAACAGTTTGATACTTTTGGGTCCTGCTATTAAGATTGTTAAATGGAAATGCTGCAGGATTTCTTGTAGGGCTAGTTATTTCCTAATATTAACGTGATACCCTTCCAACTATTTTATCTAATCTCAACTATCTTATCTAACATTTTTACAACTATTTTATCTAATCCCATGAATAAATAAAATAAAACCAAAGGTTTTCCATTCTGGTTGTTGGTAATAGCTACTATTTCCTCTAATTCTGTGATGGTTCTTTGCTAAGACTTCGGTAGTTTCCTTAAATACATTTACCTGTTATTATTTTACTGAATTTTAATCTGCTGAATATTTAAGGAGCCCCAGGTTTCTGGAATTTTCTCTCTGTGCTGCTGTCTTTTATGACACTGTCCTGTGAGTTCTCACTGCTGTGGTCTTCCTGGACCTTCAGCTCCATCTCTTCAATCCAGGGTGGTTATCATGATCCTCCTGGTTTCCCCTTCTCTTTGCCCATGCATGGAATCTCTCTCCAGGCAGAGCACTGGGGCAATCACAGCACTCTTTGTTTTTCATCTCCCAGGAATAACTTTCCTTCAGTATCTGATGTCCAGTGTCTTGAAAAAAAAAACACTTCATATATGTTCCTTCTTTCTTTCTTTCATTCTGACTTTAATAACATGATTAGAATATTTGGCCCAGGATACTTTTCATCTTAACTACTTTTCAAAGGTTTCTCATTTCTAGGCAGATAATATGGCATACTCATATTGCTAATAAAAATTTACTGATCTACAAAAACCACTGTAAAACAGAATCATAAAATAATTATAATACAAAAATGCCATACAAAAATACACAAATAATTTTTAAAATCACCAATGGATCCCCAAATATCCAGGTACTAATATGCATGAACTTCTCTATGGAAATACATACTCATATATCAAAGTAAGGTAACTGGAAAAGTAAGAATCATATTTAAATGTAATTTGAATAAAATTTAAATTTTATTAAATCGAACTTAAAGAATCAAATTTAAGTGATAAAAACAACTTCAAATTTATTTTCAAAATAGTGGAGTTCAAAGTTGATTCTCAGAGTTAGAAAGTCAGGATGTGTCATGTTCATAAATTCAAACACATGAATTCAAAAAATAACTTTCTTTCCAAAAGCTATTTTTGTATTTTCTCTGAAGCTCTGACATTTGTAAATACTGTTCTAAGGAAATATCTTGGGTATTTTAGTATAATTAGGCTCTACTAAAAAAACAAATAAAACCTTATATTGTATTGTTGATACAAAGAGCTTTTGGCATTCACCTTTTGAAAAACTATAAAATAGTTGAATTCTTCCCTTACCTTGCAGTATAAACCCTCCCAATTTTCTGACCCCTTAAATTAAGTTGTTCCATTGTGTTTCAGTCAAGATGAAAATGCTGATTTACATGAGCAATGTCTACCAATATTATTAAGAAAAATGGTGCCAGATGACCTACCAGGACACAGTATCACAGACAAATATGATAAGAAATTGAACTGAAAGATTCCCTATGGGAATTAGTTATCATAATTGGACTAAGGCCACATAGCAACTGGGAAAGGCTGAATTTAGAATTAACATCAACTGATTCTTTTCTTTACTATTATTGAGGACTCAGACCATTTCAAAAAGCACCATTTCTGATCTTTAGTCTAAATGATCTGCCTCATAAACCAGACAGGGTTTGGGGGAGGGTCCAAAAATCATAGTACACACTTGTTCTCTGGTCAAGCAGACCTTTTTAAAGCTTTCCTTAGCACTTATCTGTTTTCAAATCCTGGCTAGAAGAGTCAAAAGGATAGTTGGCATCAAATCTATATATTGCAATGGGTGTTTTGTCTATACTTGACTGACAAGATCTCCAGATCTTTAATTCTGCTCAGAATATCTGTGTCTACAATAGAAATTTTCTTCAAAGTTTTGAATAACAAGATCTTAAATGCAGAAAGTAAATTATTATCTGGCCTAAACTAATATGTAAATTCCAGAGATTTTATTTATACAATTACCACAAAAATACCTGTAGTCATTTGGGAGGGAAAAAAATCAAGAGTCTCATTACTTTGAGACTCTGTTTAAAATGTTGCATATTTGTCATGTTCAGAAACTTGATTTAACCCTAAAATATGAAGATCTCAGTTTTCTGTAAATTCTCTGAAAACCCTTGGTCAAAAGCAATGATACCTGACTTAACATGTAGCTGTGAGAAGCTTTTCATCCCCCAGATACACAAATTATCATTTGAGGCTTAGAATAAAAACAACCAACAATACCAAATCTGATCAACATTATATTTTATAGTAACCAATGCTGATTTTGACTGGATAGAGAGGGTTTCTTTATTATTTTTAAACTATTTAAAATAGCACCTAAAGGGGTTAACAGTATAGTTCATAAAGTATTCATGAGGAATTTATCAGTGCAAACCAAAACACAGTCCTTCAACAGAATGGGGTTTTTGTTATTGTTGTTTGTTTCTTATAATTAAAGTTGTATTTGTTTAATCTTGCTCTTGTATTCACATCTTTTTCTCAGATAACTCTGGATTTTGGGTACCTGTAAATCCAACGTAGCAGTCTTGATTTCTTTCTCCTTTATGGTCTTCTTAGTTTGCCTGAGGCAGGCTTGCTCAGATGGGAGGGCACCAGAAATTGTGGGCTTCTTTGCAAAGCATGATGTAATATTCGTAAATCCATTTTATAGTAGGTAAAAGAAGCTTTCCCCAAACAAGGTATCATCTTTTGCTAGTTCTGGTTTATATAATAGTAGACTGTATAGTGCTTAAGCTTAGGATAAGTTAGCAAGGAAAACATAAAATTGAGCAAAATCACATTATTTTTCACACCGGAATTGGGTTTGCAGGCAAAATAGGAACATTATTTCATTTTAGTATTCCATGGGAGCATAGTATGAGAACTACTTTCTAGAAGAAATACTCCTTACCACTTTAGAAGGTTTTTGTTTGTTTTGTTTTTTGACAGAAGCAAGGCTGATTCCTTTTCCTTCTGAATAAAAACTTGGTTCAGGTCCCACCAGCCTCTAGGAGATTTTAATGGTATCTACTCTCTTCAGTAATACCTCTCTGTATCAATTGTTCTGATCTTCAGAAGCAGATTTTCTGTCATAAAGCTCTCTTGTGGACTCCAAAATCAAGTCATTTTCCCTGTCTAGATTATTTCCTCATAATTGTATTTAATCATAAAGTAAGATGTAGTGAATGAGTCATATTTCAAGAAATAAATCAGTGTTTTTTAACTTGGTTTAAAAAGTCCTCTTTGACTGAATCTTATCAGGCCTTGCCCATCACCATCATTTTAAGAAGCCTATTTATACATTCAAACATGAGCATGATTTCCACCAAGGGAATAGAGAACTCCTTCAGTGTTACCTTAGCTAGAGCCTCTTTTCTTACGTTCTGTTTTTGTTTAAGCAGAGGGAAAGAACTGGCAAAGTGGTCAGGAATATGGTATCTGGAGTCAGCAAGGATTAAAAGTCCCATTGTATGACTTAGAAGCCTATGATTCTGGGCAAATTAATTATGTGTCTGTATCTTAGTCTTCTGTAGTCATCGTACTGAAGGGATACTTAATTGTACCAGAATTATAGGGCTGTTCTGAATATTAAGTTACACAATATAAATATTCAACATGACATCTGGCAAATAGCAAGTTCTTACTACATGTCATTCATTATGTTTATGACAAATATTTATTCACTTGACAGAAAATGATGAGAAAAACAGAAATACCCTGTCCACTGGGCAATTATTGTTCAAGACAAACAGCAAAAGCCACACAGGTTTACAAGCTACAAAAAGAAATTGAGGAAAAAGTAGAGAGCAGTTACTCTGAAAACACAAAGCAAAGGAATAAAATAAGTAAATATTTTTTTAATGAATTTGGGGAATCAACAAATGCTTCTCTGAGAAAGGTACAGTGTTTTTATTCAAGACATCTCAGTGATGAATAGGCAGGAACTCAGGAAAGTGTAGGTTGAGGGAGGGAGTCACTGTACAAGGAGAGGAAATAAGTTTTGGGAGTCCAAAGGTAGAGGGAAAATAATACAGAAGGACACTGAGTTTGGAAGGCACAGGAGAGTGAGAAGCTAGTGAGTGAAGAGCCTAGAGGGCAGAAAAGAAACAGACCACTCAAGGCCTATGTGTCCATAGTATGGATTGTGATCAGAGACTGGTGGAAATGCTTTGGGGAAAAAAAGGGAGAGAGAGACAGGGATGTGGCAAAAGAGTTTAGATTTTTATTTTATAATTTCATTAACTCCAGTGTGGAGACTCAATTACAGGAGGCAGATGATGCCGATGGCCACTGGAGATTTTGAGTCAAAAGAGGACAGTATCTCAGAATTAGACAGTGGAGATGGAGAGATGTGGGATGGGTATGGGGGTTATCTGTAAAATCTGTAAAAGTGACAGGGCTTGATAGAATGTTGAAAATGATGGGAAAGATACTGGCAAGTATGATCCTGGATTTCTGGCTTGCACAATCTGATGCACAGGGAGCTATACCTTGAGGCAGAGAAGGAAACTGAGCAAGACAGTGGGAATTATGTGCCCAATTTTGTTCATATTGTATTTGTCTCTGTGATGTCCATTAGAGGTCAACTAGAGAGGTGGATATGTGAGACCATAGGTCAGGGGAAAGTCTCAGTTTTGAGATGCAGACATAGAAATAAAGTTTAAGGATGGTAACTGAAACCATGGAATCAGATGACTACACTGTGTGAGAATTCAGAAAATTGAAAAAGTAAGCAGTTAAGCATGACATCTCTTCTCCCACTCACATCACTATGAACTGCAAAAGTATGAATATTTCTCTCTCTCTTTTTTTTAGTTTACTGTGTATAGAGTATCCAAACCAAAAATATACAAAGATCTGAATAGCTAGGAAACTATACACTTTCTGACAATTAAGTTCAGACAGTAAAGCAGAGAAAAAAGTGCCTGGTCAAAAGCCTATTACTGCAAAAATTAGAATTCTTAATGTGCAATGGTTAAGGTAGTAGAATACTGAGGTTTGTTTATATATGTCTAGTGGGGTGGGAATAAGATAAAGGCTGGTTTTGGCAATAAAATAGTTTACCACTGTCTTCCTGCTACCTATTTCAACTCCATGATAATTTGACATTTTCAGAACTCTGAGATTATAGGCAGCTTTCCCCTGAGCATCCTCCAGAAGCAGTTGGAACAAGTTAAACCAACTGAGCTACTTACACTTGTCTAAAGCAATGTTCCTAACTAATGTGAGACCAAATGAAAAAAAAAAAAAGAAATCAGAAAATGATGGAAGAGAACAGAAAAGGGGACAACTCTTGTTTTATACATGAAGATTATTTTTGTATTGAAATCAGAATTGACAAAACAAAATGCTAAAATATCAAGTGTGACATCATAGTATGGTGATATAATAATGACTCAAGTAAACAAAATTATCATGCAGGGTTTACATAGTTTATATAGTCACTGATCATTACAAACAGTATGTAGAGTTCCTGCATGTGTTATAGAAACAAAAATAAATCCACAATGCTGATTATTTTGCATATTTTTTTCCAGTCAGTATTTAAATGGAAATGCTCTGTTTGGAAATACTGTTTCTTCTGAGAAATAAAGCCTATTCTTAGTGCATATTAAAATAATATATATAGATAATGACTAATCACTAAGTTTAATAGTGTGGTTTCAATCAGTCATGAGCATAGAACCAGTGCTCTATAAAGGTTTAAGAACGCATAAAATCCATAAGAATACCATCAGTGCTAAGTGAGTTGTCCAGTGAGAAATTTGAACTTACCTAAAGGATGTAAGTATTAATAAGAATTTTAAAATTAAATAAGACCTGATTTTCAATATTTAATACATGCATGATCTCATAGGAAACTCTCATTCCAATAGTAAAGATGATTTGAGGTGGTATTGGACTTATTTGCATAATTCTTGTCACTTACAATTCTGTGAATGAAAACATTGATGTATGATCAAGAAATGAGGGACCAGAAGTTAAATCTGATGAGGTTTTTTTATCCCTAACTGAGCTAGTGTTTTTTTTTAATTTATTATAATTCCTTAAGTCAATATTCCATTAGTATTTTCAAATTCTCCACTTTACATGAAAGTCTTCAGATATTACTCACACCAAATAGGCTTCATTTACTTAAAGTGGTATTTGTTATGAAGCAAACTAGCTTTTAAAAAAATTATCAAATATTAATATTCCCAGCATGTCGATATTTAAGCTGATACAAAGACTTTACAAAACTGAAAAAAGAATCATTTTTCCCAAGTTGTCTGAGTCACAAAATTATCAGTTTTAATAAAGTATTAAATAGTAAATATTTAACTTTATTTACTCAACTTAAGAGGGTAAAGCCCAGCACATTTTATAAAAAGAAAAATTAGCTCTAAAACTATAGGTAAACTACAGTGAATGCACAAGTCAAATAACTTCATGATGTTAATGATACCCAAAGTTGCAACCATTTTGGTAAAATATCTTACTTAATTGAATAATAGGTAAACTTATATTTAATTCTCCTATATATGGAAAAAACCTTGTCATACTTGAAAATTGCAAATTAAACTTCCTCTTCTTTAAAATAATAATCTTACATTATATTAAATGTCTCCACATATTAGATTATATGCAAAGCTCTTAAAATTCAAACTGAAATCCATATAATCCATATAATTGAAAAATTTTAGGGATACATTTCTGTATCTCTGAGTGCATATTTGTCAACATAATTAAAGAGCACTTACAATATTATTTTGTTTTATGTATTCTCTTTGTGATTTAACTAACTTTATAAGAAATCGACTCCATCAACCAAAAGTTTAAAAGGTTGCTTCTGTCTCTAATTTGTTACTGAGAGATAATTACATTTTATCAACATATTCATTATCATTTTCCTGTTCCTCCTGTATTTCTTCCTCAGTAATATATTCTGATATCATACGAATTTAAATGCAAATCTTTTCATATCCTAACTACATGCCCAAACTACAAATGAGCTAGTGCAGAATGAGTCAGTTCTCAACAAATGTAAAACTCAGTTTCATGAGTGTGAAGGTTTTCTATAAATCTTGAAAGTAGAGAACTCTATTCAAAAAAGTGTAAAAATAGAAATAAAAAATAAATGTTGACTTGCTTACTAAGAATAAACAATCCCACACTGAATCAACAAAACAGGACAGCTGAATGCAAAGGGGCTCAGCAACAGTTTAATGGTAAGATTTTGATCAAGGCAAAAATGAACAGAAAGTAGAATAAAAAAGGAAGTTGGGATAGAGAATAATAACAGTGTTTCATAGGGGTTGAGGGCGGGGGGAAGGATATGTAGCTGTCCAGTAACCCTTTCCGTCCACCTCATAACTCTTGGAATATAGATTCAAGTCACTGAGATCCTAGATACCATGTTAAGGTGGTTTCTAGGCCAGTATATGAGATTCATTTGAATGGTGCTCAAAGCAATTTCCCCTCACATCAGGTAACTAGAAGGCTGATGTGATCGAATGACAGAAGATGACAGAAGAATACTATAGTTTCAGAAACATGAGAACCAGTCCACCTGGAAATTTACCAAAATGCATATATGTTCAGTTTGTGATTACAACCCTGAAAACTTGCAAAAAGAAAAACGATATGTATGAGCCAATAGACATCAACGAGCAACTAAGATTACAACTTGGGTAATAAAAACTCAGCTGGCATCTCTTAGCCAAAATTTTCAAGGTGAAACGTTTAAGACTTCGTTACTACCGGAGCCCGAGGGAGTGGGGGGAACGGGTGCAAACTGGGAAATGCTTGGATGCCCCACGGAGACTTACTGTACCTGTGTCCACATCCTTCACCTGTTGCCTGGCTGGAGTTGGCCGGCTCCACTTTGAGCTCTTGCAGGACCAGCCCTTTTTCGTGTGGTCCAGGAAAGTCCATGCCTGGTACCTCTTCCTCCTCTAGGGACTCCACGTAGAAGAGAGTCCTGGTTGGCTGTTGGGTGCCCTGCCCGGGCGCCCCTTGCTGCAGCCTCGTGGGGACCGGCAGCAGGGTGCCATTGAGTGGGTTGAAGGAAGAGGAGGACGAGGACGGGGAGGAAGACGAAGACGAGGAGGAAGAAGAGGAAGGTTTCTTCCAGAAAGTGCCTACGCTGCCCTTCTCTTGGCCTTTGAGCAGGCGGCTCTGGCTGGGCCCCCAATGCTCGAAGCTGCCGCTGCCGTCCTGCTGCGGGCAGCCGCCCCCCGCCGGGCCGCCAGGGGACGGCGACGGGTGACTGAAGAGTTTCCAGCGGAGTCGCAGGATGTGCTTCACATCAAAGTCTTTTCTCCCAGAACCTGACATGCTCGACACAGAAAGGCAAAGAGACCTCAGCTCTGGCAGGAGTAGGTGGGCCAGCTGTAGGGGGTGGCCAGCGGAGCCTGGCTGGAGCTGGAGGCGGGATGTGCTCCCCGCACCCGGAGCCCTTGGGGGCGAGGCGGGCTGCGCGCCCTGCCTGGCAACGAGCAGCGCGCGGACCGCAGAGCCGCGCGGCTCAGCTGCGGTCGGCTCCTCAGGACCTGCGGGTGGGGAGCCCACCGGCCGCGAGAAGAGGCAGGAGCGGGACGCTGCGGACAGAGAATCCTCGGTCCCCGCGCGGGGGCCCCGTGGTGACGGCGGGGAGGGACGACCCTGCTGGTGGAGATGCGCCAGGGAGCGAGGTCTGCGCTCTCCAAGGCTCGGGAGGCGGCGGCAGCGGCTTACACCTCCTTGGGATGTGCCTGTGGTGGAGCCTTTGTCGGGAAGGGGTCGGCTCTCCTGTCCTTGCAGTCCAAGAGTTCAGTCCTGGAGAGCGCAGAGGAAGAGCCCCAAGTCGCGAAGAAGCGCACCCCTCAGCCTCCTCGGTGCACCTGCTCCCCTGCCCCTGGCCTCTCGGAGGATGCCCTGAGAGCTTGCCGGGTTATCTCTGAGAAAGTCAGATGCCTTCTGCAAGGCGAGAAGGAGTGGTTTTATATAGTCAGTTTGTAAAAGAGAAAAATAAATATTCCAGAAAATACAGGGAGGCAAAAGGAAAAGCCCGCCGTGAAGCTGTCAAGGTCCTCACAGTACAATTTTCTCTGTGCCTCAGCGCCTCCTCCTCCCCCGTAAGTGACGCAGATGTGCACTGGGGCCTATACGGAGAGATGGAGGGAGGGAGGCAAGGCTTCAATCTTCTTCATGCAAGTGAGTCTGCCGCTCTTATTGTCCCCTTGCGTGGGTCCTGTCGCCTTTTTTCATCCTCCTTCCTCGCAACACTACAGTGTAGCAATAAAAGTAAAGTGAACAGGCGTTATGCTTTAGCATCAGTAAACACCAAACATGAATCATGGCAGCGGAAACTTAATAAACTGCCATCCGTTTGCAGGTTGCAGGTTAATGGCTTGAATTATTTAATAAACCGCACCCTTTAACCTTTAGCCTTAGTTTCTCTGTAGTCAGACACACAGAAAACAGAGGTGCTGGCATCAAAGTCTGGTGATGCCACCATTCTGACACTTAGATGGCGGTTCTGCTATTAACGCACTCAGGCAATGCTTCACCCTGGGGACCAGAGGCGCACGGTAAAAATTTGAAGATGGGCATCTGAGCGCAGGGGACGAGTTTTGTAAAATCAGTGCATTTGGTGTGTAGCCTTAGACTGAAAACTGTTCTTAATGTACATCAAAAAGTGGAATAAAATGATACAGGAGAATTTCGAGGCATAACCTCCTGGTACATAAATCATGATATAAAATGCATGCAAGAGTTTAGGAAAAAAATGAATATACCCAAAGGCTACATCCTGCAAAAATCTGTGTGAAGGGAAGATGTGTTTTCCCCTATATCTATATTTAGAATGATGAAGGATTATGATCCCTTTCTAGCTATGACTACTTGGGAATTTTTCATCTTTCCCTTTAATGAGCCATTAAAATAGAACTCAATCACCTTTCCTGAAAGCAAAAGGGGGTCAGCAAGCAGCGGGCTCCCTAACTCAACCAGGAATATGGTGGTTGTCCATTCATGAAATTCACAGCTTCAGCAACCCCCAACAGAGCACAGTATCTAACATTCAAGTACTGTTGTATTACTGTTTTGTTACCCTGTTTTGAGCATAAACTTAAATAGAAAGCAAAGCCAAATTTGAAGTCCTTCTTAGAGTTGGACATTTTAGTAAAACAAGGAATTAAGCACACATAACCTCTACTTTCAGGGGAAGAAAAATCACTATGGTGTATTTTAAAATATTGATTTATGCCACAACAGCTGGACTACAGTCCCCTATGCCTCGATTTTTCTTTCAGTGTTCAGTGTCTAAAAAAAAGGAAAGAAAAAAGCCCTTTAAAGTAAACAATGGTGACAGATCATTTTTATCCAAGTACTGAATCAAGTATTTCCCTTAGGGAAGAAAACTGTGTATGAAATTACATATCACAAACAGGACAGAGAAAACTTTCCATCAGAGGTAATGTTGGAATTTGAAGCGCATGTAACTAAATGATTTCTATAGAAATTGGGTGCTCTGTGGATTTTCTAACTTGATATAATTTTAACTTAATTAAAATAATATAAAGTAACAAGGCAAGTCGGTTATAGCTATATTTTCTTCATTAATTAACTTCTATAACCATTCAAATACTGTAATATAAAATTCATTTTTGGTGATATCTGAAATCCATTTTATATTCCCCTTTTCTCTATAAAATGAATATTATTATTATACACCTTAAAAGTTACCTATTTAAAAGTCAGTAATTGATATGACCCAACAAAGATATAATATTGAGTTTTAGTACAAAGGAACATGAATTAAAAATAGTAAGACATATTTAACAGATGACGATTAATGTCTGTTAGTCTTGTAGTAATATTTAGTATGCTTAAAAGGCACTGTTACAGCCTTTTATTTAATTTAAGAAAGCTACTATTCTGTATTTATCAATCTGCATACAATGATTACTCTTGCTGAGAAAGACATTTTAATACAATGCATCTAATTATTAAATATATAAGATTTGAAAATAAAGTGTACTTGAAATTATGGTAAAATGAATGATTGCAGAAGATGACTGATTATATTTTTTAACTTTACTATTACTGTGCTATTACTGGGAAAAAAGGAAAGAAGGAAAAAAATGAGTAAAGGTAGGAAGGAAGGAAGGAAGGAAGGAATGAGGGAAAGAAGGAGAAAGGAAGGAAAGAAAGAGGGAAGAAAAAAGGAAGAAAGAGTAGAGAAGGTAGGAAGGAAAAAATTTAGTAAGATATCAAGACTTAGCTTTACATAATAGAAAAAAAATCCTTGTAAAAAATGTCTTGTGAAATGTTGCACTCCCGTTTATTTATATCACTACTCAAAATAAAAAATTGTAATTGAGCACTGACCACATACTAGGTCTAATGCCAAGTTGCAGTAAATAGGGAAGAATTAGGTTCCTTGCAGTTGGCTGGAAGAGCTAACAAAGGATGATTTGTTCAGCCAGTCATAATTTATAATTGACTTGTGAGTCAATTAAATTAAGATTTAAGATAAGCAAGCTTCTAGGGAAAAGGACATTGAAGTAATAAAGATCACTCTTTAAGAATCCTAACAATCACATTACACTTTGTTTTAAAGACAAAATCAATTAAATTATTCTAATCCTGGTGTTTAATTAAACTGAACTGTCATTTCAGTCAGTCTTTCAAATGAGGGTTCATATTACTGCCATAGTTCCCTGATACAATCTTAACAAAAACGGTTAATCAGGATCCTGGAAACCTGGAGGATGTTCAAGCATTTACTACTGTACGCATACATAAAAGTCCTCACATAATTATTACATCTAATAGAAATGTTAAATAGACAACACTGAAAGTTCCTACAGCTCAAACATTTCAGCAATAAACAAAATTTAATTTGGAGCCAAGTGTTTTCTTGGCTGAAAATGTTTCTTTTTCAGTAATAGTTTTCTAAGCACTCAGATGTGTGCTTATCCAGGAAAAGTGAATTCTGATTCTATTGAATCTTCTTAACAAGGCTTTATGATGTCTAGTAAGTTTCCATTATATAATAACACTCAACAAAAGCATTTGAAATGGCTATGACCCAATTTGAAAGTTCATGTCTTATGATGGCTCCTGCATTTTGTTTTTATCTTTGTTTTATTTTAATGAAACATATTTATGTATATCACTGAAAATATCATTTAAAATGAGTGGAGACCATTTAAAATAAATGCACAGCATTAGGGATGTGAAAATTAAATTACAATAATTTTGTAATGCCATTTGCTTTCCAAAAATGAATGAAATATAATATCATAAAGCACTGATGTTCAGTGATCTCATGCATAATATCAAGGATTCCTACTTCTTAAAAAATAGGCATAGCCTGTTCAAAGTCTATTAATCTTCATTACAGTATAGGTATAGTTTAGTTAAGTAGCAATTAAATGACTGCTTTACTTAATAAATATTTGCAGGTGTTAATTGATCCCCAAGGGCCTGTTCATCCACTCTACCTCTTTGGTTTATTTGACCTTGTGATTTGAACCAGGCAATAAATGTATAATACTTAAGAAACTCTCATATGTAAATTTATGCATTAATTCCATGAATGTGGGAATTCAAATTGGCATTAAAATAATATATTCATATTAAGAATGAGCCAAGTTTTATTTAAGTATTTTATTTCCTAAATCTATATTCAGAATGTCCAAGGTGGTTTGTGAAGATTTATCATTTTGACTTTTGTATTAGTTCCTGTTTGGTTAACCACAGAGCTCAAGGCAATACATGTGATTAAAGAAACCCTCACCTCTTTTATGAAAACATTTCTACAAATATATAAAGGTAGATATAATGTAGATAGGTATATTTAATGTAGACATAGATATTTTTAATATATATACTTATTTTTCAAGAACATTTTCTTCTGTGGAAAACATTAGGAGACATCGTATTAATCATTTTTATAATACCAGAATATTTTAAAGAACAAAGTGCCACTAAAACTTCATATTTTCAAAACTGTTAAGATTTCCATATTATAAAGCAATTTCATCATTTTGCATGTCATATGGAAATTTTCCAGTATCATTGTGAGGTAATGTGTGTCTCCTGAAGTTTTAGCCATCTAGATAAAACTAAAATAGTAAGGTTATAGTGTACAAAATACAGATTTGGAAGTTATAAGAAAGTTTGTGATGTCACTTAAATTTGGATAAAATAACAAATTGTAAATACTGTTTTCAACATGGTTGTAATGTTTTTTTTCTTTCAGCTTAGGAGACCTGAAAATGCCCTCTTATTATAAGTCCATCTTGAATGAACTTTGTGGATGATATTTTATTGTCTCCAGTCGCACTTGGACATAGGCTTTTCAAAAGTTCAAAAGTTTTCTCATGTCAGATATTTAGACTTCCATCTCTTTTGATATCTCAAGGCAATCTGTCAAACTTTTATATTTGCTTTCACCTATATTGTTACAATGTCATTTTAAAATACAAAGTAAAAAAAAGCATAACCTAAGAAGCTAAGATTGTGTTTGCCTTAATACGATTCTGATTAGGGAAGATAACATAAATTACAGATAGTTTGCAAATGTTCCTTTTTCCAGAAGTTCATATGTAAGTAATATGTGAACTTACAACAGCTGAAAACATTTTACACATAATAGTACTCTGATTTTTTATTTCAAGGAAATTATATAATCAAAGGGCTTTGAGGAGTTTATTCTGAGAAATTAAATTCCTGCAGACCATAGTAACTATAAGCTAATGCAAATAGGATTCTAATATCTAACCTAAATATCACAACTCAAGATACTTAATGTATTTTCATGACTCCTTCTACCAGATAAGATGCCTTTTGGTTCCCAGTTCTAAAGAACATTACTTGTCATCAGCCTTGTGGGAAGCTAACCAAGGAATTCCGTGCCCTAGAACTCGATTTATGCAACTATAGTAATGTCTCTTTTCCTACATGTAGCTCCATAAATAAGGGGGTTTGCCGCCTGGGGCATGTTTCTATGAATCTGATCAAATGGAAGGAAGACAAGGGAAAGGGCAGGTTGGGAGGAACGGTTTTATTGCTCAAAGCTCTGTCTTGTACTGGGCTCCGCTAGACAGTCCCTGCTTCATCCCAGCTGCCTCGGTGTGTGCTTCCTTCCCTGACAGCCTCATTCTGGAGGAACTCCATGAGTGGGTCCCTAGTGACAGGTGGGCACCACAACGATTATGTACTAGGAACAGAGGGGAGGAGAGAATGGCCATTTTCTTTCTACCCCACCCCTTGCCCCTGATGGATCTGAAATTCTGGCCAGGTGGGAAATTCTGGGTGAAAACTTCTATTTACCCTACACTAGTTGTTACCTATCATAAAAGATGGAAATTCTCACTTTTTTATAGAGCAGGGGAAATATGGCATGTACTGCATAAAAGCATATTTTAAAATCTGAGAAATATTAGGCTAGATAAATCTGAAATCATACCACTACATAGAGTTCCTGAGTTTTTGGTTTACTTAAGTTTTAGTGTATACTTCTAGGACAAAATTATAAATAAAGATGACAGTGAAGAACAAAAGATGAAATTTCAGATTATACAAGATTTTAAAAATCTATTCATACTAGACGGACTATCAGGTTAAATATGGGATGTTTCTTCCAATAGTTATAAGATTATTTTATTAAGGTATCATTGATATACACTCTTATGAAGGTTTCAAAAGAAAAGCAATATGGTTATTACATTAACCCTTATAATCAAGTCCCCCACATGCCCCATTGCAGCCACTATCCATCAGTGTAGTAAGATGCTACAGAGTCCCTATTTCTCTTCTCTGAGCTAAACTGTCTTCCCCATGACCCTACACACACAATATGCACCAATCATGATACCCCACAATCCCCTTCTCCTTCCCTCCCCACCCGCCCTCCCAGACCCCTCCCCTTTGGTAACCACTAGTCCCTCTTGGAGTTTATGAATCTGCTGCTATTTTGTTCCTTCAGTTTTGCTTTGTTGTTATACCCCACAAATGAGGGAAATCATATGCTATTTGTCTTTCTCTGTCTGACTTATTTCACTGAGCATAATACCCTCTAGCTCCATTCATGTTGTACTAAATGGTAGGATTTGTTTACTTCTTATGGCTGAATAGTATTCCATTGTGTACATGTACCACATCTTCTTTATCCATTCATCTACTGATGGACACTTAGGTTGCTTCCATTTCTTGGCTATTGCAAATAGTGCTGTGATAAACATAGTGGTGTATATGTCTTTTTGAATCTGAGAAGTTCTTTTCTTTGGGTCAGTTCCTAAGAATGGAATTCCTGGGTCAATTGGTATTTCTATTTTTTGTTTCTTGACGAACCTCCATATTGCTTTCCATAATAGTTGAACTAGTTTACATTCCCACCAGCAGTGTAGGAGAGTTCCCCTTGTCTGCATTCTTGCCAGAATTTGTTGTTCCTAGTCTTTTCTATGTTGGCCATCCTAACTGGTGTGGGATGATATATTGTTGTGGTTTTAATTTGCATTTCCCTGATAATTACTGATGTGGTGCATCTTTTCATGTGCCTGTGGGCCATCTGAATTTCTTCTTTGGAGAAGTGTCTGTTCCTATCCTCCACCCATTTTTTAATAGGGTTATTTGCTTTTATGGTGTTGAGGCATGTGAGTTCTTTATATATTTTGCATATTAACCCCTTGTCAGATATGTCATTTACAAATATATTCTCTCATACTGTAGGATTCCTTTTTGTTCTGCTGTTGGTGTCCTTTGCTGTACAGAAGCATTTTAGCTTGATGTAGTCCCATTTGTTCATTTTTTATTTTGCTTCCCTTGTCTGAGGACATGTGTTCAGGAAAAAGTTTCTTGTGTTTATATTCAAGAGATTTTTTCCTATGTTTTCTTCTAAGAGTTTTACAGTTTCATGACTTACATTCAGGTCTTTGATCCATTTTAAGTTTACTTTGTGTATGAGGTTAGAAAATAATCCAGTTTCATTCTCTTGCATGTAGCTATACAGTTTTGCCAGCACTAGTTGTTGAAGAGGCTGTCATTTCCCCATTTTATATCAATGGCTCCTTTATCATATATTAATTGACTGTACATGCTTGGGTTTATATCTGGGCTCTCTAGTCTGTTCTATTGGTCTATGGGTCTGTTCTTGTGACAGTACCAAATTGTCTTGATTACCATGGCTTTGTAGCAGAGCTTGAAGTCAGAGAACCTAATCCCCCCCCCCCCAACTTTATTCTTTTTTCTCAGGATTGCTTTGGCTATTCAGGGTCTTTTGTGGTTCCATATGAATTTTAGAACTATTTGCTCTATTTTGTTCAAGAATGCTGTTGGCATTGTGATAGGGATTACAGTGAATCTGTAGATTGCTTTAGATAGGATGGCCATTTTGACAATATTAATTCTTCCTATCCATGAGCACAGGATCTGTTTCCATTTATTGGTATCTTCTTTAATTTCTCTCATGAATGCCTTGTAGTTTTCAGAGTATAGGTATTTCTCTTTCTTGGTTAGGTTTATTCCTAGGTTTTTTATTCTTTTTGATGCAATTGTGAATGGAATTGTTTTCCTGATTTCTCTTTCTGCTAGTTCATTGTTAGTGTATAGGAATGCAACATATTTCTGTGTATTAATTTTATATCCTGCAACTTTGCTGAATTCAGATATTAGATTTAGTAGTTTGGGAGTGGATTTTATAGGGTTTTTTATATACAATATCATGTCACCTGCAAACAGGGACAATTTAACTTCTCCCTTGCTAATCTGGATGACTTTTATTTCTTTGTGTTGTCTGATTACCATGGCTAGTACCTCCAGGACTATGTTGAATAGAAGTGGGGAAAGAGGTCCTCCTTGTCTTGTTCCCATTCTTAAAGGAAAAGCCTTCAGCTTCTCGCCATTAAGTATGATGTTGGCTGTGGGTTTGTTATATATGGTCTTTATTATGTTGAGGTACTTGCCCTCTATACCCATTTTATTGAGAGTTTTTATCATGAATGGATGTTGAATTTTATCAAATGCTTCTTCAGCATCTATGGAAATGATCATGTGGTTTTTGTTCTTGTTCTTGTTGTTGTGGTGGATGATGTTGATGGATTTTCGAATGTTGAATCATCCTTGCATCCCTGGAATAAATCCTACTTGATCATGATGGATGATCCTTTTGATGTATTTTTGAATTAGGTTTGCTAATATTTTGTTGAGTATTTTTGCATCTATGTTCATCAGGGATATCTGTGGTGTCTGTAGTGATTTTTCCTTTCTCACTTCTATTTATGTGTGTAGACTCTCTTTTTTTCTTGGTAAGTCTGGCTAGGGTTTATCTATTTTGTTTATTTTCTCAAAGAACCAGCTCCTGCTTTCATTGATTCTTTCTATTGTTTTATTCTTCTGAATTTTATTTATTTCTGCTCTAATCTTTATTATGTCCCTCCTTCTACCGACTTTGCGCCTCATTTGTTCTTCTTTTTCTAGTTTTTTTAATTGTGAGTTTAGACTGTTTATATGGGATTGTTCTTCTTTCCTGAGGTAGGTCTGTACTGCAATATATTTCCCTCTTAGCACGGCCTTTGTGGCGTCGCACAGATTTTGTGGTGTTGAATTATTGTTGTCATTTGTCTCCATACATTGCTTGATCTCTGTTTTTATTTGGTCATTGATCTATTGATTATTTTGGAGCATGTTATTAAGCTTCCATATGTTTGTGGGCTTTTCCATTTTCTTTGTGTAATTTATTTCTAATTTTATACCTTTGTGGTCTGAGAAGCTGTTTGGTACAATTTCATTCTTTTTGAATACACTGAGGCTCTTTTTGTGGCCTAGTATATGATCTATTCTTGAAACTGTTCCTTGTGGTTATATGATTTTTAATATTATTTTCTTCTTAAATAATGACATGGGAAACTAAGATAAGACCTATAATTTTATGATGTCCCACTTAATGCCAGGCAGCAATTTCATTTAATCTTATAAAAATCTTATTAGGTAGGCATTATAAAAGACACTTAATATAAGACAAATAAATTAAAAACTACACTTGCTACAGGTATTTTCTTTTATTATCTATTTTAGACATTCTTTGATAATTATATTTTTCTTCCTATCACATACAAGAATTAACTTTTAAAAAGATACACTCATTATGGGTTGGGATTCTTAATATCCTTTCATGAATTTGTGATTCAGAGTTTGGAGTCTGGTAATTTTCTCTGCTCTAATAGAAGGGAAACTTCTAGCATTCTCAAAAGTGAGCTTTCTAATACTAGTGTGTATGTCTTGAAAACAAAAGTAATGTTTCCTTCTTTAGGGCAGTACTTTCTAGAAAAATGGAAATTATCTAACTAGACTAGGATGGTTCTAGAGAGTAGAGAATATGTCTTGTTTTATAGCAAATTCCCAGTGTCCAATAGAGTACCTATTCTGGCATGGCAAATCAATGAACACTTTTTGATTAATAATAATGAACAATTTGGGGGTGGGGGAGGAATGGCACTTTATAGTGAAGTAGAGAAAAAAAATTAAACAAAAGTACTGTAAAACTGTGTCTGGAGTTATTTAGTCAAGAGCAAACTGAATTATAAAATGGTTTCTGAAATATTTCAGTACTCTCATTTCTATTTCTAAAGGACTCCAAATTTGAAAAATTCAACATATATTCTGCATACTCATTTTATGAAAGAGGCAATGCAATGTGCAATATATTTAGAAATATTTTTCATTGTAATTGTCAAACTTGATTTTAAAAGTCTTCACACTTAAATTCATAACTTTTAACTACATTAAAAATAAAAAATCTATGTATCCATTCCTTTTGTATTTAAACACTTTTTTTTTATTGGGAACTTATTAAATGTAGGCCCTGTTGAAGGAGATGGGAATATGGCAATTAAAAAAAAAAAGATAAACACATATCTGTGCCCTCATTGAGCTTACATTTTTGAAGTGAGGGATAGAAACTAAAGTACAAAAAATAACCCATTTTTTCAGATGGTGAAGACGTCTGTGGAGATGAATATAAGGGAACAAAGGCAAGGAGTTTTGAAGGAAAGCGGTTCACAATATATGTAGTCTGAATGTCCAAGCTCCCCTGATGAGGAGGCACCTCAGCAGTGTCCAGAAGGAAGTGAAAGCACCGTGCTTTTCCTGTATACATGGGCCAGTGCCCTAGGCAGAGGGAATAGAACAGCAAGGACCCAAAGCATAATATATTTTGGAATATTTAAGGGGCCAGGCAACCTGGAGCTAAGTTAGCAAAGGGGAAGGTTGCTGGAGGTATGCTCAGGGAAGTAGCAGGCACCAGGCTGCTTCTAGGTTCATCACACCAGGGCAGGAAGGTTAGTTTTTATGCTGAATGAGTTGGGAAACCTTTGGAGGAGGTTGAGTTCTGGTGTGATGACATCTGGCTTTTATTTTCTAAGAACACTCTGCCAGCTGTGTTAAGAATAAACAGAAGTAAGCAAGATAGGGATTAGGAAACATTAGGTGGCTATGGCAATAAAGCGGGTAAGAGATGATGTACACTTGCAGGAGTTGTGTCAAGGTCTAGTATTCCTCGGAGTGGGTAAAATTGCAACATGTGCAGAATCTCTTGCCTGGCCTTAGTGCATCTCCATATCAGTAGGTGTTTCCAAGGGGTGCAGAGACGTAGTCCATCTCCATATCAATAGTTAATTACAAGGAGGGCATATCTGGACTGGAGAGGTTGGATGGGGTCCCTTTTTCTGCAGCTAGGTGGTGAGAGACAGAGGCAAGTGTGAGAGCAAGAGAAACTCCATTTTATAAAGGCCATCTTAAGAAGGAGGCCTCAACCCTGACTTAGTTCTAAGAAAACTTTGTTCCAGTTACTGGAAAAAAACACCCATTGTTCCAGTGACCCTCACCCCAGATAGTTCCCTAGCAATGACCTCAAGGTCCAGATGCACAAGGTCCAAACGCTCCTGCTCCTTAAAGATAATATAATGCATAAAAACCGTGCCTACCCTGGGCTCAGGGCTCTCACTTTGGAACCGCTGCGTCAGTGACAGGTGTGAACCCGAGCTCGAGCTTGAAATAAACAACCCTTGTGTGTTTGCATCGGAATTGGCTCCTTGGTGGTTTTTTGGGGACTCGTAACTTGGGCATGACATTTGGGGGCTCTTCTGGGATCCCCAAGATCTCCAGAACCCCTGACCCAAAGGGTCTGAACTGGCCAGTAAGAACTCTGTGTCTATTGTTTGTGTTGTGTTCTGTACTTTCCCCTTTTTGAAAGGGCCTTGTCTGGAGGTCTGGAACTGGTTCCAGGCAATTCTCTGAACATCCGCGTAAGACCTAAGTGGGTGCGCTGGAAGGTCACCGATTGAAGGGCCTGGAGACATTCCTGGCCCATGTGAGGGGGATGGAGTGCCCCCATCTGGAGGGGACAGAGGGCCCCTAATCTGTCTAGGACCTTTGGGTTCTAGACTGAGGGAGCGAGGTAGGTCGCTCCCGCTGAACGGCAGGTTGTCGTCATCCCACTTCCAATTCTGTTTCAGAATGACCAAGGGCATTTTCTGTTTTGCTTTTTGTTTGTCTGTAATACTTAGTGGGCTATCGATAGTTTTATACTTGAAGAAAATGGGTCAGACGTCTACTCCGTTATCTCTGATGACGGACCATTTTAAAAAAGTTAAGGGAAGGGCAAATGACCTCAGTGTGGAAGTACGGAAAGACACAACCATGCCCCACAAGGGGAAGCAGAAGCTGCTCCAAGAGTGGAGGGCGGAGGCGCTCCAGTAGGAAGCCTGCCCTATACCAGACAAAGGGCTCAGAGCGAGCAGTCTGCCTCTGCCGCTGACTCCACTATTCTGCCCCTGGGAGCCACCAGTCCCCTAGACGGGGGGGAGGGGGGGGAAATCAGCCCCATTACTACTGGCCTTTCACCACTAGTGACTTCTACAATTGGATATCAGTAACTCAGATCTTTGTATCAGTTTATCTGTGTATATGTTCTTTTATGAAAAGTGTTGCTAACTGTAATCATTGCATCTCAATCTGTATGTTTGTGTGTCTAAGTGTGTAAAGAAAAAATGTTTTTCTACCTCTGGATGGTATGAATACGAATTAATTTAAAAACAAGCACTTGTAAAAACTGGGCATTCTAAAACTTCCAGAAAATTCTAGTAAAAGATATTAAGCATTAATGCTAATTTAAGTTGAACTGAAATGGACATGTCCTTATGGTTATCAGTTGCTTAAGTTTACCTAAAGTCATTTAAAGTTGATGTTATCTGTTAAATATTTCAAGAATACAAGGCTTAAAGGCTTGATTTTGTCTAATGTTCAGTAAATGTTTTGTAAGTAATCTAGCATAGTTGTTAAGAATGAGTAAACTAAGTGTAGCAAGTGAACATCTTAATATAGTGTGTTACAGTGTGTATACTTACAAATAGCCTGAGAATTTTTGTAGTAACCTAATAACATGATTTATTCTATCTCACCTAGAAGCCACAAAACTGCAAATGGTGATAGTAATGAAACCCAGAATAGAAGTGCCCATCTTCTGATGACCTCCTGACCAACCATTGATGGAGACCTAGCTGCACCCCTTACTGTGCCCCCTCTCAGCATGAAGCAGCCAGAGCAGTCATCACCCCCTTTCCCTAGCAGCAGCTAGGGTTTCCATCTGTAGAAGGGAGAATGAGACAGGGACTGTTGGTGTAGTCAGAGTAGGGGGAGGGTGTCTGGAAGAAGCAAGGCAGAATATTTGCAGTCAGAGCAATGCAACTACATGCAAGAAAACCCCGAACCAAAACTATGTTAAACATTAAGCTCTAGAGTCTTTCTTCAGTGAGATCAGTTGAGGCTCAAAGGGCCAGGGGCGGCTTGGCCTGGAATGTTTGAGTGTTCCGCGGATGGGGAGGGTGTCTCGGCATGGCCCATGACTTCACTGTAGACAGCCCTAGCAGGCAGATGGTGGCCCGGCCCACCTTGGGGGCAGGGCAGGTGGTACAGGTCCACACCCTAAGCCTTCTCTTCTCATTATCAAGGTATATGTGGCATAGGATACATCCTTTCTGCTCTAATAGATTATCCTGGAAATAGTCATGAAAAAGTTCTCCAAGCTCTGCCATCTGATTGTGACAACAACTTGAAGCTTTTGGATCCCGCCTCTATTGCAGTTGCAGCAGCATTCATCCTGCTGATTCCTGGACTTGTCATTAGAATGCAAAAGGAAATATCTAAGTTGGTCTGTGCATACAGTGAGACAATGAATTTGACTGCTTCTGTATTATCTGAACTCAATCAAAAGCTAGGAGAAGTACGAATTGTAGTGCTTCAGAATTGTGCTACCATAAATTGCTGTTAAAATACATATAAGATGTGAACAGTTTCCAGGAATGTGTTGTTTTAATTTGTCTGATTTTTCTGCTTTTGCTATGTATTTGTATTCCTATTCTCCCAGCATGTGTACGGAGTGCAGTTGCTAATCTTTTAAAGCCAATACATACATGTGCTACTTTTCAAGAATTAACGTCAAGAAATAAGTGACTCCTTTTAAGCAACTTTTTGAAATCATATGCTGATTCCCCACCTGCATTTGCTGCAAGAATATAATCATGTATATTATGATTTTTTATCCAGAATTATAGCTGTTGGCTGTCCTCTCTTTTATATTTTATCTCCCTGTTTAGTCCCAAGAGATGGCTGGTTAGCCAGAGGTGGGTAAGATTCCTCACAGGAGGAACAACCTAAGACAGGCACAGTCACAAGGGATCTCAGGTGAGCAACGTGGGGGCCAACTGAGGTGAGGCATAGAACCTCACCCCTCCAGATGAGAGAGACTTTCCCTGTGACAGGCTGTGTCACAGGTCAAGCCTAGCTAATCATTATTCTGGTACCTTTATACAGATATATTTGTATATATCTCTGTCATTTAAAAACTTTGGGCCCATGATTGGACCCAATGTACAAAAGGCGGGAATGTGAGAGCAAGAGAAACTCCATTTAAAAAAGGCCATCTTAAGAAGGTGGCCTCAACCTTGACCTAATTCTAAGAAAACTTTGTTCCAGTTACTGGAAAAACCACCGATTGTTCCAGTGACCCTCACCCCAGATAGTTCCCTAGCAACGACCTCAAGGTCAAGATGCTCAAGGTACAGACGCTCCTGCTCCTTAAAGATAACATAATGCATAAAAACCGTGCCTACCCTGGGCTCGGGGCTCTCACTTTGGAACCGCTGCATCGGTGACAGGTGTGAGCCCAAGCTCGAGATTGAAATAAACAACCCTTGTGTGTTTGCATCAGAATCAGCTCCTTGTGAAATATTTTCAAATATTGTTGCAAAAAATATTTCAATTACAACTATTGCAAAGGACTATGTACACTGTACCTCCTAGACACAATTTGATTGGGAAGCAGTATTGTAGATTGGAAACTTCATAGGCTTTGAAATCAAACCATGATGCAGATCCAGTTATTTACTTAGCTGAATGGCTTTAGGTAATGCTCTTAATGTTTTTATAACAGTTTCCCTATCTGCAAAATGGGTATTAATGAGGGAGGCCTATTCATTAGCGCTTTGTGTAGATCCAATAAAATAAAACCTGCTATCTAACTAGCACTTTGCTGGTGCTTAAATAATTATAGACATTTATATTTATTTTGAAACTGTCTCTACATTTAGTTGACCATCATCTTGGTGTAGACAGAATTTTGGAAATAAAAGTTTTAATAGTTGGCTTTGCAACTTTCACAAACATTTTGTAAAAAAAATGCAACTTACTGTATACGTGAGTATTCACAGTATATGATTCCTGATTAATGACAGCGTTGCTCTCTTGTTGATGCAGAAATTTTGCAAATGAATGACAAAAATTGAAAATCAATCTTTTACATGGTGTATTATAGGAATAACCAGATTTCATAAATGTCTGTATATAAGATATTATCTAAAATCATTTAAAGTAGGAGAAATGTACTAAAAATAGTTGTTTGAGTTGATAAGTTAATTTTACTTTCTTATGTAAGTGGGAAGGATGAGACATTAATGAATATATAAAGTAAATAAAGATTACAGAAACTACTCTTGGCATTGGACTGTGAGGAATTAAGATAAATCCTTCACTGTATCGTGTACTTGAAACCAGTATAATATTGTATATCAACTATACTTCAACTAAAAAAAATAAAAAAAATAAATAAATAAAATACCTTACCTATAAAAAAAGAGAAATCCTTGTGTACTAAGTAAATTCCTGATAATGTGAGTGAAACAATAAATTTTACTAAGGAAACTAGAAGATATTTTGCCAGTACTGCATCTTGACTACTAATATTCAGTGAACTGTGTACATGGACTATGTACAAACATGATGCATTATAAAGACATTGATGTATTTTTATTTGTAGTAAGAATTTAGTCAGAAGAAGAAACCCTGTTTGTTAGTCAACCCACTGGTTTTTCATAAAATGCTAGTTATATTTCATCAAAAAGTTTTTGAAAACAATCTGCTTTGAAGAAACAAATTTTCAATAAATAAATATCCTTTTATTTACTAATGTTGTTTGTTTGAACATACTGAACTACTGGAACAATTTACATCACAGGACAGACTTCAAATTTCCCCTGACTTTAAAGTTCTGCCAGTGGACTCTAAGGTTGACACTCTTATCCAGCAGAACAAGCTTACCAGAAGATTCATTCATTATATCTGATCTCTGATCTCCTGCTACAATTCTACATTTCTATATAAGCATTGAAAATCCAGAATATGGAAACCTGACCAAAAATGTCTAGCCATGCAGAGTTAATTGAAACCACAGGATATTTCAATCACTCATGCATTTTGAGAATGGGCTGCGTAGTTAGCCCTGTGCAGTGAAGGGTATAAGGACTCACATTGGTGTAAAATACACACACACTAAGAAAGATTTCTAATTATGACTAACCTACCACATAAGATGTTTTAAACATTTTTCTAATTCTGATAATGTACATATAGCTTTTGCAGCTATTTTTTTCACAATTGTTTCACATGCCTGTTCCCCATACATGCAAAAATGGAGCATAGAGAGGCTGTGTTAGCAGTCTCACCATTCTCAGACTTCTGGTTGGGCATGCCTGAGTCTACTTCTTTGATTAAAAAGAGAGAATTTTATAGGTTGCAGAGAGTTGTAAAATTTTAGTTTTTTTATGCAATGTAACTCCTAAAGTTACCTTCTTCCTTCACGTTAGATTGTGTTTCACTAACCCATTTTAAAGCCTGTTTTTCTTTGCTGTGAGTATTGTTCTCTAATAAAGTCACAGGATAAGGCAGTTATTGCAGTGTGAATTAATCATTTCCTATTCAGCAGTTATTGCAGTATGAATTAACCATTTCCTATTCAAACACATGTCATGTGTATTGATATGTGTATAAATACATACATGAACATATACAGAGTTTGAAAGAGATTCACATCACAGGGAACAATGTGATCAATGCCATAACGCAAAAACAAATAATTTGACATTTATTTCTTTTCAACAGAGTAGGTCAGTTTATGTGGTAAATAATATTGGTTAGAAATTAAAATATAGTTTCAAAAATTTAAGTGGAGTCAATTTACAAGTGGTGTTGAATTCCCCATATTTGAAAATTTTAAATTGTTATTTTATTATTGCTACATTTATATATGATATTTTGGGGGGTGTCATTGACACATACAATCTCTAATATGTCCCCTTTCAATAGGGTATCCCAACAGAAGATAAGGGAGAAGGGAGTTTTAAATTATAGGGGAAAAACAGTTCCAGTGATGCCAGAAAGGTCCAGGAGAATTACAATAAAAAATGAATTTGTCATTTAGGAGAGACCTACTCAAAATCTTCAACAAAATAAGCAACTTCACTAATCTGCCATTTAGTTAGACCAAGACTGTCAATAGAGAAATAACTAAATTTCTAGTATTAATTCAGACTGCTATGTAGAAATGATTAAATATTTGACATTAAAATGTTGGAATCTATTCAATCATGGGACTAATACTTACTGAACACATTTTAAGTGCCTGTAATATGCCTTGTGAAAGGGGCTTCCCATTGTCCATACAAGGCTCACACTTTAAACAATTAAATAAACCAAGAATAAGACTAAACATTTTGGTAAGTACTATGAGGTGATCACTATAGTGAGCTAGCAAATGGCATTGCACAGACAGTTCTCTGCATAGAATCCTTACAGAAATGCTCCCGGTAAAGTGGATATTATAGCTGATTTGAATGGCGAAGAGAGAGAGAAAAAATAGAGAATAAGATGAAATGTGAAAATAGAAGAAAACGGTCAACATAAAGGCAAGAGAAAGAGCAAGCCAGAGAGAACGGCTACTGAAAACCACTTAGGTAGCAAAATCATGGGATATTGGAGGAACTTTTAGGCCACTATTAGCTAATATGTGGGCAAAAGAAGGCAAGAGATTGTGTTACTCTATAATTCATAGTACGGCATCTTGATTTTAAATGTACCTACGATGGAAAATTAGTGAAGCGTTTTAAGCAGGGATATAATATATGATTTAGGATTTTTTAAAAGCTTACCTTGATTAGTTGGGAAAACTGCAAGAATCCAAAAATCAAATTACATCATTGAGGAATATTGTCTTCTCCAACAAAAAAACTAAAGATGTGGCCAAGGATCATTAACTAACAAGTTTTGGAAATAAAAACTGGGCAGTATCAAACTTGCTTTCATATGGAACTGGCTTCTTAATTTAATTTAGAATTTTGGAATTAAAATTGGAATGTATTAAATAGATATAGATTACAGGGCTGGGTTTTGTATTTTTAAAGCACTTGAATTTATACTATCCGGTTTATAAATTGTGTTGGCTCTGAAGAAGAAATCAGGGCTCTACACAACTGAGAGTAAAACTGATAGACGAGGAAAAGCAAACCATGGGAAAAGTAAAAAGAAAAATAAATGTTATGTGCAAATAAAATACCCTGGGTGAGCAAACTGCCTGGCATAATGAATAATTTGAAAAGATGTTATGTAAAGAAGCAATTCTGAAACACAGGAGAAATAATTAGTATTCTTTCTAGATTATTAACCTAAAGATTAAGACAATGATATAACCTGTACAAATTTTTTATTAGATTCTAGCATTTTAAGAATTCAGATCTAGATCTTTAAGAATGAGACCACACTGATCCCTTCCTGCAAATATTGAGGTAAAATGTTCATAACCAACAACATTGTATCTCATGTAAAACTGTAGATTTTAAACCTGCATTATCAATGTAGGAAAGTCAAAGTCAATTGACATGCATCCCAGAAATTGTATCTGGGTAATCTCAAAAGTTTTACTCTTCCACCAGTCTAGCTCCAGTTACCATGAAGATTAATTCAACTTTATTGTCTTCTTTTCATCTGGTATTTTGATTTTAACCTGCAATTTGGACTTCCTGAAGTGCAAAGTTTATCATTTTTCTAACACTAAAGTATTAGCAGTCCATTCTATCCTCTGATTTAGCTTCAGAGAGTTACACAGTTCTGAATAAAACATGATGGTAAAGACCCAAGAATTCTTGAAAATTAACTGAATAAAACATTTCATGTCATCAATTATCTACTCTCTTCCTTAGACGGGGAGCTATGTCAATATTAGCTCAAAGAAACAGAAGATTCATAAAGAAATAGAAACTCTCCAAAAGTAAAAAAATTCATTTATTTTAGTATATATAATGAAAAACAAAATTTTCCTACACTTTTATAAAACTGTGTTGTATCTATGATTTGGGATTCTGTCAAAAAGTTTACAGATGATCTCTGGCCTACAATGGTTCAGCTTACAGTTTTTTGACTTTATGATGGTTCAAAAGAAATGCACATTCCTTAGAAGCTGTACTATGAGTTTTGAATTTTTATCTTTTTTCAGGCTAGCCGTGAGCTGTGTGATGCTGGGCAGTGGCAGTGAGTCCCAGCTGCCAGTAAGGCACATGATCTTGAGAGTAAACAGCCAATACACTTAAAGCCATGAAGTGTTTTTTCACTGCAGTACAGTATTCCACAAATTACATGAAATATCTAATAATTTACTATAAAATAGGCTTTGTGTTAGATGTTTTTACCCAACTGTAGACTAATGGTGTTCTGAGCATATTTAAGGAAGGCTAGGCTAAATTATGATTTGGTGGTCAGGTGTTTTAAATGTATTTTTTACTTACAATGTTTCAATTTACAATGGGTTTATCAGCACACAAGCCCATCATAAGTCAAGGAAGATGTATGCAGAAAAGAGAACTGGAGGAAGTCCAGAAAGAAACTGAAATAAAAAAGGGAGCAAGGAAAAGCCTTAAGGAGAGAAATATGTTGGTGGGTCTTCAACCTTGATTAAATGAGAAGAGCATTATTAAATTTATCAAAATCTTAAAATGATACAGAGAGCTTACTCGTGGGGCAACCAGACCTGGATTTGAATTCTAGCTTTGGCACTTATTAACTGTGTCAACTTGGAAGAATTTCAAAACCTCTCAAAGACTATTTCATAATGTGTGAAACAGAAGTTATAATACTCCAAAAGGTTTTGGGTATAATAAAGTAAATTACATCTTTCATCATAAGGCCCAGCATATAGAAGGTACTCAACAAATATGAATCTCTATTTTCCTATATCCTTCATCTAAATTGAAATGATTCACAGTAAAAGTTCTACTATTTAACATATAAAACATGGAACTTTCAGTTAACCAATAATGAAAATCAGATATTATAGATATAAGATATTATTACTGTTTAAATTTTAAGATAATGCTTTGCTTCCCATAAGTTATAAGGAAAAATTGGACCTTTTAAAGTTAACTTTAAAGAATAGTGAAGTTTTTAGTATGTCAGATTATTACATTAATTGATAATGGTGAAGTGTGAGAAGATTTATGTTATCAAAATTTTTGTTCATTGATCATATATATCAGAGTGTGTCTTGCAAGTGGTTTTGAAGAATATTCAAAGCCTCATTTACTATTGAAAATATTGCCAATTTTAATAGTACCAAAGGAAGCACCCCTAAATTCCTTGCATGACCTGGGCATTCAGAATTACCCTGAAAAGTCAATGGCCAGATGAAGTCTCACACACCTGTCTCACTCCTGTGCTGGGGAGGTCTAAAGATGTCACTGATATATGTAGGTTAACATCCCTGTAGTCTGTCAAGAGGAAGCAAATGGCAATCATTTGGGTAATGAAAAAGATTATGAATATGTCAAACCAACAAGAATTCATCACTAAGTAATGGGGAATACATATCAAAAAGAGAAGCCTAGGGAGAAAGAAGTTATTTGCACATAGAAAATCTTTCTCATAATAAATATTTGACTCTACCTGAGGTTGTCCAAAGATCCCATTTTATTGAATTCTTATATTTATTTAAGATCACAGTATATCAAGGATATATAATTTTGGTTATTTGTAATTTGCAGTTAAATTGCTGAAATGTCATCTGAGTAAGTTAGAGACAAGAGGTAGGATTTTTGAAAATAAAGTTTCCTTGATAAAATACACACAGAATTGAATTTATTTTGTTAATTTAATTTGTAAGAAACATATTTAGACACATGATGTTAAATCCAGGGGAGAGCTTTTATTATTGAATTTCGTGTGTCATTTTTGTTCATATCTTTCTTTAGCATTTAAAGAACATATAAATAACATATTTTTTTCCTGTATGATTTTCTGCTCATACATTAGCAAGTAACCATCATTTCCCAGGAAGCATTGGTGGGGGGTCTGGGCTCTTTCATTTCCAAGACATTTATAATTAATAATGTTTCCTGTTTCATACTAGTGTCAACCCCTGTTCGAGATGCTTTAGTGGAGGTTACATCCTAGTGGGAAAAGACAACCAAGCAAATAATTGTCATGGCAACTTATTATTACGTAGAAAAATGAAGCAAGTCAAGAACTAGAGAATCCTGGGGAAACTGCAACCATTTATGTTAGATAATATGGTTAGAGAAAGTCTCTTGATGAACTGACATTGAGAAGGGACCTGAATAAAGAGGTGGGAGGGTGGAGGTGAGTCCCACAGTTACCAAGGCGATAGTTATCAGGGCAGAAGGAAAGCAAGTGAAAAGGCTCTAAGGCATGTGCCTGGCAATAATAAATGGGGTAAAAAAATAATTAAGTGGATGACTCAGTTAACTCTTATCCCTAGTGATTGAAGATCTCAGCAACACACAGTCTCCTTGTGTGTTGTTTGTTATATTTTTCCCCTGGAATCTGCCTTTCCCCAAGCTGCCATTCAGTCTTTTCTTTTTTACCGTTATTGGATTGAAGATACATAGTGCCATCTGCTTTCCTACACTGATGGTGGTCTAGCTTTAAAACAAAGTTCCCTTAGGTTCCTATTTCTCTGCCTTTATCATGCAGTGTGGGTGATTATAAAAGAGGTTTATGTATTTATATGTGCACATACCCACCCCCCCACACACATATTTCGTTTGCATAGCTGATAATCTATTTCATTTCCTTTAAAATATGATTTAATTTCTTATTCATGCTCTTTGATGTATAATTCTTCCACAATGTGCCTAATTGAACCTTTTGGAGTCTTTTTTGCATTTACTCTTATTTAGTGTTGTACTGAAGATGTGCTTTTCTTCAGTTCTGTGTTGTACTTTTTTCTCAATACATTTTATTCCCTCCTCTTAGAACATCTGTTAGACAAAATTGTGAATTACAGAAATTTCATTCACAGCTAAACTTTTAGGGTACCACCTACCTGATGACCCCAATTTTCTCAAACTATCTTTCTAACTCATTAAATTGTTTCTTGTTTTTGAATCCTCTGCCTTTTTGCCAATTTAAAGGATATGCAAAAATAGACAGTGATATAATAAGGTCTCATGTACTCATCACCTGAACTGCATTAGCAGTTCATGGATTTTCATCTCTACTTCCATTCACATCATCTACCTACTCTCCTATGTATTATTTTGAAGCAAATCCCAGATGATACATTGTTTCATGCACAAGCCTATATTAATGTACATCTAAAGAATAAGACTTTTGTTTAAGAATAGACTGAAACCATGAGACTCCTAGAGGAAAACAGGCAATAAGCTCATTGACATTAGTCTTAGTGATGTTTTTTGGATCTGCCACCAAACACAAAAATAAACAAGGACACTACAAATTCAAAATAAAAAGCTTCTACACAGCAAAAGAAACTATCAGCAAAATGAAAAGGCAACCTACTGAAAGAGAGAAAATGTTTGCAAATCATATATTTGATAAGGGGTTAATATCCAAAATATAGAAAGAGCCCATGCAACTTTATAGCAAAAACAAGCAATCCAATTAAAAATGGGCAGAATTTATGCCTAGACATTTTTCTAAAGAAGACATACAGATGGCTAACAGGTACATGAAAAGATGCCTAATATTACTAATCATCAGGGAAATGCAAATCACAACCACAATGAGATATCACCTCACACCTGTTAGAATGGTTACCAGAAAGAAAAGAAATAACAAGTGGTGAGGATGTAGAGAAATGGAACTTTAGTACCCTGTTGATGGGGATGTAAATTGGTGTAGTCACTGTGGAAAAACAGTATGGAGGTTCCTCAAAAAATTAAAAATAGAACTTTACCATATAATCCAGAAATTCCACTTTGGGTATTTATCCAAGGAAAATGAAAACACAGACTTAAAAAGATATATGCACCCCCATGATCATCCAGCATTACTTATAATAGTCAAGACATAGAAACATAGAAGGAACCTAAGTGTCCATCAATGGGTGAATGGATAAGAACACATCATATCTATATATAGATAGATATAGATAGATATAAACATATCACCACAATGGAATACTATGCAGCCATAAAAAATAATGAAATCTTGCCTTTAGCAACAACATGGATGGAACTTGAGGACATTATGCTAGGAGCAATAAGTCAGACAGAGAAAGAAAAACAAAACAAAATAAAAACAACCAAGCTCACAGATACAGAGAATAGATTAATGGTTGTCAGAGGTGTTGTGTGAAGTGGGGTAAGGGGACGTTTGTGAAATGGATGAAAGGGTCCAAAGGGACAAATTTCCAGTTATAAAATAAATAAGTTATGGGGATATAAAGTACAGCATGGTGACTGTAGTTAATAACACTGTACTGCATATTTGAAAGCTGCTAAGAAAGTACATCTTAAAAGTTATCACAAGAGGAAGACGGCGGCGTGAGCAGGGCGGCAGAAATCTCCTCCCAACACTGTATTTATCTACAAAAATACAGCAAATACAACTATTCCTAAAAGAGAGACCAGAATACACAGGAAAGTGCACAGCGTGCAGCTACACCCGAGAGGACTCGGCACCCCAAGAGGCGGGTAAGATATGGAGCCACAACCCGGCGGGACCCAAGCCCTCACCCACCCCAGCGCGCTGGCAGGAGGAGAGGATTCAGAGCCAGGAGGGAGTGGAAGTACCCCATGCAAAATAACCAGTCACTGTGATCTGCCCAGGGAGCGCTGACACACACACCACGGTGTAGTGGAGATTGCAGAGACAGAGGGTGCAGGATCTGAGCAGGGAATGCATCAGGGTGCTTGTAGCTGGCTCCCGGGAAGGAAAAAAAAAAAAAAAAAGAAAAGTGCGTGCTTTCTTCAGCGGTCTTAAAGAGACAGGAACCCAGCCGAGGATCCGGATCACCCCGGCACACTCAGCCCAGCAGGCTGGGAGTCCTGGGGAGTTTCGGACCCATTAGCTGGCGACTGGGAAAGGGTGGCCGCACATGGACTTCCCAAAGATATCGACAGCCTCCCATTCGTTCCCACCCCGGCCAGAGCTATAAAGGGCCCTGCAGAGTGGCACAGCCACCGCTGCAGGATAGTGGGACAACAGCGCCACCTACAGCACCCCACAAAACATACTCCCAGTGGGGGTTTTGTTTTGTTTGGTTTCTTTCTTTCCTCTTCTTTCCTTTTTTTTCCTTCTTTCTTTCTTTTTTTTTTTTTTTTCCTCTTTTTAAAGTCTTAAAGAGCCCAGATAACATACGTGGCAACTACCAGGGACCACTTCTATAGCCATGAAAAGACAGAGGAGTATGGTCCAGACAAAAATCAACCAGACAACCTCAGAGAGGGAGCCTGAAGGGATGGAAATGCACAGTCTTCCTGAAAAAGAATTCAGAATAAAAGTCATAACCATGCTGATGGATCTACAGAGAAATGTGCAAGAGGTGAGGGAGAAAGTGAGGGAAGTCAGGAGAGACAAGGCAGAAATCAGACAAGCGATCGATGGGCTTAACAGCAGACTGGATGAGATGTAAGAGACTGTAAATGGAATAGAAATCAAAGAACAGGAATACAGAGAAGCTGAGGCAGAGAGAGATAAAAGGATTTCTAGGAATGAAAGAATATTAAGAGAACTGTGTGACCAATCCAAACAGAACAATATTCGCATTATAGGAGTACCAGAGGAAGAAGAGAGAGAAAAAGGGATAGAAAGTGTCTTTGAAGAAATAATTGTTGAAAACTTTCCTTTGCTGGGGAAGGAAATAGTCTCGCAGTCCACAAAAGCCCACAGATCTCCCAACACAAGGGACCCAAGGAAGACAACACCAAGACACATAATAATTAAGATGGCAAACATCAAAGATAAGGACAGAGTATTAAAGGCAGCTAGAGAAAGAAAAAAGATCACATACAAAGGAAAACACATTAGAGTATCATCAGACTTCTCAACAGAAACCTTACAGGCCAGAAGAGAATGGCATCATATATTTAACATTATGAAACAGAAGGGCTTCAAACGAAGAATATTGTATCCAGCACAATTATCATTTAAATATGACGGAGGGATTAAACAATTTCCAGACAAATGAAAGTTGAGAGAGTTTGCCTTTCATAAACCACCACTACAGGATATCTTAAAAAGACTGATCTAGAGGAAACCACCCCTAAGAATAAAAAGATGTCAACAGAGAAAATAAAATCATAGCAAAGAAAGCAAACCATCCAAATACTAACTAAAGGCAAAGAATAAAACACCTAGTATATGAAGAATGGAGGAGAAAGAATAAGAAGGGAGAGAAATAAAGAAACATCAGACGCTGTTTACAAAAACTTAACAAGAAAGTTAAGTTAGATTTTTAGATAGTAAAGAAGCAACCCTTCAACCCTTGGTAACCACGAATCTAAAGCCAGTAATGGCAATAAGTACATATCTATCAATAATCACCCTAAATGTAAATGGACGGAGTGCACCAATCAAAAGACACAGAGTAACAGAATGGAAAAAAAAAAGCAAGACCCATCTATAGGCTGCTTACAAGAGACTAAACTTAAACCCAAAGATATACACAGACTAAAAGTGAAGGGATGGAAAAAGATATTTCATGCAAACAACAAAGAGAAAAAAGCAGGTGTTGCAGTACTTGAATCAGACAAAATAGACTTCAAAACGAAGAAACTAGCAAGACATAAAGAAGGACATTACATAATGATAAAGGGGTCAGTCCAAAAAGAAGATATAACCATTATAAATATATATGCACCCAAACAGGAGCACCAGCATATGTGAAACAAATACTAACAGAAGTAAAGGAGGAAATAGACAGAAACGCATTCATTTGAGGAGACTTAAACACACCACTCACTCCAAAGGACAGATCAGCCAGACAGAAAATAAGTAAAGACACAGAGGCACTGAACAACACACTAGAACAGATGGATCTAACAGACATCTACAGAACTCTGCACCCAAAAGCAACAGGATACACATTCTTCTCAAGTGCATGTGGAACATATTCCAGAACACAGCACATATTAGGCCACAAAAAGAGCCTCAGTAAATTAAAAAATATTGAAATCCTACCAACCAACTTCTCAGATCACAAAGGTATAAAACTAGAAATAAGTTTTAGAAAGAAAACAGAAAGGCTCACAAATACATGGAGACTTAACAACATTGTCATAATTAATCAATGGGTTAACGACCAAATCAAAACAAAAATCAAAGAATATATGGAGACTAGTGACAACAACAATACAAAGCCACAACTTCTGTGGGATGCAGAAAAGGCAGTTCTAAGAGGAAAATATATTGCAATCCCGGCTTATCTAAAGAAAGAACAATCCCAAATGAATAGTCTAAAGACACAATTACTGAAATTGGAAAAAGAAGAACAAATGAGGCCCAAAGTCACCAGAAGGAGGGACATAATAAAGATCAGAAAATAAATAAATAAAATTGAGAAGAACAAAACAATAGAAAAAAATCAATGAAACAGGAGCTGGTTCTTTGAAAAAAATAAACAAAATAGATATAACACTAGCCAAACTTATTATGAGAAAAGAGACTCTACACAATATACAGAATCAGAAATGAGAAAGGAAAAATAATGACGGACCTCACAGAAATACAAAGAATTATAAGAGAATATTATGAGAATGTATATGCTAACAAGCAGGAAAACAAAGAAGAAATGGACAACTTCTTAGAAAAATACAACCTTCCAAGACTGACCAAGCAAGAACAGAAAAACTAAACAGACCAATCTCCAGCAAAGAAATTGAATCGGTAATCAAAAAACTACCCAAGAACAAACCCCACGGACCTGATGGATTCACCTCTGAATTCTACCAAACATATAGAGAAGAAATAACACCCATTCTCCTTAAAGTTTTTCAAAAAATAGAAGAGGAGGTAATACTTCCAAACTCATTCTATGAAGACAGCATTACTCTAATACCAAAACCGGGCAAAGACCTCACCAAAAAAGAAAATTACAGACCAATATCCCTGATGAACATAGATGCAAAAATACTGAACAAAATATTAGCAAACCGAATTCAAAAATACATCAAGAGGATCATACACCATGATCAAGTGGGATTCATCCCAGGGATGCAAGGATGGTACAACATTCGAAAATCCATCAACATCATTGACCACATCAACAAAAAGAATAACAAAAACCACATGATCATCTCCATAGATGCTGAAAAAGCATTTGACAAAATTCAGCATCCATTCATGATTAAAACTCTCGACAAAATGGGTATAGACGGCAAGTACCTTAACATCATAAAGGCCATATATGACAAACCCACAGCTAGCATCACACTTAACGCTGAGAAGCTGAAAGCTTTTCATCTAAAATCGGGAACAAGACAGGGATGCCCACTCTCTCCACTGTTATTCAACATAGTACTGGAGGTCCTAGCCACACAATCAGACAAAACAAAGACATACAAGGCATCCAGATAAGAAGAAGTCAAATTGTCACTATTTGCAGATGACATGATACTGTACATAAAAAACCTTAAAGACTCCACTCCAAAACTACTAGAACTAATACCTGAATTCAGCAAAGTTGCAGGATACAAAATTAACACACAGAAATCTGTTGCTTTCCTGTACACTAATGAACTAACAGAAAGAGAAATCAGAAAAATAATTCCATTCACAATTGCATCAAAAAGAATAAAATACCTAGGAATAAACCTAATGAAGGAAGTGAAAGACCTGTACTCTGCAAACAACAAGAGAAATTAAAGAGGAAGCTAAGAAATGGAAATGCATCCCATGCTCTTGGCTAGGAAGAATAAATATTGTCAAAATGGCTATACTACCTAAAGCAATCTACACACTCAATGCAATCCCTGTCAAACTACCAACAGCTTTCTTCAATGAACTCGAACAAATAATTCTAAAATTCATATGGAACCACAAAAGACCCCAAATAGCCAAAGCAATCCTGAGAAGGAGGAATAAAACAGGGGGAATTACGCTCCCTGACTTCAAGCTCTACTACAAAGCCGCAGTAATCAAGACAATTTGGTATTGGCACAAAAACAGACCCACAGACCAGTAGAACAGAATAGAAAATACAAACATTAATCCAAACATTTAAAGTCAATTAATATTTGATAAAGGAGCCTTGGATATACAATGGGGAAATGACAGCCTCTTTTGCAGCTGGTGTTGGCAAAACCACACAGCTACATGTAAGAGAATGAAACTGGACTACTGTCTAGCCCCATACACAAAGGTAAACTCAAGGTGGATCAAAGACCTGAATATAAGTCATGAAACCATAAAACTCTTAGAAAAAAACATAGGCAAAAATCTCTTGGACATAAACATGAGCGACTTCTTCATGAACATATCTCCCCGGGCAAGGGAAACAAAAGCAAAAATGAACAAGTGGGACTATATCAAGCTGAGAAGCTTCTGTATAGTAAAGGACACCATCAGTAGATCAAAGAGACATCCTACAGTATGGGAGAATATATTCATAAATAACGTATCTGATAAAGGGTTGACATCCAAAATATATAAGAACTCACGCAACTTAATAAACAAAAAGCAAATAATCCAATTAAGAAATGGGCCGAGGACATGAATAGACACTTCTCCAAAGAAGAAATTCAGATGACCAACAGGCACATGAAAGATGCTCCACATCACTAATCATCAAAGAAATGCAGATTAAAACCACAGTGAGATATCACCTCACACCAGTGAGGAGAGCCAACATCCAAAACACAAACAACAACAAATGTTGGTGAGGATGTGAAGAAAAGGGAACCCTCCTACACTGCTGGTGGGAATGCAAATTAGTTCAACCATTGTGGAAAGCAGTAATGGTGGTTCCTCAAAAAACTCAAAATAGAAATACTATTTGACCCAGGAATTCCACTCCTAGGAATTTACCCTAAGACTGCAGCAGCCCAGTTTGAAAAAGACAGATGCACCCCTATGTTCATTGCAGCACTATTTACAATAGCCAAGAAATGGAAGCAACCTAAGTGTCCATCAATAGATGAATGTGTAAGAAGAGGTGGTACATATATACAATGGAATATTATTTAGCCATAAGAAGAAAACAAATCCTACCATTTGCAACAACATGGATGGAGGTAGAGGGTATTATGCTCAGTGAAATACGCCAAGCCGAAAAAGGCAAGTATCAAATGATTTCACTCATATGTGGAGTATAAGATCAAAGAAAAAAAAACTGAAGGAACAAAACAGCAGCAGACTCACAGAACCCAAGAAAGGACTAATAGTTACCAAAGGGAATGTGACTGGGGAAGATGTGTGGGAAGGGAGGGATAAGACTGAAACAGGGGCATTACGATTAGCAGACGTAATGTTGGGGGGCACGGGGAGGGCTGTATTTCTCAGGAAAGACAAGTAGTGATTCTATAGCATCTCACTATGCTGATGGACAGTGACTGTAATGGGGTTGGTGGGGGAGACCTGATGAAGGGGTAGTTTAATAACCATAATATTGCACAGTAATTGTAGATTAATGATACCAAAATAAATTATATATAAAAAAATAGTTATCACAAGAAAAAAAATGTATGCATGGCAATGGATGTTACCTAGACATTTGGAGTGATCATTTCATAATGTATACAAATATAAAATCATTATGTTGTGCACCTAAAACCAAAAAAAAATTATCTGTCAATTATACCACAGCAAAAAGCATAAAAAAGTGAATATGATATGATTATAAAGCAAAAAAATATGACAATAATTCCATAATATCACTGTGTATCTAATGAGTATTCCAATTTCCTCCATCTACTCATATGCCTCTAGGGTTTTTGTTTGCTTGTTTTAATTTAATTGGCACTTGAATAAGATTCATATCATTTGAATTTGTAATCATTGATGGTCATATTTTAAATTCCTACGATCCGTATTTTACAAAAGATTTCGACATTAATTACCTTTTTTTACTACTCATTTTTTGTCATCCTGTTTCCATAAAATTTCATTCTTTGGTTGAGATTTTTTTTATGTGGTGTTGATTTTTCTAAGATGTTTGGTGGTGTCTCATTGTATATCCAGATGTCAGATGCTGTCTGGTACGTATGAGATTCCTTGTTTGTCTCTGTCAATCAGTTGTAGATACTGATTCCAGAGATACTGTCATTGTTGTTGGGTAGGGTGGGGTGTGCTGCTTTCTGTGGTTTGCAGGTGACTTGTCTTCTGAATTTCAGTTCTCCACATTCCTCTTAGTCATTATTATGACTGGAACACTTGCCCTACCTCTCTTACTCCCCATACTCTCTCTTGGGAGGGGACATGGGGGCAGAGGGAAGAGAGGTGCAAATATGGCTGCCTTTTTTTAGCTTAGGATAAGTGATGTGAAGGGAAGAGGAAGGGCCAAATCATCCAGTGCTGTTAGTGCAGGTTCATAATTTGTCCTCCTGATAACTACCTGAAGGACCTCACTAGGTTTACTTTGTCTTTTGAATCTGTGCTTGGAGCATGCCTAGAAGTGCCCCCACTACCACCACTAGACACTTCTACAGGTGTTAAGATCTGGTTTTCTCTAGTCAATGTAAGCTCATCATCTTTCTACCTTTTGAGTATTTCTCCACATTTATTTCCTGTTTATGATACTTTATAAGCACAATAATAGATATGCATATGTAAACAAAAGACTCACATGTTTTACAGATATATCTATATGTACCTAAGTAATTTTCTATTAACTTCTTATGGTATATATTCCTTTTGATTCACAGTAGTTCAAAAGGTGGAAAGAGCACTCAATATCATTTATTGATTCAAAACATTGCTCATTTATTACCTACCTTAAATTAGATTATGGTATGCTGGTTGATATATAAAATATCTTTCTTAATAGATATAGATATTAGTGAGTGTGTGTATAGAGAGAAGTAGATGAGAGAGAGAGAGAGAGAGAAAAGGGGAGAGAGCATGCAAGTTTAAGACCTAACCTGAAATTAGAAAGAAAAATAAATCCAAATTGTGTGATTTAATAATTTATGTCCTTTATACCATCTAGTTATAACAGTTAAATATGCATCAATCCTTAAAATAGTTATGACCTAATGAGAAAGAAATTGCTCAAGGTAGGGGATCTAAATCCTCTTAATTTTGTCCTTTGAGAGCTGTTCTTTCATAAATAAGTTTGACACTAAACTCTTAATATGAGGGTTTTCAATTATGCTAAGATATTGATAGTATTAATCCAGCCTTAACTATTAAATATCATGGATGAATGTACAGAAAATGATGTGCTTAAATAGTTGAAATAAATTAGATTTTTATTCTATAAATAAACTAATATATAGAGTATGTGAATGTTAAGTTTTATGAGGATTATTTCCATAATCATTCACTTAGTATTGGGAATACTGACATCAGAAAACATGTGAATAAAAAGAAAGCCCTGATGTCACTGCCCCCCAACAAACACTTCCACTAAATATCTGAAGGTCCATCATATGAAAATAAATATGACTTTTCCTTTGCTTCAAAGAGCAAGTTAGAAAAGAGATACAAAATTCCAATTATAAAACAAATTAAAAGTACAGCATAGGGAGTATAGTCAATAGTATTGTAATATCTTCGTATGATAACAGATGGTAACCACAGCTTCTGTGAGAGCATTTAGTAATGTATATAATTGTCAAATCACTGTGCTGTACAACTGAAATCAACATAGTATTATTATTTTTTTCTTTTTTTCTTTTTTCTTTTGGTATCATTAATGTACAATCACTTGAACATTATGGTTACTAGACCCCCTATTATCAAGTCCCCCCCACATACCCCACTATAGTCACTGTCCATCAGCATAGTAAGATGCTATAGAATCATTACTTGTCTTCTATATAAATACTGCCTTTCCCATGTCCCCTGCCACTGCATTACATGTGCTAATCGTAATGCCCCTTTCCCCCCTTTTCCCTCCCTTCCCACCCATCCTCCCCAGTCCCTTTCCCTTTGGTAACTGTTAGTCCATTCTTGGGCTCTGTGAGTCTGCTGTTGTTTTGTTCCTTCAGTTTACTGCAGCACTATTTACAATAGCCAAGAAATGGAAGCAACCTAAGTGTCCATCAGTAGATGAATGGATAAAGAAGATGTGGCACATATACACAATGGATTATTATTCAGCCATAAGAAGAAAACAAATCCTACCATTTGCAACAACATGGATGGAGCTAGAGGGTATTATGCTCAGTGAAATAAGCCAGGCAGAGAAAGACAAGTATCAGTTGATTTCACTCATCTGTGGATTATAAGAACATAGTATTATTATATTGTGCACACATCAAGTTATTAATTAAAAGAAGTTACTAAAAAAATACTGCCTTATAATGAAACAATTTTATTCATAGTGATTTTTGGTTTTTAGTTATCGAAGTATAGGCTAAGTTGTCAATTGTTTATGTCATTGTAGATAGAATTCTTGATTGTAGATATGTCAGTTGTTTATGTCATTAACATAAACATAGCTTACCCACTATGTGATATGTGTGTAAGCTAGTTGTCACTAATACCCCTTCCTGCTTTAAGACACTGTGGGGAAGTTGGGGTTCCTATGGCCATGATCCTCACTGAACTTAAACCATCTGATGATGTAACTGGCCTGTTGCTAGGCTACTGCTTCCACACCTTTAGGCAATAAGCTACTATTGTGCTATATAGAGAGCTCGGCCCAGTGCTCTGGGTGGAGGCAGAGATGGTAGTGCTCAACCTACCACTGGGAGAACAAGCCGGGTAATAAACCTTTTCACCCCAAAGAACATTTTGCTGTCAATTTCTTTGGTCACACTGAATCCATAATGAACTTGCCAGGGGTTGAAACCCACTGGTAAGAAAATTGGCGAAAGTCGTCAGGGTTCATTGTTGACCAAGGAAAAAGAGAGGCTGGCCTTATGGGAGGGGTGCTTCAGCAGGCTGCCCCTGTGAATGAGGCAGTGGATTATTCCCCAGTGGGTATGTTGTCTGAGGTGGCTTGCCTCCTAGAGGGCTGGGCCCCACCCCAGGACTAGAGGCAAGTGGAGGTGACACCTGAGGCAGTAGGAGAGGCCCTTGGTATAGTAAGAAAATCCTTTGAGAAACAGAGTGCCCATGAGGCAGTGGGGACTGTGGGTTTGCTGCTTCTCTCAGTATTAAAAAAAGCCTACAGAAGAGACTCAAGAAATGGCAGCATGAGAACATGAGCTGCAAAATTCTGTGGATTCCCTGAAAAAGGAAATGGCATTGATGAGAGAGGAGATGGCATGAGAACGCCAGCAGCAAGGTGCCATTGGAGAGGTAAACAATTCTTTACAGAATGAGATGGCAGTGCTGCCAGGTGTTCTGAAGGAGGAAGAGGCCATCGAGGAAAAACACAAACTCCTGAGGGAAGCACAGGCAGCGGGGGCAAGAGAACGTCAGCTGCGAAGCATTGAGCTGAAGGTAAGAGAGCTTCTGAAGTCTGAGGTAGCATTGATGCGAGGCACAGTAAAAAAGATAAAGGTTGTAGCAAAGAGGCACTCGGGGGAGGGGAGAGAAAGGGGCCATCGGCCCCAGAAATGGAGGAGCTGGGGAAGGATGAAGAGGTGGTGCTGGAGGCACTGGCCCCTCCTGTATTGAAAGCACGCCCAATGGTTGTAAAGAAAATAAAGACCCAGCAGCTCAAAGTTCCCCAAGGAAAGGAGCAGCCCCCTCTCCAGGTCGCGGAGCACTCTATGGTCCACCCCTATACTCAGGCTGAGCTGGTGGATTTGGGATCCCGATTTAGGCAGAAGCCGTCAGAGTCAATATCAGCTTGGCTCCTGTGTCTGTGGGACTTAGGGGTGGATGGAATTGTTCTGTCGGGGTCAGAGATGGGAAAGCTGTCTTCCCTGACAGTGCAGCCTGCCTTGAGGCAGCATTTAGAAAATGCACATCAGACCCCAGGGAGTCACATACTCCTTGATTGGCTCATGGCTGCACTTTGTGCTGTGTGGCCCAATCCGGGTGATCTACCATCCTCTCCTGTTACATGGCAGACATATGCTGAACTCCAACAGGTGCTATGAGAGCTAGGCATGAGAAATGCCATCTATAGTCCAGAGAATTATGGCCCAGATGAAGAGATTTTCACTACTGGGATAAGAAATATTGTACTTTAACAGTTCCTACATCCCTCTTTGGGTCTCTAGTGGCCATTCTTTCCCCTCACTTAGGGCATCCCATAAGCGAGGTGACACGTACAGTAGCAGACTTAGGAGAGGCTGAAGCCACAAGAATCTGGAAAGAAATAAGACCTGTCACTCACAAGAAGAAATTACAGGGCCCATGAAGGTTACGAGGACCCAGATGTGGGTTGATTTAATATGGGCAGGAGCAGATGGAAGGAAATTAGATGGGAAGTCAAATAGGACCTTACTAGAGCTATGGCAACAGCTGAAACCAGAGCAGCAGTTCTAGCCATTAAGACCAAAGACGCAGAGATCAGAGACAGAGCCACAAGTCTGGCCTGTGTGTTTGCAAGCCTTCCTACTGGAGAACGAGCCAACCTCACTTGACCTCACACAGGAAGGTGATTGGGGAACACAGTTTGACTGAGGGAAAGGTCAAGGTATCTGCCCTGAGGGACCAGGGGGGGACCGGAGACCACATGTTGAAATAACTATCCATTGGTCCCCAGTGAACATACGTGTCCTGGCTCTGGTGGACACTGGGGCTGAATGTTCACTGATTCATGGTAACCCTGAACAGTTCCCTGGCACCCCCACTATCATAGATGGATATGGGGGGAAGGCTGTCAGAGTGAAAAAAGCCCAAATTCCTTTGGGAATAGGGCATCTACCCCCAAAAGAGTATACTGTGTATATATCTCCTATCCCTGAGTATATTTGGGGGATTGATATCCTGCAGGGTCTATGGATGCAGACCCCTGCAGGTGAGTTCAGACTGAGGGTATGTGTGGTGAAGGCAGTTCTGAGGGGACATGCTAGGCACCCACCCATAGCTTTGCCTGTGCCTCAGCAAGTGACTAATACCAAACAATACAAACTGCCTGGGGGACATAAAGAGATTGGAGAAACTCTCCAGGAGCTGGAAAAGGTGGGTATTATAAAGCCCACCCATAGTTCTTTCAGTTCCCCAGTGTGGCCAGTAAAAAACCCAGATGGCTCCTGGCATATGACTGTGGATTACAGAGAACTGAATAAGGTTATACCCCCTATGCATGCTTCTCTCCCCTCTATTGCAGGCTTGATGGATACCCTCAGCCATGAACTAAGAACATATCATTATGTGGTAGATCTTGCTAATGCCTTCTTTTCCATTGACATTGAGCAGGAAAGTCAGGAACAGTTTGCCTTCACATGGGACGGATGGCAATGGACTTTCACCATCCTCCCACAGGGATACCTCCACAGCCCCACCATCTGTCTTGGACTTGTAGCCCAAGACTTGGCTACATGGGAGAAACCACCAGCAGTGTGGCTGTACCATTATATTGATGATGTCATGCTCACGTCCTATTCTCTTTCAGATCTAGAAGGTGTGGCACCTAGACTGCTGCAACATTTACAGGAGAAAGGATGGGCTGTGAACAGCACCAAGGTTCAAGGACCTGGTTTGTCTGTCAAATTCTTGGCGGTTGTCTGGTTGGGTAAGACCAAAGTTATACAAGAAGCAGTTATAGATAAAGTCCAGGCCTTTCCTACCCCCACAACTGTAGCATTGCTACAGGAGTTTCTGGGTCTTCTACGCTAGTGGAGAGTGTTTATCCCACACTTGGCACAAATTCTAAAGCCCTTATACCAGTTGGTACGAAAGGGTGTCAGGTGGGACTGGGATGAGACATGTGTATCTTCCTTTACTACAGCAAAACGGGCAGTCAAGGCCATGCAGACCTTGAGTGTGACAGACTCATCAAGGCCTTTTAAGCTGGACGTTCATGTGACTGAAGACAGTTATGGCTGGGGTCTCTGACAGTGGCTTGAACGAACCTGCCAACCCATTGGATTCTGGTCACAACTCTGGAAAGGGGCAGGGGTACAATACACTTTGATAGAAAAACAACTGGCTGCCGTGTATCACGCCTTGCTGGTTACAGAGCCCATCACCGGAATGGCCCCGATAAATAACCACCTATCCCATCTTGGGGTGGGTACAAGACTGGACTATTAGTAGCAGAGAGTCCCTATCAAGAGGGAAGAGCCCCTATACCCAAAGATGCATGGTACACAGATGGCTCCAGCCATGGGAAGCCCCCAAAATGGAAGGCCATAGCTTTCCATCCTAAGACTGAGACAGTATGGATGGAAGATGGTGAGGGGAAGAGCAGCCAATGGGCTGAGTTGCGGGCTGTGTGGCTTGTGATCAGTCAGGAGCCCTCCCCTATAGTTGTCTGCACTGACAGCTGGGCTGTCTATCGGGGCTTGACCCTGTGGCTACCAACCTGGTACCATGCCAACTGGCTGGTTGGTCACCGACTCCTCTGGGGGCAAGAATTGGGGCAAGAGTTATGGGCCTGTGTTCAGACTGAAATAATTGTAGTATACCATGTGACAGGTCATTTGCCACTGGCATCCCCAGGAAATGATGAAGCAGATAAATTGGCCCAGATACGTTGGTTAGAAGGAAAGCCTGCCTCTGATGTAGCCCAATAGCTACATCAACATTTGTTGCATGGGCAGCAAAAGACAATGTGGGCTGTAGCCCGTCGGTGGGGCTTGCTTTTGACCTTTGAAGAAGTTAGTAGAGCCCGGCAGAAGTGTGTCATGTGCTCCAAAAGGGACTTACACCGAGTTCCACAGCAACATGGGACAATAGCTAAGGGGCCTATACCCCTTGTCAGGTGGCAGATAGACTATATTGGGCCTCTACCTGTGTCAGAAGGATATCGGTATGCGACGACTTGTGTGGACACAAATACTGGACTTCTGGTTGCTTTTCCTACCAATTGTGTAGACCAGCAGACAACCAAAAGAGATATTGAGCATCTCTTTTCTGCCTATGGCCGACCACAGGTAATTGAGAGCGATCAAGGTACCCATCTTACTGGACATACACTGCAAGAATGGTGTGAGAACTGGGAATCAAATGGAAGTTTCATGTGCCATACAATCCTACTGCAGCAGGCATGATAGAGAGGCATTGTACACAAGTGGCTTCTTAAAATCCAGACTAAAGTCAGATACCAATAGTCTGCGGGGATGTTCAGTCCACTTATGGACCATGCTGTGGTGTTTGAACAAGAGACCCCGAAAGGGAGCCCGGACATGTTAACACATACGGCTGCCTCCACTATACAACTGCAAGTACAAATCAAGGAAGAATCACTGAAGCCGAGGTTCGGCCACCACAATAATGTCTTGCTGCCAGCACCAACTGCACTGAACCCCAGAGACTCCATTGAGTGGACGTAGCCTTGGCCCTATAGACACATGGACCAACAATGGCTGGCTCTCCTGGCACCTTGGGGACAAGGCCTGGAAGCTGGCCTCCTGTGTATTCCTGGAATAACAGCAGAGTGGCTACCAAGGTCACAGTATCCTGAATGGCCAGAAGGTAGGAGCATCTTACCGGGGAGTTTTGTTTTATCATTATGGCCAGTGCATGCACCTCCAGTAGCACTATATATAGACCCTTCAGTAACCCCCACGGGGAAAGGAGTAAAAGTATGGTATACTAGACCTGGAAGGGACTCCCTTCTTGCTACAGTCCTATCACAGTACCACTCTCTTGCATGCATCCTACCTGATGGACAAGATTTGCCAATGTTGGTGGCATTAAAACATGTGTTTTGTTGCCCCTAAAGTCTTTGTGGATTGGGAACTTCCTCTGGCTTGAGGATTATTATAATTTTTGTTATTAGGAACCCCTTCTGGCTTGAAGATTATTATAATTTTTGTTACCTGTATCAAAATCTTGCTGTATCTTAATTTTTATTATCTCTAAGTTGTTGTTATCCTCTGTTGCTGTTGTGGAATCTGGTTACAGTGCTCCAGCTTTCTCACACAGGGACCATTATGGAAGATTGAAAGCATGTAGATTGTAAGGCGAGAATCCTGGAGGGGTGGAGTGTGGGGAAGTTGGGGTTCCTATGGCCAGGATCCTCACTGAACTTAAACCACCTGATGATGTAACTGGCCTGTTGCTAGGCTACCGCTTCCACACCTTTAGGCAATAAACTATTATTGTGCTCTATAGAGAGCTCGGCCCAGTGCTCTGGGTGGAGGTGGAGACGCTAGTGCTTGCCGGGAGAACAAGCCGGGTAATAAACCCTTTCACCCCAAAGAACGTTTTGCTGTCAATTTCTTTGGTCACATTGAATCCATAGCAAACTTGCCTGGGGCTGAAACCCATTGGCAAGACAGACACTTTGATTTATGTGGTTATATTTCATTAAGTTATATATAAGCAGGGAAAAGTTCGTATTGAGAAGTGTTTACAAAAAAAGTGTATACAAAAAGTATTGAAGAGGTTTACATTAATTGTGAATGCTTTTTATTATAATTTTGTTTATATCATTTTACAAACTTAAAGACATTTAAAAGTTGATTTACGTGACAGCCTTTTCTTTCATTACATAGATCCACTAATTGCTTTGTTGCCTGTTTTAATGGTCATTAAGTGAATATGGGCACCTGGAATAACACAGCTGGGGTCCACTTTACCAAGATTCTTTTTAGCAGTTGGATAGCTACATGCTGCTCATACCCACTGTTCTCTTTGAACATTAGTGCTCCATAACTGTCTTACAATAGAATTCATTTGCTTCCTTCAGTGGACTCTAGTGAAGGGATAATAGACAAGCAGTGTTTATACTAAAGGGGAGAGGGTAGGTGGTGGTGGTAGGGAGAATAAACACCTTACTTTAGAAGTAACATTAAGATTTATGGGTCCATTGAATCTGTATTGACTGAAATATAAAAAAAGCAAGAATCTCTGTAGTAAATTTCAAAGTTTCAGAACTATTGATTTAGATAGAATTTATAACTCAAGGGCTAACATTTATAGAGCATAACAAGTGTTAAAATTGGCATACTGGTTTCCATGATGCAAAACTTCACTCTTGTGAGTATTATTTCTTCACTCTAATACTGAGATTCTTTTTCCTAATGCCCTTAAGTCCTTAAGTCCATATATTTCTTTCTGATATCTAGGGCATTTGTGTATGAACTATTACTTAAAAATTATAGATTTGACCCAGAGAAAAAGTTCATAGACCTGTTTAGATTATTTTTTCTCCCAATCAATAAATTATATTTTAGAAAGCCAAATGCATTAGCTATGCTAATCTAATTGCCATTTATTATAGTTGTTTATTTAAAATGTTGTAATACTTTCCAACATAAAAGTTTACTTGAATGATCAGTGTGTTGTGTATATAATTTTTTAAAAATGTTATCAACCTTGGATTATACATTATTAGATTAAAAATATACAATTATCACTTGTAATTTACTCTGTGTGTGTATGTGTGTGTGTGTGCATGCAGTGCACTTTTACTAATCCAGTAAACTTGCTCAATGTTTATTTCCACACTGGCAGTCTTGGATACACTCCAGTTTTTCTTTCTAATACTATTTCTTCTGTGTATATATCCCCAAGATGAGTACTTCCTTTACTGAATGTATCTAATACAAGATAATGGAATATAATTAATTTAATTGATAGACTTATTTTGTCAAATTCCTGTACCTGAGATAGTCTATAATTACATGTGAACTTTTATTTGATAAAGTTAATATGTTCTCAGGGTGTTTGGTGTTTAAAGTGTCTTAGAATGCTCTTATTCTCAGAATTATTTTATCTATATATTGAGGTGGGTAAAATCTTTTCTGTTTCTCGTTTTGTTTTTCCCTGAATTTTCTCTCTCCTTTAATCATGATAGCTTTGCAAACACCTAGCAATGATAAAATTCCTAGAAGAGAATGGGTATAAAAAGTTGAATAGTGTTGGGAAGAGAGTGAAGAATCAAGCTGGAAACCAGATAAGAGCGTCAACATGTTGTGTTCAGAGATAACGGTAAGGTGCATGATCATTAGCACTTTACTGACCCATAAGAAAGGGAAGATACAGTGGCTCAACCACACATTAGCTTACTCCTGCTAATGAGTCATCCAAGCAAGGTAGCACTTAAGTTCAATGCACAGTCTAGTGATGTTTCTCTCCAATCTACTTAAAATATCTAAGCTTCCCCAAGTATTCAGATGCCATCTTGTGAAGAAAAAGAATGACATTCTTAGACATGAAAGGATATAACCAGACACAAATGACAAGATACTAAAAATGTTTCAATCTTTATTACATGTAAATCTAGTTCCATTATGGACTTCTACTTCTCCAGCTTTGAACCATTACATGTTGTGTAGGCCAGATACAATCAAGAACAATAGCCCTTTGCTCAATTTTGACTTTCAAATTAGACTTTAGTTAGTTTGCGTGTGTGGCAAAATGTTATAGAAATAGGCAAAGGCCTTCCAATATTGAATGTCTATATTTACATACCAAGAACAAGACTAGGGGGGTGTAAAGTATACTTGGAGGAACAAAGTATAAACTTTATCCTGATAAAGCCTTTTGCATATCCATATGACATGGAAATGCATAATATGATGTAAGGAAAGTCCCTTTTTACATGAAATAGGAAAGACTATTGAGATACTGAGGGTGGGTATGAATTGGGAGAAACATTGGTAAGTGGAGAAACACAAATGTTTAGATATTATAGAAACAAGCATTCTGTTTTCCTATTTATAATAGGAAGACCTCAGGGGGATAGGGAGGAAAAACACCTGGACAGATTTGGCATAATCCAAGACTACTGACAGCAGGTGTTCTATGCCACCAATAATGCTACTTGGAACTCCAGTGACTAGGCAGAAAGGAGAACTTGTTTAAGGCATAGAGAGGACAGCAAATCACACAAACTGTCCTTCCCCCCCGGAGAGGGTGTATTTAGACTACTTAGACCTTTCATTTCAGTTGTGGAAGGAAGAGAGGAAGAGAATACACACTGACAGAGAGGAAACAGCACTTATTGGGAGTTGAACAGTGATTGGCTGAATATCCCTAAGGGAATTTGTAGGTGACACCTAAGTGACTGGATCACTATTCATTGGCAAAATTTGTCTTAGCCCTAATCCATATCATTCCTTGCTCCCCTAATACATGTAAAGAAGTATACATAGGAACAGATCTGTTATAAGCAGGAATGGTGTTCTAAAGAAAGGCAGTATTTAGTATAGGAAATACTTCAAGTGTTTGCATATCTTTATCATAGTGTATGCATGTTACACATCTTAAATACTTGTCATATTCATTTACTTCTCTTCATTTCCAACCCTCCTTGTCTAAGCTACACAAATCTCTTACCTGAAATACTACAGTTATGCCTACAGTTGTCTTCTAGATTATTTCTCTGTACCAACTTTTCCCTCTCCAAGTTGCAGGAAGGATTATATTTTCAAACTGCAAATATGACCATATTATTTAACTCTCTTAAGTGTATAGAACAGAATCTTAACGTGGGCTGCAGCTTCCTGCCAGTCTGGACTCTACTTTTCTTTAGTCTTATTTCACACATTTTCTCACAAGCTTTCTACACTGCTGGAATTAATCCTGATTTTTCTTTTCTTCTTTTTTTCTCAGGATTTTTGGACTGCCTCTTTCCTCTGCCTAAACAGTTTCCACCACTCACCTCTTGGTTCAGTTAATTCTTACTCGACATTAGGAGCTCAGTGAAAAATACCACTTTCATGGAAAGATTCTCTGATCACCCCAGGCTAGTTCATATTCCCTCACTCTATGCTTTCATCTCTCCCTCTGCACTTCATTCATAACACTTTTGCTGTGTGTAATTGTACACCTGTATCATCATTTTTTATTTCCTGTCTCTCCTGTGATTTTTAAATTCAGTGCAAGCTGGAACCTGTCCATTTGCTTCACTATGCTACACCTAACTCGAAGCAGAGAGTACTAAACATAATTAGCACCAAATATCTGTTAAATCATTGTGTGAATGAATACATGAATGAACACATGAATACAGATACACTAGTCTAACATGTTTCTATGGCACATACATATGTAAGAGTTCCTAAGAAATAAGATGGAGAATGATAACTGACCATTGTCAGAAATTATGTCTGGCAATACTTTTGCTTTCCAGACACTTAAATATCATTTATATTAATAAATTTGCAAGTTAGGTCACTTTTACGATGCATTGAAAATACTTAGGAACATAATTCTTAATCATAAGTTTCTTTTCATTTGAAAAACTATTGTTCATTAGGATAGAAAGTGTTTACTAACTCTTGACAGAAGGTTAGCTGTGTGAATATAGCATGGACCTTAAACTGTGGGATCGAGAGAGTTTTTTTTTGTCCTTCATTTCAGATACTGTGTTAAAGAATTTAGTGGTGAACTTTTAAGGATAAAACATTTCCTTCATATATATGTACTTGTCAGTCAAGGTAGTCTATCTGCATCTTGTTGGCTTAACAATAAAAGTTTATTCCTTATGTCTGCAAACCAGTATCGAGATTCATGGACGCTCTTGCCTAAATGTGATTCAGTGATCCAAGCAGATTCCACTTGCATGGAAACCACATATTCACAATGTGGCCTCTAAAATCTCCACAGTAGGGTAGGGATTGGTACTGAGGCCTTTGAATATCGTTTCATTGACCAGCGTTCATTCACTTCGATCAATGACCTATTTCCCTTCAAAAGAGTAAGGGAACACAATTTAGGGATGTTGCAGAAATATGAGGGAGGAATATACATTGCAAAATTACAAACATTGGCTTTTTTCTAATAGGAAGTTGCTATGTTTTTTTGTTTTGTTTTGTTCAATAGGGATAGCAGGCTAATCAGAGTATGGAACATTGGTGCCTCAGCACCGTGGGAAAGATAACATTTGTAGGTCTGCTTCACAGGCAGGTAAATAATTGGGTTTGTGTCTCCTGGTGGCCAGCCCTGGCCCTCATAGAAAGGAACATAAGCTAAGGAAATGAGCAGAGGCTGCAGGTCCACACAATCCACTCTTCCTCAGTTTCCTTCCCTTTGCTGCTGTCTTTTATTCTCATTTGGACACTCCAGAAACTCACCATGAACCACTACCTCAGTGCAGTCTCCAGGGTCCCCAAGGATGGACCCGCCCTTCCCTTCTGCACCTCTATGCAGCACATCAAGGGTTTAGTTTTGACTAGTCAATAGGATTTCCCTCCATCTTACATAAATTCCTCATTTGGTTTCTGGGACACCAGACTCCTTTCCTCATCTCATTGGCCACATGGTTACTGTTCTTCTCATCAATTATTGTGTCTTCTACTTAAATGGCTTGTGATTTTTAGCATCCCCTTTTTACAGAAAACTGTCCGTTCTCATGGCTTCATCTGTCATGCGAATTGTGGTCATGTCCAGACCTCTACTCTTTAATCAGCTTCTTTCCTGACCATGAACCCAAGCTTCCTTTTATCTCTGAAAAGTTCTGGGGATATCTCTTATTTGCCAGGACTGATATTGAACATTTTGCCCCTGACATATCCCACAATTTATAGGTGGCTTTTTATATGTACGACTATGTACAAATTACATGATAGGTAATCCAGGACAAAATCATCTTGGTCACTGTCATGGATGTCCCACTATTAAGATTTTTCTGTCACTTATTTTTCTATCATAAATTTATAGTGACCATCCAGGTATATAATGCAAGACAAAATTGAATCAATTCCTGAAAAGGAAAACAAAGCAAACAAAACTACCACTGGTAAACCGTAAACAGATGATTCTTAAGTATGGAATGATTCAGACAAAAACAGTCTTCAGGATCCAAATAAAAATTTTAAATTCTTTAAAATTCCTAAAAGATTAGATGCATAGATACAATCGGAATTTTCCTCTTTGTGGCAAATTGTTTTGAATTTGTTACTCTGGATAATTTACATTTTCTGAACAAATCTCCAACTCTAAAATGAAGTACCCCTTCAATGATATTGTTTTTTGGTCCCAGGATTGTAATATTCATTATTTGTTTTGAAGCAGGTTTAATGAGGACCCTGACAATTAGCTCAATAGCTGTGACTTTTGCAATTAAATATTCAAGATAACTACTTTAACTTTTACAATGTCTTCCCCTCTTAAACTATGCGTCATTTTTTGGGACTATTGAAATCTTCCACTTTGTTCTAACAATTCAATTTAACTAGTTTGTGTGTTTACTTTCAGTCAGTGAGTTCAGATTGGACTGTTCTGATCCAGAATAAGTTATTGGATCCAAGTTCACTTTCATTGCCAAGCCATTAAATCTAAATTTTAAAATTTTAAGTTATTTTTGTTATATTTGTATGATTTTTTTTCATTCAAAGCCAGAAAGTTGGATTAAAGATGGCGGCATGAGAGGCTTCCTCCTAAAACCGCATATAATATGAAAATATAACTAATACAACTACTCTTGAAAGAGCAACAGGAAAGAGGACTGCCACAAACTACATACACCTGGAGACAAGAGCAGACCTCACAGAAAAGGGTAAAATACTAAAGCTGTGGTCCTGCTGGATCCAAGCCCTTCCCCCACCCCAGCTCACGGGCAGGAGGAATAGGAATGGAGCAGGGATGGAGTGGAGATCTGGGACTGCTGAATACCTAACTCCGGAGATCTGCTCTGGGAGCATAAACCTACATTTCATGGTGCTTGCATGATACTTGTAATTATGGGGTTGGAAAGCTAAGAGGGGCAGAATTCCTGGAGATACTAAGATTCCAGCTGCTTGTGGAAAGCAGGGATCCATATCCAGCTGCTCTGGGACAAAAGAAAGGCGGGCAGTCTGAGAGACTTCCTAACAAACAAGCCCTTAGCAAGAGGGCTGCTAAAGGGGCAAGGGTTGCACAGAGCTTACTGCTCAGGAGAAAGACAGGTAGACAAAATTGTCTGGGTGCACTCTGCCCAGCAGATTGGGAGCTTTCACGATCTTCAGGTGCTCCAGCTCTCTGGCTGCCTACACAGCTCCAAGAACCCTTTCTGAGACAGGCAGACTACTGCACCTTTCTCCTGGCCAGCCCCACCAGGTTTGCAAACTGGGAAACCCTACCCTGCTGTTAAGCCAGCCAGAGGGAAGATATGTCTACAGCAACTAAAAATGCAGAGCACAGAGGCTTATACTTGCATGCTCAGCCCACTGGTTCAGGCAGTGGAGACAGGCATAGCAGCCGGGAAGCAGGAAACAGCTCTTTCCTCCCCCCAGGCACCAATACCACTCAACTGCAATACCTGACATTGCTTCAGGGGCTGAGCAGCTCCAGAGAGGAGAGATTCTGGGGGCACTAGAGGGTGGCATACACAAATATGAAATGCCAAAGGAACCTGGCCCAGAGTAAAATTATTAATATAACTCCTGAGAAAGATTAAAATGATATTAACCTCATGACTCTCCCTGAAAGGGAGTTCAAAATAAAATCATTAACATGCTCATGTAGGTACAGAAAGATATTCAAGAACTCAGGAATGAATTATAGTCAGAGATCCAATCATTGAAGAGCACAATGGATGGTATTAAGAGCAGATTGGATATGGTGGAGGAGACAATAAATTAAATAGAAACTAGAGAACAGGAATACAAAGAAGCTGAGACACAGAGAGAAAAAAGGATCTCTAAGAATGAAAGAATATTGAGAGAATTGTGTGACCAATCCAAACGGAACAGTATTCGCATTACAGGGGTACCAGAAGAAGAGAGAGAAAAAGGGATAGAAAGTGTCTTTGAGGAGGTGATTGCTGAAAACTTCCCCAATCTGGGGAAGGAGATAGTCTTTCAGGCCATGGAAGTGCACAGATCTCCCAACACAAGGGACCCACGGAAGACAACATCAAGACATGTAGTAATTAAAATGGCAAAGATCAAGGATAAGGACAGACTGTTAAAAGCAGCCAGAGAGAGAAATAAGATCACATACAAAGGAAAGCCCATCAGGCTATCATCAGACTTCTCAGCAGAAACCTTACAGGCCAGAAGGGAGTGGCATGATATATTTAATGCAATGAAGCAGAAGGGCCCTGAACCAAGATTACTTTATCTGGCAAGATTATCATTTAAATTTGAAGGAGGGATTAAACAATTTCCAGAAAATCAAAAGCTGAGAGAATTTACCTCCCACAAACCATCTCTACAGTGTATTTTGGAGGGATTGCTATAGATGAAAGTGTTCCTACGGTTTAATAGATGTCACCAGGTGTAATAAAACCACAGTAAAGAAAGAAGAACAGCTAATTAGTAGGAAAAAGCAAAATTAAATTAACTATCCCCAAAGTCAATCAAGGTTTAGACAAACAGTACAGAATATGATACCTAATGTATAAAGAATGGAGAAGGAAGAAACAGGAGGACGAAAAAAAAAAGAACCTTTGGATTGTAATGGCATATTGGGTGAGTTGGGTTGGACTCTTGGATGGTGGGGAGGTTAGCTTTGAACTTTTGGTAAACACAAATCTGAAGCTTGCAATGCCAATCAGTACATACCTATCCATAATCACTCTAAATGTAAATAGTCTGAATGCACCAGTCAAAAGACATAGAGTCACTGAATGGATAAAAAAAACAAGACCCATCTGCAACAACATGGATGGAGCTAGAGGGTATTATGCTCAGTGAAATAAGTCAAGCTGAAAAAGACAAATACCAAATGATTTCACTCATATGTGGAGTATAAGAACTAAGGAAAAAAAAAACTGAAGGAACAAAACAGCAGGAGACTCACAGAACCCGAGAATGGACAAATAGTTACCAAAGGGAAAGGGACTGGGGAGGATGGGTAGGAAGGGAGGGGTAAAGGGGAAGAAGGGACATTACGTTTAGCAGATGTAATGTTCGGGGGGCACGGGGAGGGCTGTACAACCCAGAGAGGACAAGTATTGACTCTATGGCATCTCACTAAGCTGATGGACAGTGACTGCAATGGGGTTGGGGGGGGGAACCTGATGAAGCGGGTAGTGTAATCACCATAATATAACTCATTTAATTGTAGATTAATGATATCAAAATAAACTAAAAAAAAAACCAAAAACAAGACCCATCTGTATGCTGCCTTCAAGAGACTCACTTTAAACCCAAAGACATACACAGACTAAAAGTGAAGGGATGGAGAAAGACATTTCATGCAACTAATAGGGAGAAAAAAGCAGGAGTTGCAGTACTTAAACAAAATAGACTTCAAAGCAAAGAAAGTCACCAGAGACAAAGAAGGACATTACATAATGATAAAAGGGTCAATCCAACAAGAAGATATAACCATTATAAATATCTATGCACCCAAACAGGAGCTCCTACCTATGTGAAACAAATACTAACAGAATTAAAGGAGGGAAATAGAATGTAATGCATTCATTCTAGGAGACATCAACACACCACTAACTCTGAAGGACAGATCACCCAGACAGAAAACAAGTAAGAAGACAGAGGCTCTGAGCAACATATTAGAACAGATGGACCTAACAGACATCTACAAAACTCTACACACAAAAGCAGCAGAATACACATTCTTCTCAAGTGCATATGGAACATTTTCAAGAATAGATCATATATAAGGCCACAAAAAGAGCCTCAGTAAATTAAAAAAGATTGAAATTGTACCAACCAGCTTCTCAGACCACAAAGGAATGAAACTAGAAATGAATTATGCAAAGAAAATGAACAATTCCACAAACACATAGAGGCTTAATAACATGCTCTTAAATAATCAATGGACCAAATAAAAACAGAGATCAAGCAATATATGGAGATAAATGACAACAATAATTCAACACTGCAAAATCTGTGGGACGCAGCGAAGACCTTCCTAAGAGGAAAGTATATTGCAATACAGGCCTACCTCAGGAAAGAAGAACATTCCCATATGAGCCGTCTAAACACACAATTAATGAAACAAGAAAAAGAAGAACAAAGGAGACCCAAAGTCAGTAGAAGGAGGGATATAATAAAGATTTGAGTATAAATAAATAAAATCGAGAAAAATAAAACTATAGAAAGGATCAACGAAAGCAAGAGTTGCTTCTTCGAGAAAATAAACAAAATAGATAAACCACTAGCCAGATTTATCAAGAAAAAAAGAGAGTCTACTCACATGAACAGAATCAGAAATGAGAAAGGAAAAATCACTACGGACACCACAGAAACACAAAGAACTATTAGCGAATACTATGAAAAACTATATGCTAACAAACTGGATAACCTAGAAGAAATGGACAACTTTCTAGAAAAATACAACCTTCCAAGGCTGACCCAGAAAGAAAGAGAAAATCTTAACAGACCAATTACCAGCAACGAAATTGCACTGGTAATCAAAAACCTACCTAAGAACAAAATGCCAGAACCAGATGGCTTCACTGCTGAATTTTATCAAATATTTAGTGAAGACCTAATACCCTTCCTCCTTAAAGTTTTCCAAAGAGTAGAAGAAGAGGGAATACGTCCAAAGTCATTCTATGAGGCCAGCATCACTCTAATACCAAAAGCAGGCAAAGACACCACAAAAAAAGAAAACTACAGACCAATATCCCTGATGAACATAGATGCAAAAATACTCAAGAAAATACTAGCAAACTGAATTCAAAAATACATCATAAGGATCATCCATCATGATCAAGTAGGTTTTATTCCAGGGATGCAAGGATGGCTCAACATTCGAAAATCCATCAACATCATCCACCACATCAACAAAAAGAAGGACAAAAACCACATGATCATTTCCATAGATGCTGAAAAAGCATTCGACAAAATTCAACATCCATTCATGATAAAAACTCTCAACAAAATGGGTATGGACAGCAGGAACCTTAACATAATAAAGGCCATATATGACAAACCCACAGCTAACATCATACTTAACAGCGAGAAGCTGAAAGCTTTTCCTTTAAAACCGGGAACAAGACAAGGATGCCCACTCTCCCCACTTCTATTCAACATAGTACTGGAGGTCCTAGCCACGGCAATAAGACAATACAAAGAAATAAAAGGCATCCAGACGAGCAGGGAAGAAGTTAAACTGTCCCTGTTTGCAGATGACATGATATTGTACATAAAAAACTCTAAAGAATCTACTCCAAAACTACTAGATCTAATATCTGAATTCAGCAAAGATGCGGGATACAAAATTAATGCGCAGAAATCTATGGCATTCCTATACACTAACAATGACCTAGCAGAGAGAGAAATAAGGAAAACAATTCCATTCAACGTTGCATCAAAAAGAATAAAGTACCTAGGAGTAAACCTAACCAAGGAAGTGAAAGACCTATACTCTGAAAACTACAAGACACTCATGAGAGAAATTAAAGAAGATACCAATAAATGGAAACACATCCCGTGTTCATGGATAGGAAGAGTTAATACTGTCAAAATGGCCATCCTGCTTAAAGCAATCTACAGATTCAATGCAATTCCTATCAAAATACCAAACAGAATTTTTCAATGAACTACAGAAAATCGTTTTAAAATTCATATGGAACCACAAAAGACCCCGAATAGCCAAAGCAATCCTGAGAAGGAAGAATAAAGCTGGGGGGATTATGCTCCCCAACTTCAAGCTTTACTACAAAGCCACAGTACTCAAGACAATTTGGTACTGGCACAAAAACAGACCCATAGACCAATGGAACAGACTTGAGACTTCTGATATAAACCCAACCATATATGGTCAATTAATATATGATAAAGGAGCCATGGACATACAATGGGGAAATGACAGCCTCTTCAACAGCTGGTATTGGCAAAACAGGACAGTTACATGCAAGAGAATGAAAGTGGATTATTGTTTAACCCCATACACAAAAGTAAACTCAAAATGGATCAAGGACCTGAATGTAAGTCATGAAACCATAAAACTCTTAGAAGACAATATAGGCAAAAATCTCCTGAATATAAGCATGAGTGACTTCTTCCTGAACACATCTCCTCGAGCAAGGGAAACAAAAGCAAAAATGAACTCATGGGACTACATCAAGCTAAAAAGTTTCTGTACAGCAAAGGACACCATCAACAGAACAAAAAGGCATCCTACAGTATGGGAGAATATATTTGTAAATGACATATCCGCTAAGGGGTTAACATCCAAAATATATAAAGAACTTACACGCCTCTACACCCAAAAAGCAAATAACCCAATTAAAAAATGGCACGAGGATATGAAGAGACAGTTTTCCAAAGAAGAAATTCAGATGGCCAACAGACACATGATAAGATGCTCCACATCACTAATGATCAGCGAAATGCAAATTAAAACCACAATGAGATATCACCTCACACCAGTAAGGATGGCCACCGTCCAAAAGACTAAGAAGAACAAATGCTGGTGACAATGCGGAGAAAGGGGAACCCTCCTACACGGCTTGTGGGAATGTAAGCTAGTTCAGCCATTGTGGAAAGCAATATGGAGGTTCCTCAAAAAACTAAAAATACAAATACCATTTGACCCAGGAATCCCACTCCTTGGAATTTACCCAAAGAATATAACTTCTCAGATTCAAAAAGACATATGCACCCCTATGTTTATTGCAGCACTTTTTACAATAGCCAAGATATGGAAGCAACCTAAGTGTCCATCAGTATAAGAATGGATAAAGAAGAGGTGGTAATATACACAATGGAATACTATTCAGCCATAAGAAGGAAACAAATCCTGCCATTTGCAACAACATGGTTGGAGCTAGAGGGTATTATGCTCAGTGAAATAAGCCAGGCGGAGAAACACAAGTGCCAAATGATTTCCCTCATTTGTGGAGTATAACAACGAAGCAAAACTGAAAGGGGAGGGGTGTGCAAGGGTGGGTGGGGAGGTTGGGAGAAGGGGATTGTGGCGTATTATGTTTAGTACACATGTTGTGGGGAATCACGGGGAAAACAGTGTAGCACAGAGAAGGGAAACAGTAAATCTGTGTCATCTTACTACACTGATGGACAGTGACTGAATTGGAGTATAGGTGGGGACTTGATAATATGAGTAAATGTGGTAACCACATTATTTTTTCATGTGAAACGCTCATAAGAGTGTATATCAATAATATCTTAATAAAAAAAAAGAAGAAGAAATGAGCAAAAAAAAAGCCAGAAATCTTTCAACTCTTAAAGATAATTGCATATGTGTATTTTAATTTGGGTCTTATAAACCTACCTACTACTATTTATTCATTCAAAAATATTCATTGAGTGTCCCAGGCATAGTTCTAGGTACCAGAGATTCATCAATAGACACAACAGACACTAATATTTGGAAGAATTTTTTCAGCATCAATGAAAATATCCCTTATTTAAATATTTCTATATTAAAAAAAATTAATCACTAATATGAATTCAAGAGTGGAAAGAGAGAGGAGAGGGTAACAAAATTCAGATCTTATTCCAATATCAATTTACATTTTGTATATTTCCATACCTTTTGTACACTAAACAAATATCATACAGAAATAACATTTTAACCATTTATTGAAAATAAACTAAATGTTTGCATTCTTATTAATAATTCATGTGATTGGTACCAAACAGTTATAATGCAAGACTCAGTTATTGAAGTTATGAGACTTAGGGGATACATGCCTGTAATTCCTAGGATCTGCTGCCTTACCTACCTTACTCTCTTCCTAAGTAATGATATTCATGAAACCACTGATTAAGTTTCCTAGTTCCATGTTTAAAAATACAGCATGAGTTGCATACCTAGTACTTTTTAAATGTCTATCTTAAATCATACCTTGAACTGTATTTGGTAAACAAGAGCTTTAGTCTATTACTAGCTCTTGACTCCACACCTATTGTCTTGATCTGTTTCTCTATTTTCTTATTTCTGAGATACTCCAGAGCCTGTTTATGATACTCTCTGCCAATCCCTTATTTGTCTCTGCATTAGACTTATTTCTCTGACATCAGCTGATGTCAAAGAAATCACCATATTGGATGCCACCTCACCATACTGAAGGGCACCTCACTCTCCCTAACGAGGCTGGATCCTGGGAGCCTCATTTAAAATAATCTGGACTTACTGCTACTACTGTGCTTTTATTGTTGCTATTATTATTAATTTTGCATAACTTCCTTACCCCATTTCCTTCTTACTTATTCATTTAGGAATCAGTTTAAGCATCAGGTTTTCAATAAATCTTTCCAAAAATCTTCTTAGGTGAGTTTGTTTCTATCTCCGGTATACACAGGAGTCTTCCTCAAACACAACACCTGTCAAACAAAACTGCACTCACCAACACCACTAGAGGAGTTGCTCACAATTTTTGAATGTATGAACAAGTATGAACTGTATGTTGCTCATTTTAATCCTAACATAAGAAGCTTTATAAACGTTGTTTGAATGATTTCTCTTCCTTTTAAAAAGAAAATGATATACAATTATTGATAGTCCATGAATTCCTTCCTCTATCACTTTTTTAAATTTCAAAGTTTTTGATACTTTCAAAGTTTGAGGTGTTTTCCTGTAGACATAAGTTATTATTTGCTTAAGCCTAAACCTGTGTAGTTCTCCCTGTGCAAGGAAACACATCCTCTCAGTTTAAACTTGGCACTTAATAATTAGAGCTATAATATTTTATGACAAATGTTATGATTGAAATGAGAAAAAGTCAACAGAACCTAATTATTACTCTACACTGAAAGTGGGAGTAGTGGTAGAAGCTAAGGAGATTAATATATGGCAAGTACATACTGACTCTAGACTACATTCTACATAGAAACATACACTGAATTGACATATAAACTCTGTATTATGTGCTTTGAACTTATTATTTCCATGTGGAAATTATATTAATAATGAAATTACATGACTAAAATGATCCTTTGTTGAATAATAAGCTCTTTATTTTTGCATGTACAGATTATTTTACATAGTTCTTGGAATAAGAGTTCTGTGAATTTGAAAATTCAATTTTATTATTTTAATTACAACATCCATCGGATGGCTTCAGTAGGTAAGCCTGTTCTATCTTAAAATTCTTTCATTCTATAATATGCAATGATCAACTGTGACAAATAGCACAATTTAAGCCACATACTTTGAAAAATGTGTAGATTTATTGATTCCTTCTCATTTCCCTCAGTATTTGATTACCATAATCCATGATCAAAAAACAGGTAAGAAATTTGCAAGTCATAAATAAAAATAATGCAATAGTTTATAGCTATTGTGCTACATATAACATCAAGTGTATATAACTTAGAAAACCTCTTGATGCATATTTTAACATCCATGTGCATGATATTTTAGAGAAAAATTTGATTTATTTGAGATAAAAAATAAAGAAATGGAGGAATATTTTAGTCTATCTTTGGATGCAAAAACAGAAATGTATGTTCATTGCTATGAGGAGAAAATGTTACATGAATTCATGAACTGAAGGATAAGAAGAATTTCAGGCTTGATGGATGAGACCTAGAAATCCAATAGTTTACAAAGTAAGTTTTTAACTCTCTCTGTCTCTCTGTGGCCATATACTCCTCCCTGAGCCTGAGCACTATTCCATTCATCTTCCCTTCCATAGGTTTTCCATACTATTTTCCTAATTTAATATCACCTAATATCTAACCCTGTCTTAATAATTCCAATTTCAAATTATTTGAAAGGAAGAAGGAATCCAAGTGTCCCAGCTCACTCTGTGAACTGGTCCCCATGGGTCAGGTCTATTTTTATCCAATAAGCTATGGTCCGTGGAGATAGGCTATCTACTATTGTAGGGATCCAGTCCTTTTTTGTGGGGATTATTTATTAGAGTAGATAAACAGAGCCTCAGAACCAACTAATCTACTGAAATTCTGTCTTGTCATTGATGAGCCATTTAGTGGTGGTAAAAGTTATATAATTAAAGAAATCCACTAGTCTGGACATTACAAGACACAATTTAGTGATGAGCTCAGAGACTCAGTAAGCCTCTTCATGCACTTCATTCTCATGCTCTAGAACCTCAAGGCTGCCCTAAATCTTATGGTAACTTTGTGGGAATGGAAAAAAAGGTGCTCCCTCCTCAAGGTTCCTTGCTCCCATTTTTGGAAGATTATTGTAACAAACAGATCTTTGTTAGTCAAGACATGATCTTCTGAAAATATGCTGTATTAAATCTACAGTGTCTATGATGTAAACAGTACTAAAACAAAGGAAGTCCTGGGAAAACTGCATGACTGATGGCCATGCATAGGCATTGATATATTTACAGAGAATGGAACTATGATCTCAAACATCTTTAGCAAAGGTTAGACAGCCAATACAATTTAATAATGATTGAAATATTAGATTTATGGAACTACTCAAGATATTTATTCATGCCACATAATATTCTTTTTTAGCCATTCTCAGTCACATTCTGTGTCGGCATGTCTCATCTCAAAATACAATATATTGTATAAATAACATGAAACATTTTGTATCTAATTTGAAAATAAGTACTTCTAAGTTAAAGAAATTGAAAAGAAACTATACTCAGAAATGATAAATGATCTAAAAATACTTTATGGTTTGTCTCTGATGTGATTTATCACATATTCAAATATTAAATGGCAAATATTCTTATTTTCAGGATTTGATTAAAATGGGATGTTTCCTTTCAAAAAACATTTTAAATAAAACTTTATTATTGTTAAACAACTCAACTTTTTCCATGAAACTTCAGAAGCAATGTAATGTAGTGGTCAGAGGCATAGACAATAGGCTCAGACAGCCTGGATTCACATCTCAGTCCAGACATCTACTGAGTCACCCTCAACAAATTACTTAACTAACTGTCCATCTGTTTCCTCACCCAAAAAGTGCAGATGATGATGATGATAACAATAATATACATTCATTTATAAGGTTGATAGGAGGATGAAATGAGTTGGTTGCCTCACTGAAATAAAGTACTCTTTGTTTAATATTTTATAATTAACATACAAATAGGTGAGTTTTCTTGGCCCTATCCATCCTAGTGCCAATTATAAAATAAGTTCTTCTTTCTCATTTTTTGTTCTTAAACAGAAATCCTAAATTAAAAAATGTATGCTGGTGCTCAAGAATATATGACCCTGAAAAAATAGGTGCAGGAGAGGAAACATTTTTCTTCTCTTTCTTCATTTAGTCAAGGATAATTTTCCTGAATTATGTAGTAGTCTCTGAAAACTTTTATTATTGTGTCTTGGAACCAAGTTTTTATTAACTTACTCATTTCTGGACATTTGACATTACAACTTTGGTTTTTAGGCTTATTTTCAAAATGTGTAAATAGAACCATGAGTTTTTAGAATGCCAATTGTTTTTTATATGTACACATAATTTTATCCTTGATATTCAATAAAATTCCTTCAGTAGCTTAAAAAAAGTGGGATGGAAATTTGTCTATTAGTGGGAACACACAATATTTCTCTAGCCAACAAAGAAAATCGTGCATTATGAGAAGTCACCCAAGTACAATATACACATTTGAAAGGTGTTAGTCTTTACAAAGAGATCTCAAACATATGTCTATTTCTCTTAAATTAAAGTGAGTATTGTTTCCTTGAAATAAATACACATAGTTTTTTATTATGTAGTTTTAAAATAACATTTTATCATGCAGTCTTTGAATAACTATTAAAAAAGGATTACCTTATAAATCTTAGAATGATCTGCAAATTTCCTTTTGTTTTTGTGGAAAACAAATGAGGATACAAAGACACAAAACCAATTTTCAAATCTCTTAAAGAGTGTATAATAGTGCTTTTTTTCTTTATTGATTAGGTAAATTCGTAATGAAAAACTTATATGTGTTTTAATCTAACTCTTTATATTCAAAGTGTCATGCCTTGTCAAAAAAAATGATATGGGGCCCGTGGCCCCATTTGGACATGATAGTGATAGCGATAGACATAATTTATCTAAAAGTTAGTAAGACATGTTTATTAAGTCTGAAACAGACTTTCCAATGATTAACTAAATAGAGTCAAAAGCATTCTGTGTCTTCTTTTGGATGTGTTTCTAATAAGCTACAAAAGGATTCCGAAAGAGTGAAGATTAACAGGTCAGAATAATGTGGATGTGATACTGACACCTGTTTTCCAAAAGGAATTACAGTTCTAGATAAAAAATACTGCTCAATATTTTTAAAATTAAGATAAGGACATTAATTGAACTCCAAGTGGCAAGAAATTAAGAAGAAATGCTGACATTTTAGAAAAAGTATATTTTGAAATGACTGTGACTAATTAGAATTTTTAATTTTTTTCTAGTTCTAAATATGGATAAAGTGTGAAGGATATTGAATCTGTTGGAAAATATAATTTGCACCCATTGACTGGCTTAGCTGGTGTTCATGATCTAGACTGCACATATGTTACTTTCCCCAGTGTTCTTGCCAATCTTGTCTCACATCTCTTGGGTGATCAAAATTGAGCTTAATGACTTCCTAATCAGGAGAAAAGTTGTATATATAGTGTCCACATATCTGAATAATTTAATCATTTAGCATTATTTACTCATTATTATGTTTCAAACTTAGACATATCACTGATTTTATAAAATTGTCTTAAATATAGACTAAGGGTCATAACATATTCACTTAAAATAAATATTTACTGAGTGCCATTACTGGCATGACCCATATGGGTTAGCCATAGGTATTCTAGAGTCACAACAGCATGCCATTGGGAAAAAGCTGGAACTTACTAGTTGGTACTAGGGGATGTTATCTGATAAACTTTTCACACAAGGAATGGTAACTCATTTCAATTAAAACAATCACTATGGGTATTAGTGAGGGTTGAAGGTCACATAAAAACAAAACCCTTGTTTGCCTTTTAGAGAATATTGCTTACATAGGTGAAAAAGAGAAAGGAAGGAAGGAAGGGAGGAGAAGAAAATGAGAAGGCAAAAAAGCTGCTCCTTAATGAGGTGGAATACCAGAATTGGACAGTTTCTCACCCGCACACAGGCAGCCTTCTGTGACTGTTCTATGAGTATCACAGGTTCCTATGATACATAGGAACAGAAGAAAACACACAGGCAGCCTTCTAGGGCTGATGTATGGCCATCATAGATTCCTATGATATGTAGAAACAGAGAAGAATGAATGTTTCTTGCATTACTAGGCTCCCAAGAAAAAAGAAAGATGAAAGCGTAGAGTCATCTTTGGCTTCATTTCCTTCAATTTCAATGAATTCACTCCTAGCCCATCAGTAAAGGAGCTGACAGGCAGGGGCCAGGACTACAGTGCTAATGAGTGGCCCTGCTCATGGAAAAAAATATCAGGGGTGGTGATTGTTTCCCAGAAATAACTTGTCTGTTTGAGGAGGGTGTGTGGTGGAGGGTTGTAAGAGGACAGTGATGAACTTGGCTTTGAACCATGATGGCAACATTTGCCTAAGGATGTGTGATTGGATATGACGTGGAAGACTCCATGAGCTTTCCAGTTTTCAAACCTGTAGTTGAAGAGGTTAGACAGGAAAGATATTACTATTTACTCTGTGCAAGGCAGAACACTGCTCGCTGATGAATATAAGAAGTAGACCCAGCTCTCAAAGTCAGGGTGGGTAAGACATGAGCAGACGTTCCTCCTTTCTGGAATGCCCATGGCCCCATTTGGCCTAAAAACTCTTGTCTTCTTCAAAGCCTAGTTAGGCATGCCTCCTTTGTAAAACCATCTCTGACCCCTCTAGGAATTATTTAGTGTTTTCCCTGTGAGCTAACATCAGATGTATATCTGTCTAGTACAGGGGTTTATTCTATTACAGCAATGCATGATACATCTTTCACTTGGGTGAAAAGGCATGTTTCTCTCTCACTACTAGGACACTTATATTTACCCTTAAAAAAATGGTTCCTAGTAGAGTGCTTTCATTAGCACTCCATATACATGTTTTTAATTATGTATATAATGTAATTACACACATTACAACATATTTGTCTAACTAGGGGAAGGATGCATCTGGCTTTGGTTGGTAAAAGAAGATTTTGTGGGCATTAGAAAGGGCATTGGGGTAACATTTTCATGCTCAAAAATAATTTGAACATATAGAGAAGGATAGAGTGAAGGCACAGGAAGCAGCTTGAAGAAAATGATGCAGAGAGAAAGTTGCAAGCATGTGTAGAAAACGTGGAGTTCTAGTTGACTGCTTACTAAGTTGTAATGTAAAATTAGACAGGAGACAGAAAATAGCTTTGAATGTCAAGCTGAGGAGTGAAGTAACATATCTTTTTAGCTAATGAGGAGTCACTGAATAGGAAAAAAAGATGATCAAAGTTTTATTTCAACAAGAATCTAAATTTGAGAGGTCCTTGAAGAGTCTCCTTTAATAGTTCAGGTGAGTAGCAATAAGGACCTGGAATGGTGGATTTATTAGGACTATGGGAGTAGTGGCCACAAGAAGAGAAAATATAGAATCTCTGAGAGTATGATTGAGGTAAAATCAGGAAATGTGACACTGATTGATGATTTTACTCACCACTTAAAAACCCTTCAATGGTTGTCACCTACTGCACTTAGCATAAATTTCTCAATTTTTACCTTGACCTACAAAACTCTGTGATTTGTTCCTTTCTTATCTTTTTTATCTACCATTATCTTGTGTCACTTAACTCCACCCCTTCTATACTTGTTTCATCCATAATTCCTCATAATTTTTCTAACGCTCCTAGTTCTTTTCCCTAAGTGCCTTCACACAGACATACATTCTCTTGGAAAGCGCCTTTCTTTTCATCTGTCTAACTTCTACGTATACTTCACATTTCAATGAAAACAGTTCTTCCTCAGAGGAGACTCCCATGGGCCTTCTGGCCACCCTTTAGCACTGTTATTTTTATTTTTAGCTCTTATTACAATTGTAGTGTGTGTGTTTGTTTTATGTTTTATGGAAGTAATTTGTATCTCTCTTCTCTCCCAGGTCATCATTAACATTTGTGGTGTGTGTGTGTGTGTGTGTGTGTGTGCATTTGTGTTGAAATTACTTTCTAGGCTCAAAATGGAGCTGATCCTCCCCCAGGGGTTCTGCATCAGCAAACTGACACTTAAATCACTTTCCTGTCCCTACAAATGCTCCACTTAACCAGAAAAGCAGCATGGACAGTCAGCCGGTACCCAAATGCCATGCCAACTCTCGGTCTATAGTTAATCTCTTGTTCCTTCTCACCCCAAAGTTGACTTTGTGGCTGTAGCCAATCAGATATTTTCTATTTTTCTCTTCCTTATTCTTTATTCTTTCTTTTGTAAAAGCTTCCTGTCTTCCATCCCATTTTAAATTTCCAATATTCTTTATGTATTTTCCTGGAAATAAGTTTCCAAGTATACACAGTAAAATTGACTTTGGTTAATCATTCATAGCATGTTATTCCTTATTTGAAAACTAGGGTCCGTGAAATAAAGATCATTAGTATTCTGAAAAAGTGACAAAGTCAGGACATCTTCTTATGTTTTCTCTGAGAAGCATGAGTTCTCATAAACTATCTTGGTAAGTGGATCATTATGAAAAAAGATACACCACACTGTCAAATTAGCTCCAATGTTTTCTTTCCATGGTCTTCAACATTCTTTGATTTAATTCGCTGATATGCTATCTGTTTTTGCTTTCAGGCATATACGTAAAGTCCAAATAAATTTCTATCACAGGTCATAGAAATTATGAAATCAGGTTCCTTACATGTTATTATGATGCCCTTTGTAAATTACATCTTCTCTAATTGCTATTCAATGCAACATGGTCCTTAAATACCATTTCATATTAGAAAACAGGCACAATAGAGACAGATAACCGAGTAGAGAAAAAAGAATGCCACTTCTATAAACCAATGCAATTCCTAGGATTGGTCTACATTTCTAAATGTGTTCACATTGATTTTGTGATCAGAGGCTCACAGAAACATTTAAAAATTTTTAGAAAATAGTTCAAATATATTTTCCCAATATTATAAATAGGGATGACAGAAATAAAGGAAAAACTATATGTGAACTATATCCCTTAGTAAAATAAAATGTGTCTCAGGAAACACTTTTGAGTAATGGCTAGGAGTTCTTTCTGTTTAAAAATACTTTAGAGAGTGTATTTTTGAATCCAGAAAATTATGAAAGGGGAAAAATCCTGAAGGAGTAAATTCAAATATTTAGCTTTTTTTGCAAAGGTGTACTGTTTATAAGAATCAAAGATCCAAATTGCCACAAGATTACACTAAGGAAAAAAAAAGAAGAATCGGGCTCATATAAGTTAGACATCCAGAGGTTTGCCCGTTATAAGTACTTCTGTTATCAGGCATTTAAACAAAACTTAGCTCTGTCAGCCTTATTTTCCTACTCTGAGCACTTCTCTCTGAATGTGGGGTACATTCTCTCCTACTGAACACAGCTGAATGTGTATATGGTGGCACTTGGACCACCTTATATTGTTCTCAGAACTCAAAGTTGTAGAAAAAATATACTTTCTGGTGTATAGTTCCAACATACTGACTCTTATTAACTTAACGTAATCATTCATCATCTGAGCAGAATGGGGGCACCATGGATCTGTAAATAAAGGTTACTCAGAAAACAAGAGATATGTTTGCATTAAACAAAATGGGCTACAGCTGCAACTATCTGTGATTTAAATTTGTCAGTTATCACAGCTCTGAAAAAAGCTTGCAAAAATCATCAGAGCCATGAGAATCCCATCAGCATGCAAAATGTGCATTAGCCCCAGATGCATTTATTCCTTAAAAGTTACCCTGTATGATATTGCCAGCTTTTTTAAATGGAAGATTGTGTGTATAGGCTTTCTACACTTTTATTTAAGGTAGAAGAGCATAAACAGGTAATAAAACAAATCAAAATATTTGAGTCCTTCTATGTCAATCAATCCCTTTCAGAATGATATGCCTAGATGACAGTAGTGTCTTCTCCCCAGTGCTCTGCGTGGTAAAACAAGTTGGTCAACTTCTTCTGTAAAGGGCCAAATAGTAAATACTTTCAGCGCTACAGGCCATAGTGTCCTCAGCTACTCAGTGCTGCTGTGTAACACGGAAGAAGCCACAGACAACAGAACTTGTATAACGTGAAGAAACTTTACATCTCACAAGTGTGCAAAGGAAATGACTATAGGTTGGAAACCAACAATGAAGGCAGCATGGCATATGAGGAATTAAAGCTTACGTTAGTTCAGTGAACAACAACAAAAAAAGGAAAACAGCAGGTCTGAAAGGTAATTAGAGCTAAAATTAAAGCACAATTCATGAGCAACTGTATGTTCATTTTGGAGACTAGAAGGAATTCTAAAAACCAAATGACGTCTGGGACCTGAGAAAGGAGAAATATTTTCCAAATTACAACAAATTGGAAAGGCAACCAGAAGTCCTAGGAATTAAAACAAAGTAAAAATCCTGTACTATAATGTCATCATTCAAATATGAATGGAACAAACATGTCTCATAACTTTGAGCAATTAGTAGAGTTTAAAATGAAAATCTACTTGACCTTGCTTCTGGGAACTTTCTCCTATGAGTGGCGCAGGGCATTAACACTGACAGAAAAGATGCAACCCGTCAGATAGCTAATTGGGTCTGCAGTAAAAAGTATTTACATAAACAAGCTATTTATTGATACTAGATTTTAGATTAAAAGGTGCTAAGAATAGAAAATTTAATTACCATTAAAAAATACTCTTATCAACCAAATATAAATAAATGTACATTTGAAATAACGGTGAAGTGCCTTATGTGGTAGGAGAGATGGAAGGACGGGTAAAAATTCTTATAACCTTTTTTTACTATGAAGAAGAAAATCAATAGACACTTTTCTATACTGATAAAGCAAGATATTCAGATTTATTATTTGAAGTTAAAAAATAGCTACTAGAGGTAATAAAAATAACGATGCAATTATTGGAAAGGAGGGTCTTAGAGGAAGCATGGGAGATGTAAATCAATTAGCTCCTCATCCAGCATTAGGTCAATCAATGGTTAATGAGTGAACTTGATTAATCAAGAAATAATAATCCAGGCCAATCACTTAGAAATATGAAGATAACTTCCAGAATATATTAAAACCAAAAAAAACTAAAAGCAGCTGTCACTATGGAGCAGTCATAAAAGGTAAAAAGAAAGAAAAAAATAAGTATACCTCGATAGAGCTATAAAGATTTCTAAAAAACTATTTTTCATTATATTATTTAAATACATGAAATATTATGTGACAAAAACAAAATTATGAGCATACATGAATAATAACAGTGACGACGGCCACCATGGAAACAACAGCAACAACAAAAAAATTGCTTTCACAATTCCAAAGTAGTTGACATTCCTCTAGTGACTAGATGTTAGGACCTCAAGGTCGATGTTAAGAAAATATCATTTAAACTAACTGGGTCATTGTTCATATCCTTTAACTAAAGTGTGTAATAAAAAGCATTGGAACACAAAATGTTTGTAATCAAAACTGAATATGTTCTCAACTAGCCTGAAGGCATGTACACTCGTTTTATAGTTTTGCATTAATTTATACATTATTAACTTAGAAGTCTATTTATTTTTATCAGTAAGGATTACTTTTAAATTACTATGCCGTGCTAGGTAAACACAGATGGGGATGTAGTTTGTGAGGCGTGTGCAATTATATATAGTCCAAATTTATTCTTCATTAGACTTGAGTAGCACTATACCAGGTACCTTATCAAAAATACCCCAGAAAGCATGTCCAATGTAGGATTTCTTTATTATTTTGTAACATTTGTTACAAAATAAAACTGTGAATTCCTTACCTTTAATAAGTAGCACTTCAAAAACACTTTACAGCTAAAAGTGGGATAATCAAGAATCCCTGTTACATTCCATTATTCTTACTTTGTGAATCACTTATATATCCTAAAATAATAAAATATTTTAATTTAGTAAAAGGATTAGAACTAAAGCTGAATGATACTATTTGTGGTGATTATTCTCAATAGAAATCTTCTTTCATTAAAAATATTGAAGAAATTGTATAGTACTAGGAAATGATTGTTTTTCAGCAAATGTCCTTGAAACTGTAGAACATAATAAATTATTTTAAAGGGTCTTATCCTCTGAGTTCAGCACACACAACCCTATGGCAGCTAGCATCTGCACCATCAAAGACGCTCTTAGAGGAATTCAATGTGATTTCGTGTATCACTTTGACTTCAGCTGGATCTGTAGTTAATTTGGCATTAATTTAGCACATATTCTGCCTTGGTAATTATCTTGGAGGAAAATTCTTAGTATTGAAAATTGTTATTCTAACATTAACAAATTGTCATAACTACCTTTTCAATACGACAATGTAATGTTACTTGTTGGTATTCTTAGTTGACAGGTGTTGTACAATAAAACGAAAGTCAGGGAATTTTAGCAAAGGATATATAGAAAACATTCTTGAAAAACATGCTTCAGTTGACAAATCAAACTGAATTCTAGGAACCTGAATTAGACATATATGTACATATTTATTAGTAGATAAAATACATCAATCTAAATGAATTAAACAGAGAATAATTACTACACTTATTTGAATATTCTTAAATTTCCAATGGACTGATGAGCAATAAGAGACTGTTTTAAAATATTATGACAAAAAGATATCCATGCCATTAAAATTTCTGAATATAAATTAATTAGAAAATGTTTCTAAACTTACTTGTCGTGGCTATTAATAATATTAAATTGATATTTTAAAAGTTAGAAAGAATCTAAATATTTCAAAATTGAAAATTTTAAATAAGATTAAACAGAAAGAACTCTAAATAAAATTAAACCAAAAAATAAATTCCCACTATCACATAAGGTGCTTCCATGTGGTTTTATGTGGCTCAGTAGAGTTAGAAGAGAAATATTCTAGGGAACAAAACTGCAAAATTGTACGGAATATTTTTGTCTTCTGTTTTCTTTCATGGGAAGATTCTGATTTCTGTATTGCATCAGATTGGCTTTATATTCTTCTCCATGGTTGTAAACATAGCAAATAGCATCACTTGCTCTTTTGGCCTAGAGGCAAGAACTTCTCTCCTGCTTTTTCCCTGCCCCTGGTGTGCTCTTCTCCCGGGTATCAGCATGACTTCTAAGCTTCTAACTTAGCTCCACAGTATTCTTTCTACACTTAAATGTGCTTTTTTCAGAGGAGCTTTTCCTGACCACTTTCTTAAATAGTATAACCCACCAGGCATACCCCCCAATGCGGACTCTTACTCTGCTTTATTTTTTCCAAAGTAGATACCATTTCCTAATATATTAAATAATTATATTTTTGATTAGTTTGTCTTGCTCCACGAAAATGTAAATTCCATGAGAACAGAGATGGTCTTTCTTTTACTTGCTATCCTCTTGACATCCCTTGGAACAAAATCTAACTTCCATTTATTGCCATAGAAATGTTTTTGAGTGAAATATAAAAAAAAAGGAAGGGGGGGGAAGTGGAAAGGAGGAAGGAAGAAAGAGGAAATGGCAAAGAAAGGAATGAAAAGAGGAAAGAAGGGAGGGAGGGAAAAAGGGAAATAGGGAGAAAGGAAAGAAAGGTAATGAGCTTACTTTTTTCAGTTTGTTTAAGAATATATCCTTTAAGTACATATACTGGGCTAACATTTGAATGAGTCTTTGAATCTGTTAAGGTTTTGTCAGAGAGCGGATGGAACACTGAGGTTGAAATTGAGGAGAGTTACTCTGAGACCAATTGAAAGAGGATAAGAAGTGTATAGAACTGGGAACAATCATGTAGCACCCCAGGGCCAGTAATACTGGGGTTTTGTCCCGAAGCCTAGGACTTTGGGACCTTAGGCAGAAGTTGCCCAAACCCTCCAGAGGGAAGCAGGCAGCCCAGGCCATGCCACAGGGAGAGAGACAAATGAAAAAACAACCTGACCACATTTGACCCTTTGTTCCAGACCCGTGATGCTCTCCCTTTGTGGAGCCCAGTCACAAGCCTGGGAGCCAGGCAGGTTTGCTTCAGGCCAGGCCTCTGCTGGATGCTGGGGAAGGGGAGATCTGCCGGGTCAGACAGAATAATTCACACTTAAGGAACTTCCTTGACAAGTCATTTGCCTTTTATACAATTCGATGTAAGATGTTTTGGAAGCCTCAGGCAAAATGTTAGGCCTCCTGATCTCAAGGGAGGCTTTCTTCTAGTCTCTGCTGCTGCTTTGCCCCCATCATTGATTGATAGACTTAAATAAATTTCTGGCAAATTAAAAAATCTTAGAATTAACTACTGGCAATTTTCAAATGAACTTGGAAAACAGAAATAGTCAATGCTTGCTTTTCATAATTCTTTAATAACTAAATCAAAACAAATGGAGGTGATCAAAAGGCAATTAAAACCTAGAATTGTCCACAAACTGTTTCAACTTAGAGAGATATGATTGGTAATATTTGTTTTAATAATGAACTTCTTAAATTAAAGAAGGTCAGAACCTCAGGTTAAAGTTAAGAATCCGATGAACTCCCTAAATTAAAATTCATATGAACTTCAAAAATGTCTGTTTTTGTAAAGAGACATAAAGCCTCTTTGAATATTTTCTTTTAACATCTGTTTTCTCCTTCCTGCCACCACTATTCCTGTTACCAAGAACTTCAACAATCAAGAGAAATTATGGTCTTGCTTTCAAATGCTTTGCCTGATGGGATGAATATATGGCAGATTTCCCCCCTATGTTGTCTTACTTTGAAGAGATCTGGTAAGAATGTGCTGTGTGGATGCTTATAGTACTTATTCAGTTTTTTACTAAAATTGTAAGATGGAAGTTTTTTGGACCCAAATCTGGGAGCAGGATAATAAATTTAAAAAAATAACCAAACAATATTCTACCACCTATTTCTCAATTGCCATTATCCTTTTTCTCCTTTAAAAGTTGAGTTTTTAAGTCTCCTCAGGGTTAATTTTTCCTCTGGAAGATATTCATTCTGGTATTGATATTCTATGACAATTTCGGATAAGTTTCTCTCTTTCTCTCTGTTTCTTCTGTTTTCAGTTTGTCAGGCAAAGTACAGAGTTCCACCAAGCAGATAGGACTCCATGAGGAGAAAAAGAAATAATGCTGTGTTTTGAACAATCAAATTGGTATGTGTAGTTTCTATATGAAATTAAATCTGCCTTCCTGATCTTGGTTGGATATCCCAGAGAGCAAAGAATAAAAGAATTGAAAAAGAAAACAGAAAAATCCCAGATATGCCATGTTTGCACAAAACAGTTTAAATGTAAGACAAGACAGGAAAATATGAGTAGAAAGACATCTGTAGGTGCCTATTGCTGTCATCTAAGGATGAACAAAAGATAAAATGTTACAGATACTCAAATTTTTCTGTGAATGTGCTGTGGAATGTTCTGGCAGATCAATACCAGTTAGCTTCCATGAAGTAACATGTAAAAATTAGATTGCCAGTGATAAATCTGTAATAGACAATAGAATGAAACACCAACTTCCTCTGCTTTACGTGTCTGAGGCTCTTTATTTCTGACTTTACACTATGGTTGTATTTGTTGTATTTCTGGAAAATAGTTGGTCCAGGAGGAGCTCTCCCCATTCAGTTGTGTGTAGTGATGAAGACTATTGTGGAAACCACATAAAAGTGCTGCACAGCAACAAGGAAAAAAGGAGCATGGCAACAATTATCATAGAAATGACCCCTAACCAGGAAGACAACATTGTAAAAAAGGTGAAAACTTTGATGAAAAACCATTTCCCAAGAAATCTAAGAAATGACATGCAACATGGCCTTGGTATTTAAAGGCCTCCAAGTGGATCTGCAGTGGCTCAACGAAGAAATGAGACAAAACTAGTAAGAGATCAATTTTGAGCTTGTGGAACTTAGAAAATGATGCAAGAAAAACAAGCATTCTCTGGAAAATGAAGGCCATATTGTTAATTGAAAATAGACAAATAAATAAGGAAAAGGAAGAATTCTGCTGACCATCCAGTCAGGGGTATATTGTACTGGCAGGTAAACAGTGAAAAAAAAATGACATATAAAAGAAAGAGAAGTGAAAGTTAGAAAGACAATAAATAGGAAAGGAAAAATCAATCCTACATTGGCTTAATTGCTATTTTGAAGAAGAACAAATAAAATTCAGAAACAGAAGACTTATTAAAGAAAACATCATTTGAATAGAGATGCAAATATACAGATCAAAAGAGTACAACTCCTCTTTTTCACCCTTGGGAAACACGACTCAAATTGAGTAATACAAACACATATTTTTAGGCAGTTTGCTATACATCCTCTATAAAGAATTCTCTAAGCATCGACCAGAAAGTACACACATAAGAAGAAAAACCTAAAATGAGAAAGACCAAGCTAGATTTAGACTTCTCCAAGGAAGCAATCAATGACAGAACATAGTGCAACAAATTCTTAAAATCTTAGGGAAAATTGCACAGACTATATTTCCAGTTAAATCCCATTCAAAATAAACATAACAGAAGATATGTTCAAATATGCAAACCTGAATGAATTAGCTCCACTCCATGGGTTCTTGAGAAAAATTACCAAGAAAAACAACAAAAGGAAATGACATAATGAACAACTGTGTCTGTAGAAACCAGCAGAGAAAAAATTCTTAGCATGCCAATTAGTTTGGAATATAATGAGATATTGGATACTCTCTTAACATAATTTTTCTATAATTGTGTGTATATATATATATATATATATATTTCTCTATTTCATCTTTATAGCTGTATATGAATAGAGAAATAATAAAAGTGAGAAAAATCTGTCATAATTAATGGTGAAACACATAAAGCTCCACTAACATAAGAACAAGACAAGGTGATGACTATTATTATTATTTAACATTTTAAGAGTGTCAGTCAATTCTATGACTAAATGTATGAAGTTACAAAAACTGGGAAAGATTAAAAATAATATGTCAAAGGCTATAGCCTGAAATATGCCCATTTGGCTTACAGGAATTTGACATTATATCCTTTTTCCTGCTGGAGGCATTTCTTTGCATGATGAAGAGGATTTGGATTGCCCATGGCTTGAGAGCAAACAGAACACAGAAAGGAGAGCAGCCCAGGTGAGTAGTTGACAACATCATCTAAGGTCTAGCTTTGTCTGTGTAGAGTAGATGCAATTTCATGTACGATTTCTTTGCTGCTATTGATTTATTTTGTGTGTTCTGTTTGTATTTTTTTGCCTGAACGTTTCAATTACATTGACTATCACGTGATTGTTTTGCTTTTTAACTACTGAAGAAATTGTAAACCAATAATGTCACTTGTACTTAATGTTCTAATGATGGTAATTGGCTTAGTTTTGTTTTTCCTGGAACAAGTTGCTGTTTTAAGTCAGGCGTAGAATAGATGCATATACGGATAATTGTACACCTGTGGAAAGTAAATGATAAAATAAAAAGTAATTCAGTAAAGGGCTCAGTTATCTAGTTATAAGAAAAAAGTCAGTAGTTTTCCTGCATTAAAAATCTTTTAGGAGAGGCTCAAGATGGCGGCATGAGTAGGGCGGAGGAAATCTCTTCCCAAAACCATATAGATTTTTGAAAATACAACAAATACAACTATTCCTAAAGAAAGACCAGAAGATACAGTACAATAGCCAGGCTACATCTATATCTGTGAGAACTCAGCATGTCACAAAAAGGGTAAGATACAAAACGGTGACCTGGCAGGACCCGAGCACTCCCCCAACCCCAGCTCACCCGCGGGAGGAAAAGAATCAGAGTGGGGAGGGAGTGGAAGCACAGGACCACTAAAAAAACAGCCCAAGTAATCTGCACCAGGAGCACAGACACACATTGCATAGTGTACTGTATATTAGAGAAACGAAAAAGGAAAATATGAGATGGAGACTGTAAGTGGGTCGCCACAGCCGGCTCCCCTGTGACAAAAGAAAAGTGAGTGCTTTTTAAAAGTCTTAAAGGGACAAGGGCTCAACAGCTTGACAAAATCGTCCCAGCACACTCAGCCTAACAGGCTGGGAATCTAGAGGAACTTCAAGCTCCCTAACCCTCTGGGGGGGTAATGCACCCCTGAAACCCCTCACAGTGATAAGCAGCCTGCCATTCATTCCCCCCCTGGCCGGTGCTGCAAGCCAACTGGTTGAACCACCACAGCTGTGTAGCAGCCAGAGAACAGCCCCGCCCACAGCAACCACACAGAGTCTCATCCCAGTGGGCAGCTAAACAGGACAGACAAACGAAGTCAGAGCAAGATCCGGAAGGCACAAAGGGGCGCTGTTCTCGCAGAAGAAAATACGTGGCACAGCTGCGATCCCCTGCAGTGTGCTAGGCTATCCCAAGGGCTGCCCCACCCACAGCAGCTCAGGGGATTATCCCAGGGACTGCTCCTGGTGTGCGGGTAGACGGCACAGGCAGCAGAAGCTGGAGCAAGGTACGGAAGGCATGAAGGGGTGCCATTCTTGAAGGAGAACACACCCAGCATGGCTGCGTCCCCCTGCAGTGCAGTAGGCTATGCCGAGGGCCACCACCCCCACAGCAGCTCAGGAGACTATCCCAGAGACTGCTCCCAGTGTGTGGGTGATGGCACAGGCAGTGGACAAGGGCAAGGCGACCAACAAACAGGAAGGGACTTTGTTCTCCCAGCTGACACACACGCCACCAGCCTGTGACCACTTCTATCACCATGAAAAGACGGAATAATCTGGTCCAGTCAAAAATCACTCAGACAACCCCAGAGAGAGGGCCTGGGGAGATAGATAAAACCAATCTTCCTGAAAAAGAATTCAAAATAAAAGTCATAACCATGCTGATGGACCTAAAGAGAAATATGAAAGAGCTAAGGGATGAAGTCTGGAGGGAGATAACAGAAATGAAACAATCAATAGAAGGTCAAGAGCAGACTGTATGAGGTGCAAGAGACTGTTAATGGAATAGAAATCAGAGAAGAAGAATACAGAGAAGCTAAGGCACAGAGAGATAAAAGGAACTCTAGGAATGAAAGAATATTAAGAGAATTGTGCGATGAATCCAAATGGAAAAATATTTGCATTATAGGGGTACCAGAAGAAGAAGAGAGAGAAAAAGGGATAGAAAGTGTCTTTGAAGAAATAATTGCTGAAAACTTCCCCAAGGTGGGGAAGGAAATAATCTTTCAGACCATGGAAGTGCACAGATATCCCAACACAAGGGCCCCAAGGAGGACAACACCAAGACATATAATAATTAATATGGCAAAGATGAAAGACAAGGACAGAGTATTAAAGGCAGCCAGAGAGAGAAAAAAGATAACCTACAAAGGAAAACCCATTAGGTTATCATCAGACGTCTCAACAGAAACCTTACAGGTCAGAAGGGAGTGGCATGATATATTTAATGCAATGAAACAGAAGGGCCTTGAACCAAGAATACTGTATCCAGCATGATTATCATTTAAATTTGAAGGAGGGATTAAACAATTTCCAAACAAGCAAAAGTTGAGGGAATTTGCCTCCCACAAACCACCTCTACAGGATATTTTAAAGGGACTGCTCTAGATGGAAGAACTCCTAAGGCTAAATAGATGTAACGAGAGAAAACAAATTCACAGCAAAGAAAGCAGACCAATCAAATACTAACTAAAGGCAAAAAATAAAATCAACTATCCACAAAAGCAGTCAAAAGAAACACAAAAGAGTACATAATAAAACACCTAACATATAAAAAATGGAGGAGGAAGAACAATATGGGAGAGAAAATAAGAATCATCAGACTGTGTTTATAATACCTTAATAAGAGAGTTAAGTTTAGACAGTTAGATAGTAAAGAAGCTACCATTGAACATTTGATAACCACGAATCCAAAGCCTGCAATGGCAATAAGTACATATCTATCGATAATCACCCTAAATGTAAACGGACTGAATGCACCAATCAAAAGACACAGAATAATAGAATGGATAAAAAAGCAAGACCCATCTATGCTGCTTACAAGAGACTCACCTGAAACCCAAAGTTATACACAGACTAAAAGTGAAGGGATGGAAAAAGATATTTCATGCAAACAATAGGGAGAAAAAAGCAGGTGTTGCAGTACTTCTATCAGACAAAATAGACTTCAAAACAAAGAAAGTAACAAGGGATAAAGGATATTACATAATGATAAAGGGGGCAGTCCAACAAGAGGATATAACCATTATAAATATATAGGCACCCAACACAGGAGCACCAACATATGTGAAACAAATACTAACAGAATTAAAGGAGGAAATAGAATTTATTCTATTCATTCATTTTAGGAGACTTCAACACAGCACTCACTCCAAAGGACAGATCAACCAGAGAGAAAATAAGTAAGGATACAGAGGCACTGAATAATATACTAGAACAGATGGACCTAACAGGCATCTACAGAACTATATACCCAAAGCAGCTGGATACACATTCTTCTCAAGCGCACACGGTACATTTTCCAAAATAGAGCACACACTAGGCCACAAAAAAAGCCTCAGTAAATTCAAAAAGATTGAAATTCTACCAACCAACTTCTCAGATCACAAAGCTATCAAACTAGAAATAAATTGCACAAAGAAAAGAAAAAGGCTCACAAACGCATGGAGGCTTAATAACATGCTCCTAAATAATCAATGGATCAATGACCAAATAAAAACAGAAATTAAGCAATGTAGAGAGACAAATGACAACAACAGCACAAAGCCCCAACTTCTGTGGGATGCAGCGAATGCCATTCTAAGAGGAAAGCATATAGCAATCCAGGCCTATTTAAAGAAGAAAGAGCAATCTCAAAAAAACAGTCTAAAGTCACAACTATTAAACTGGATTTAAAAGAAAAACAAATGAGGCTCAAAGTCAGAAGAAGGGACATAATAAAGATCAGAGAAGAAATAAATAAAATTGAGAATAATAAAACAATAGAAAAAATCAATGAAACCAAGAGCTGGTTCTTTGAGAAAATAAACAAAACAGATAAACCCCTATCCAGACTTATTAAGAGAAAAAGAGAATCTACACACATAAACAGAATCAGAGATAAGAAAGGAAAAATCATGATGGATCCCACAGAAATACAAAGAATTATTAGAGAATACTATGAAAATCTATATGCTAACAAGCTGGAAAACCTAAATGATATGGACAACTTCCTAGAAAAATACAACCTTCCAAAACTGACCGAGGAAGAAACAGAAAAACTAAACAGACCAATTACCAGCAATGAAACTGAATCGGTAATCAAAACACTACCTAAGAACAAACCCCTGGGCAATACGGATTCACAGCTAAATTTTATCAGAGTTATAGGGAAGACATAATACTCATTTTCCTTAAAGTTTTCCAAAAATTAGAAGAGGAGGGAATAATTCCAAATTCATTCTATGAGGCCAGCATCACTCTAACACCAAAAGCAGGCAAAGAAAATTACAGACCAATATCCCTGATGAACATAGATGCAAAAAATACTCAACCAAATATTAGCAAATCGAATTCAAAAATACATCAAGAGGATCATACGCCATGATCAAGTTGGATTCCTCTCAGGGATGCAAAGATGGTACAACATTCGAAAATCCATTAACATCATCCACCACATCAACAAAAAGAAGAACAAAAACCACATGATCATCTCCATAGATGCTGAAAAAGCATTTGACAAAATTCAACATCCATTCATGATAAAAACTCTCAACAAAATGGGTATGGACAACAAGAACCTTAACATAATAAAGGCCATATATGACAAACCCACAGCCAACATCATACTTAACAGCGAGAAGCTGAAAGCTTTTCACGTGAGATCGGGAACAAGACAGGGATGCCCACTCTCCCCACTGTTTTTCAACATAGTACTGGAGGTCCTAGCCACGGCAATCAGACAAAACAAAGAAATAACAAAGCATCCAGACTTGTAAAGAGGAAGTCATTCTCTATTTGCTTAACATGATGACATGATACTGTACATAAAAAACCCTAACAACTCCACTCCAAAACTACTAGAACTAGTATCTGAATTCAGCAAAGTTGCAGGATACAAAATGAATACCCAGAAATCTGTTGCTTTCCTATACACCAGTGATGAACTAGCAGAAAGAGAAATCAGGAAAACAATTCCATTCACAATTGCATCAAAAAGAATAAAATACATAGGAATAAGCCTAACCAAGGAAGTGAAACACCTCTACCCTGAAAACTATAAGATACTCTGAGAGAAATTAAAAACGACACTAAAAAAAGGAAACTCATCCCATGCTCTTGGCTAGGAAGAATTAATATTGTCAAAATGGCTAAGCTACCTAAAGCAATCTACAGATTCAATGCAATCCCTATCAAAATATCAACAGCATTCTTCAATGAACTGGAACATATAGTTTTAAAATTCATATGGAACCACAAAAGACCCCGAATAGCCAAAGCAATCCTGAGAAGGAAGATTAAAGCAGGGGGCATCTCGCTTCCCAACTTCAAGCTCTACTACAAAGCCACAGTAATCAAGACAACTTGGTACTGGCACAAGAACAGATGCACAGACCAGTGGAACAGAATAGAGTACAGATATTAACCCAAACATATATGGTCAATTAATATTTGATAAAGGAGCCATGGATATACATTGGGGAAATGACAGCCTCTTCAACAGCTGGTGTTGGCAAAACTGGACAGCTACATGTAAGAGAATGAAACTGGACTACTGTCTAACCCCATACACAAAAGTAAACTCAAAATGGATCAAAGACCTGAATGTAAGTCAGGAAAACATAAAACTCTTAGAAAAAAACATAGGCAAAAATCTCTTGGACATAAACATATCTCCCCCAGCAAGGGAAACAAAAGCAAAAATGAACAAGCGGGACTATATCAAGCTGAAAGCTTCTGTACAGCAAAGGACACCATCAATAGAACAAAAAGGCATCTTACAGTATGGGAGAATATATTCATAAATGACATATATGATAAAGGGTTGACATCCAAAATATATAAAGAGCTCATACACCTCAACGAACAAAAAACAAATAATCCAATTTAAAAATGGGCAGAGGTGTTAAACAAACACTTCTCTAAAGAAGAAATTCAGATGGCCAACAGGCACATGAAAAGATGCTCCACATCGCTAATCATCAGAGAAATGCAAATTAAAACCACAATGAGATATCACCTCTCACCAGTGAGGATGGCCAACATCCAAAACACAAACAACAACAAATGTTGGTGAGAATGTGGAGAAAGGGGAACCCTCCTACACTGCTGGTGGGAATGTAAATTAGTTCAACCATTGTGGAAAGCAGTATGGAGGTTTATCAAAAAACTCAAAATAGAAATACCATTTGACCCAGGAATTCCACTCCTAGGAATTTACCCTAAGAATGTAGCAGCCCAGTTTGAAAAAGAGATATACACCCCTATGTTTATCCCAGCACTATTTACAATAGCCAAGAAATGGAAGCAACCTAAGTGTCCATCAGTAGATGAATGGATAAAGAAGAGGTAGTACATATACACAATGGAATATTATTCAGCCATAATAAGAAAACAAATCCTACCATTTGCAACAACATGGATGGAGCTAGAGGGTATTATGCTCAGTGAAATAAGTTAGGCGGAGAAAGACAAGTATCAAATGATTTCACTCATATGTGGAGTATAAGAACAAAGAAAAAAACTGAAGGAACAAAACAGCAGCAGACTCACAGAACCCAAGAATGGACTAACAGTTACCAAAGGGAAAGGAACTGGGGAGGATAGGTGCAAAGGGAGGGACAAGGGGGAAAAAGGGACATTACGATTAGCAGACATAATGTAGAGAGGAGTGTGGGGAGGGCTGTACAACACAGAGAAGACAAGTAATGATTCTATAGCATTTTACTACACTGATGGACAGTGACTATAATGATGTAGGTGGTGGGGACTTGATGATGGGGGGAGTCTAGTAACCATAATGTTGCTCATGTAATTATAGATTAATGATACCAAAATAAAAAATTTAAAAATCATAAATAGCAGAAAAAAAATATTTTTTAGAAAATATAATCGGAGAAATATTTGCACTAATACTAGTGACAAAAGAATTACAGGCCTATAAATAAATTTAATATAAAGGAAAACATTTGACTTTTAAGACATTATTGTCATGAATAATGTGTTCTGCCTGAATGCCCCCCATTAGGGCCAATATATCAATTTCTTTTGTTGCTAAAAATAGCAGCTAAGTGTTCCCTGCTGTCTCTCGCTGGGACTTCTGCTGGGTCACAGGGAATTGTCTCCACAAGGTTACACCTCCTTCTGGTGGTCTGCCCACCATCACTGACTTTGAAGAAGAGAAAAAAAGTTTTCCTCGAACCCTCTCAGCGTCCCTAGGTGGGTCTGAAAATTGAACTGACAGATTAATAGTAGAAAAGTCTAAAAAATTTATTGAATTTTTACATGTACATAGGAGCCTTCAACAAAAGAAGCAACACCTGAAGAAATGATTAGAACAGAAAGATTCTGTACCTTTTAGACAAAGAAGCAATAAATTTGCGAAGAATGGACAAGACACAGGGGCTTGGACTACAGGTAGCAAATGGTGAAGAACAGGGAAAATAAGGGTACTTAACAAGGTTTGTTCATATGAATTTCTTGGCCCTAAATTCTCTGTCTCTGGTGATAATAATATTTTACTTCCTCCTGGCACAGGGAGGGCACCTTTCACATAGGAGATTTGTCTCTTGCTTTCAGAGAAGAAAGGCAGGATTGGAGGGAGGTCAGGACCTTCCTGCTTCTGACGTTTTTTCAGACTCCTGCAGCTGAAGATACTCTACTGGCCCAGATGCCATACTTTGGGGGAGTATGTCTGACCACATCAACGGGCTGATGTGAAGCGATAAAGGCCTTGTGTCTTGCTTCAATTTGGGACAATCACGAAGGGCCATCCCAGCTCCACTGAGCCTCGTAGAATTCTTAGAATACGTCATGAGACAGCTTTCCTTTGGCCTAGCCCTGCCTTTCTTTTATGCCTTTTCTGCTGCTGTCTTAGGTGTACTTGGGATTGGCTTTTCCTTGCACTCTTAGGTTGAAGTTGTGGGCATAAACGGAGGAAGCAGTGGTTTTACTCATAGGTGTCTTTTGTAGGTATTCTGCCTTAGCATCATCTGAATTTACTAGAAGAAATTCTGCAAATTCTGCATTGAGAGGTTATCACATGCTTGCTTAGATCAGTAAAGCCAATTGTGCTTTTCTCTTTTGCCATTTATCGTCCAATAGGGCAATGCACATAATGGATCCAGAATCCCAAATGCCATCCTGAATTCTAAACATACACGAGTTTATATAGACATAGACAAGAGCAACTGAAGTGTCTTTGCATTCTTAAACATTTTGAGTCTCTATTCCTTTAATGTCCAAATAAAATAACTTCCACATATGTCTGAAAGATCTGGGAAGTGTTCGTTTCGTATGGGATACATTTTCTAAGGCAGAATTAAGAATTTTGCTGCTGGAGCAAGGATGAGAAAGCAATACATTCTGCTTTGGGAATAGTAAATTACAAAGAAAAACACATAAATTAGCCCTGGAAGGAATGGACAAGAATATATAAAGTTCACATTGGCTTTTATGTTTAGAAACTACAGATAATTTACCATCTCATAGGCAAAAGGTAAAGCACACTTTGGTTTCAACTTCCAATGAACTATACTTTTTATAATATTGGGGAAAATAATTTAATTTAATTGTGGAATAAGTTTTTAAAACACCTTTTTTATATATAAAATTATTAGATTATGTGAATAATATCTATGAACTATCACTGACTTTGTTTTTGCTACACATAAAAGGGAGATAATATGTAAACTTTCTATATCTTACACTAATTCATGTATCACAATAAAAATAAGGAAATGTATACAAAGACATTTTGAGAAAAGTGCAGTCTTAAGAAAGTTCAAAGTATTATTATTATTGTTGTTGGTTTAAATATCTATTTTTACTATTGACATTACTATAGTTCCAAAATATTTATAACCTGCTACAAAAAATTGAGGAAAATAAACAAGAAAAAAATTAAGTGCAAATCCCTTGAAGATAAAGATTGTCTTATTTCTTTTCATGTCACTATGTACAGATAAGCCTTTGATTGGTTACTGTATTAGTCATGGTTCTCCAGAGAGACAAAATCAATAGAATATGTATGAAATAGTATTATGAGGAATTGACTCGTATGACTATGGAGGCTGAGAAATCCCACAACCTACTGCCTGCAAACTGAAGACCCAGGAAAAGCCAGTGGTGCAGGTCAGTTCAGTCTGAGTCAAAAGGCTCAAGAATCAGGAGACTTGATGGTTATAAAGCTGAGCAAGTATGAAATATTTTATTTAAATATATTGTTTTTAAAGAGAAGATAAAATGAGATGTGCCAGCTCCATCTCTGAGGCAGGAAAACAGAGATGAATTCCTCTTCCCTCTGCCTTATGTTCCATTCCTTCCCTGAGTGAGTTGGAGGATACCGACCACACTGGGGTGGATAGTCTGCTTTACTGAGGTCCCCCTGTGGAAATTCTAATTTTTTCCAGAAAGGGTATTTAATCTGGGCATCCATGAACCCATCAAGTTGACATATAAAATGTAGAAAATGAACAATTGTCATTACAATACTAACAAGTCACATAGATAGTTGATACATATTCATATATCTATATTATATGTAATTGATATATATATGATATAAAACAAAAATAAAATATTAATATATAATATATCTAGTGTACAGATATGATAAAGAAGTTATAATTTTATTCTGAAGATTTTATAAAGAGCAATTATGAAATGTTTTATTTAAATATGTTTTTTAAAGCTAATATGAATATATGTATATGTGTATATAGATGTGTATATGTGTGTGTGCATACATATATATATATTTATATATATAGTTTTGTTTGTGCTGCTATATTTCATGTAGATGCTTCCAAGAGTATTTTAGATCTTTAAGGCATTGCACTCCATCTGACCACAGTGAGCATGGTGATTTATAACTCATTTTAAAATGTATTTTAATTAGAGAAACAGAGGATGATTGAAAGAACCAGATCAGCCTGCAGTGTATTCTTTCATTTCTCTTAATGAAAATGCAGAAACCTAAAAATACTAAGGCTTTATAATCCACATTAAATCATACATATTGAATTTACATTGTATAATTTGGCATTAAATAAAATTTGCCTCTATCTTGTGAAGTCATGTTCTCACAACAAATACATTTCTGGATGAGAGCTAGAAACTTTGGGAATCAAGTTTATACTTTCTGTATGTTATCCTGGTGTTCTAGTTAGTGAAAATTTTAAATGTGTTCCAAGGTAAGATTTGAAAGAATAACTGACATCCATTTTTTTTAACAAAAATATATTTAGGGCGCATGTTGCTTCTGGCACTTGCTAGATACTAGGGACACTCCGATTGCAAAGTGTTGTAGCAAGTGCACTCACTCACAAAGCCTTTATGCTAGTGCAAAATGTACTCATCTAAATAATGCAATTCAAACTGATTAGATCTTTGTCTATCTATAGAGGAGTATGCTGGTGAATATTGGGTCATCCTACTAAAGCATTCTGTGAAAAACTTAGGTTGATTTTATCTTTTTGGACACAGAAAAAAAAATCAGGTAAATTATTGATTGCTTACTAGTGAAAATATTCCAAAGACTTAAGCTTTGCATTTGTGAATGACAAATAATTGACCAGAAACATGACTTAGTTTGCTCATTACCTGTAGACTGAGAGCAATTTACCAGCGCAGTAACTTGATTGATCCAGACATTGCTCACATCATAGCATGAAGCAAATATTCAGGAGACCGATTCACGGGTCCCTTTATTCTGTGACTTGAAGTGTACATCAGACCTAATTAAAGGCAGTAGATCCTATATAAAGTTTGTGCATTGGTTATTCAGCTATTGCCTCTCCTCTACATCCCCACTTCTTTCCTTCTTTTGTGGTACTGAGGCTGGGATTTTGCAAAACCCTATTTCTCCTTTGGCAGATCATTCTCTGCTGGATTTTGCTAATACATTTTATTAGAGGAAAAAAAAAGAGAGAAGGGACTTTCCTTCTGTCTAAATGTTCCTATGAGTGTTATCTTAAGAGCAGTTTTTGACTCTACCCAGGCAGTTTGTCTACTTTACAATGGTTTTTCAACTCTCCCCAGAACAGCCTCATGTAGCCTTCAGAGACCAGCTGGGCAGTGGTCCTACTCAAATGTTGGAATCCCAGTTTGGAAGAAGACCTGCTCCAAGTTCCTGAGAAACCAGCCCCAGAAGGGTTATGTCTTATTTCTAGAGCTCTGAGCTCTCTTCTGGGAACCTCCTCCAAGGTTCTAAGCTCTAATAAACCTCAGCCTCTGCCCTTGCTCCACAAAACCCTAGGGGCATTCATTGCTTCCTGCAAATATGATTCCTGCTATGCCTCCATTTTCCCACCTCTGCCTTTCTGTCTTCTAATTGCTGTTTAATTTCTTATATTACTTTTTCAGTTAAAATAATTAGTATTATTTCTGTTTTTCATGTCTTTATCCCATCTTATATGGATTAAACAAAATTAGTTAAAAAACTGACTGGAGGGTTTTAAGTCAACTATTGACACAAAACCAGATGACAAAAGTAGATATTCTAGACCAGGATCAAACAAGAGTTTTAGGTAAGGGATTACCCAGTAATACTCTAAGGACAGATCTTTAAATAGTTGTTTATATTATATAGTAGTTATCATTCATCTATTGTTGCAACTGAATTACAAAGAATATTGAATTCTACTTACGACAGTCACTGTGAAAGGCACTACATTTACAGAAGCAAACAGTGCATGATTACATCAAAAGGTAGTCTGAAAAGAGATTCAGTCATATTCTAGGAATCTGTACACATTTATACATGGATATAGTATTTAAACAGAACATAATCTCAAAAATATTACAGCCAAACTGGTGATTAATTGTGTCTGGTTGGGAAAAAGGAGTCAGTCAGTCAGTCACAGAAGAGGTGAAACTCCAAGCAGAATAAATGGATTCAGTTAAATCTGATCTTTTTATTTTGATCCTGGGAGCTTCAGTGAATTGAAAAAGAAGTTTTCCAGTAGACAAGGGGAATGGATGTACTGAGAATAGAAAGTTTTAGACAATATGCCATGTGTGCCAACTACAAATTAGTTTGTATCATTGAAAAATGCAGTGCTTCAGGAAGGGAAGAAGTGGAGTCTAGCTTGGAAGTAGACAAAGAAGTTTAACATTATTTTAAAGATGATGAAAAACTTTGAAAGATAAAAGTACAGGAATAAACAATCACAATATTAGTTTTATGGAAAGATGAAGGCAGAAAGAGAATTTATAAAACTAGACCAAGAGTCCAGGTTCAACATGAAACTGAGTCTTAAAGAGCATCAACATAGATGATATGCTGAGGGCAGTGTAGAGAGGTATTTCCGAGTCACCCATGGAATGACAAAATGAAGTGAAAGAGGTACTGGGAAGGCATGGCAATTCTCTAGCTTGGATAAGTGGGGTGCCATCGATCAAAGTAAGAAATTTAGTGGAAACTTCTATTTTGGTGGAATGCTGGGAGAAAGATAATTTTAGTATTCAGTACATTGTGTCGGTAGGTTCTGTATCACATATGCTGAAACACTCTATGCAGTCATGAGCCATTATTAATATATGGGCATGAAGACTTGCAGCTTGGAATACAGAACTAGGAAATTAAATGTAAATTTAATTGTATGTTAAACTAAGCAACTAAATAAGGATTCTTAGGAACGTATATAGAACCAGGAAAGAGGAGAATTAAGGAGAGAAACCTAGGGACCCCCCAGTATTTAGTAAATTGCCTAGAGCATTCACACTGTACTATGCAGTTAATTGGTTATCTTTTTATTATCTTTAGAAGAATCAGAGTTAAGGTGTTCTTACCTTGACTGAGTATATTTTGACTTATCTATGTAATAAATTTCTAAAGAGAACTGAAAATATATCTTTTAAATGCCCTAATGGTGTGTGTACCTTACAAGAGTAAAAAACTAAGTTGGTTAAAAACAAATTCCCAAACCACAAATATAGTATCATTCCAATTAAAATACATACACATTTATAGAAAAAACCAACAGTAAGATTTAACATCACAATGTGATCTCTACATGGTAGGATTCTTGGCTTTTTTTCTTCATTGTATATTTAACTATTTATCTAAACATCTGATATGTGTGTATATATATGTATAAAATTATATATATATATATAATTTTAAACCTCAAAATGTATGTTTAAAACTTCATTTTAAGTATTTTTGATGAGATTTAATGTAAAGATGACCTCAAAAGGCATTAGCAGCCAAATCTTGATATCTATGGAGAGTAAATGATATAAGGAACAGCCTCCTCTAAAAATATAAATACAGTGTAACCATTTTCATTACCTCCACTCCTATCACCAGGGTCTAAACCACCAGCATATCTGGCTGGTCATTTGCCCTCATTGTCTAACTAGTTTCCCTTTTCCATTCCTATCCACGTCTAGAGATTATTCTCCATACAACAGTCAGAACATACTTTAAAAATTATAATTTAGATTATGCTACTATTTAGCACAAAACCAAAGGCCTTAATTTGCATTATTATTCCATTCATAATATGGTCCTCAACTCCATCTCTGAACTTAATCATATCACCTTCCCCCTTGTTGAGTCTTCTCCAGGAATACTGGTCACTTTGCCAGACTTTGTGTATTCCAAGCCTACTCCTTTCAAGTCCTTTTGCTCACGATGTTCCTTCTTCCTGAATCTTCCTCTGTAAATCTGCTGATAATTCTTCCCTCCATTTATTTAGATCTCAGAATAGTATTCCTCAGAAAAGACCTACCTCAGCATTTTATCTTAAATGTTAATCTCCTACACACTATGTCCCCTTACCATGCTTCATTTGCCTGTATGGATTTTGTTAACTGATATATTATAGATGAATACATTTGTTTATTTGAATATGTTTTTTTTCTTTCCCATCAGAATGGAAACTCTCTGAGAGAGGGACCTTGTTTGTCTTGTTTACTGATGAATTATCAATCCTAGAAGAGCAGGCTTTCCATTAAATATTTGCTGAAACTTCAAATGTGTTTGTAGAAGTGCTTAAATAAGAGAAAGTCCTTTTTTGAGTATAAATTACTTGCTAAAAAAAGTTAAGAAATATACAATAGAAATTGCTATGAATGCCAAAAGAAAAACAATATTTATCTACAAGAAAGTTACCTTTGGAGTTTAAAAAAATTTTTCTCATGCATCCATCTACTTCATCATGGAAGATTTTGATTCATTTAACCTAAGGTAAATAAGTGAATTTTTCTTTAAGTTTCACAGGTGAAATTGATGGTTTACCTCAGAAACTCTCCATCAGATAATATCTTTTGCTAAAAGAACACATGTTCAACTTTATTTGGTAATTAATTTTAGAATTTTGGTCAGACATTTAATGTGCAAAGATATTTAATTACTTTGAATTACAACTATCAGTAAAAATATGAAACCTTATAAAGTATTCATAATTATGAACTCTAGTATCATATTGGAGAAATGTTTCTGCAGATTTAACATCATGCGTTTTGATTTTCATTTTATATGGAAATTCATGCCACAGTATATTCATAGCATCTGACAATGAATTTTAATGAATGATTAGAAATATGGATTCAAAAACATTCATTAAAAATGCATGATTATGTTGGAGTGTTATGAAAAGCAGCAAATGTCCAGGCTTACCAGCACATTTTTTTCAGATTTTCAGTTTATTGAACTTTGATAAAGATATCTTATTAGCATAACAGAATAATTTTTTGAGGTTACTGTCAAGTTGCTTGCAGGTAAACTTAAACATCACCACCTTAAGTCCAAAGTCTGGTTTATATGACAAAATATTAACATACACAAATTCTAGTTCATAAGTAAACATTTTGAATAGGGTAGGAAAATAAAATACTTTCTTTTTTTAATCACTTCATGTGATGGAAGAACCTGTGACACTGATTGCAAATCTGTGGGAGGGGCAAAAATATGTTGGAGTAGGAAGGCAAGGTGGAAACCTCCCACACATGCAACAAGGGAGCAACTACAGCAAATGCAACTAAACCTGAAAACTACCTGAAATTGCAGAAAATCGCCTACATCTGGTGAAGAAGAGAAGCCTCCACAGAAATCTGTAAAGTGCCAAAGCAGCAATTAAGCAGGACCCAAGCATTCCCCCTATCGCAGCACACAGGCAGGAGGAAGAGGAACAAAGTGGAGTGGAGAGGGGTTAAGTGCTCAGGAACTCTGCACACTTGGCCCTGGAGATTAGGTCTGGGAACATGAGCCCATACTGCACTGGATTCTGGTGATTAGTGGGGCTGGACACCAGGGACAGTTAGAATACTGTGGGAAGCTGAGACTCCAGCCACTGGTGAAGGACAGGCATGCTCTGCCAATCCTGCTAAGACCCAAAACGAAGGCAGCAGTTTGAAAGATTTTCCAGCAGTGGGAAGGGTGCCAGATGGGCAACAGTTGGACAGAGCTCTCTCTGAAGGAGAAAGGGCAGGTTGACAATACCTCCCCAGCCTTCCTATGGCCCAATAGGTCAGGCAGTCTCAGGAGCGCCAGATGCTCTCTCCTCCTCATTGACTGGAAACCCTGAGAAGCTTCCATGTGTACCACTGGTGCACCAGCCCAGTAGACCCAGAAGTGTCAGACATTACTGCCTGGCAGGTATAGGGAGTCTCTCTCAGCTTCTTCATCCCTATCTCAGCCCAATAGACACCTGCAGGAGCCAGCTCAAAGAGTTATGTCCTCCCTGTGGGTGGCCAAGCTGCATATCTTGCCAATACCAGGGGTCCCTATGCTGCTGCCTCCTTGCCCACATGCCCTACCACCAGGTGACTAGATGCTCAGCATGATGGCCCTGCCTACCCCATTAACCTAGCTGTCCCACCATAACTGCAGGGCAGGCAGATGGCAGCCCTACCAACAATGATCCCAGCATAAGCCACTGCTCTGATCACAAAGGAATGGCTGAAGGAAAATGCCAGCTATAGGGGACTACTGCTGGCAGAGAGACAGAAAGGTGGCCCTGACAATTGCCCAACATAAGCAAATTGGGCTCCACCACAAAGGATAACCAAGGACTGGAGATTAAAAATCTTGAGCTCTGGGCCTACAGCATACCTTCTTCATAAAGCCATTACTCTCTAGACCAGGAAGCATAGTAGATATACCTAATACAAAGGAAGAAACATGGAAACCCACCAGACATCACAACAGAAACTTTACAGTCCAGTAGGGCATGGCATGAAATACTTAATGTACTGAAACAGAAGGACCTTCAACCAAGAATCCTCTACCCAGAAAGATTATCATTCATATTCAAAAGAGAGAACAAACATTTCCCAGATAAACAAAGGCTCAAGAAATTAATAAACACTAAATCAGCATTATAGGATATGGTAAAGGGACTGCTGCAGATGCAAATGTCCCTAAGGCTAAATAGTTTTCACCAGTGAAAATAAACCCACAGTAAAGGTAGTAGACCAGTCAACTACCAAAAAAATATGAAATTCAAACAAAACAAAAGTAATAAAACCAACTGTAAACAGAATCAGTCAAAAGATACACGAAGAGTGCAGATTATGACATCTAATACATAACATATGGAGGAGAAAAAGAAGCACTTACAGATTATGTTTGAAACAGAGCAATTATCAACTTAACATAGACTGTTATATAGTCAGGAAGCTATCCTTGAACCTTATGGTAACCACAAACCTAAAGCCTATGATAAATAAACAAAAAGTTTAAAAAGAGAAATCCAACATTAAAGAAAACCATCAAATAACAACAGAAGGGTATAGTAGAGGAAGAAAGGAACAGAGAGGAGCTATAAAAACAAACAGAGAACAATTAATAAAATTGCAACAAGTACATACCTATCAACAATTACCTTAAACGTAAGTGGACTGAATGCACAAATCAAAAGATGTAGAGTGGTAGAATGGATAAACAAATAAGACCCATCTATGTATTGCTGCCTACAAGAGACTCATTTCAGACCCAAAAACATACACAGACTAAAAGTGAAGGGATGGAAAAGATATTTCATGCAAATAATAGGGAGAAAAAGCAGGAGTAGCAATACTTAGACAAACTAGATTTCAAAACAAAGAAAGTAACAAGAGACAAAGAAGGACATTACATAATGATAAAGGGGCAGCCGAACAAGAGAACCATTATAAGTATATCTATGCACCCAACATAGTAGCACCTAAATATGTAAAACAAATATTAACAGAATTAAAGAGAAAAACACATTGCAACACATATATCTTAGGAGACTTTAACATACCACTCACATCAACACACAGATCAACCACACAGAAATAAGGAAACAGAGGTACTGAACAACACATTAGATCAGATGGACCTAACAGATATCTACAGAACATTCCAGGCAAAAGCATCAGGATACATATTTTTCTCAAGTGTACAGGGAACGTTTTCCAGAATGGATTACATACTGGGCCACAGAAAGAACCTCAATAAATTAAAAAATATTGGAATTGTATCAAGCAGTTTCTTAGACCACAACGGTATGAAACTAGAAATAAATTACGCACAGAAAACAAAAAGCCTACAAACACATAGAGGCTAAACAACATGGTTCTAAATATTCAATGGATCTATGAACAAATTAAAACAGAAATCAGGCAATACATGGAGAGAAATGAAATCAAAAACTCAACAATACAAAACCTGTAGGACACCACAAAGCACTTGTAAGAGGGAAGTACATGGTATTACAGATTTATCTCAAGAAACAAGAATAATCCCCCAGAAAACAGTCTAATCACACAACTAATGAAACTAGGAATAAAAGAACAAATGAAACCCAAAGTTAGTAGAAGGAGGGCCATAACAAAGATCGAGCAGAAATAAATAAAATAGAGTATAAAAATATTTTTAAAAAATCAATGAATCAAATAACAGGCTTTTTGAGAAAATAAAGAAAATAGACAAATCCCTAGACAGTATAACCAAGAAAAAAAAGAGTATACAAGCAAACAAAATCAGAAATGAAAAAGGAATGGTCAAAATGATTAACACAGAAGTACAAAGAATTATTAGAGAATTCTATGAAAAATTGTATGCCAATAAATTGGACAACCTAGAAAAAATGGACAAATTCCTGGAAAAATGAAACCTTCCAAGAATGACTCAGGAAGAAACAGAAAATCTTAACAAATTCCCAACAATTTAATTGAATTGACATTCAAAAACCTCACAGAAAACAAAAGTCCAAAATCAGGTGGCTTCACAGCTAAATTATTTTTTTAATAATTTATTTTGGTATTATTAATCTACAATTACATGTGCAATATTATGGTTATTAAACTACCCCCTTCATCAGGTCCCCCCCACCAACCCCATTTCAGTCACTGTCCATCAGCATAGTGAGATGCTATAGAATCACTACTTGTCTTCTCTGAGTTGAACAGCCATCCCTGTGCCCCCCCAACATTACATCTGCTAGTCCTAATGCCCCCTTTTCCCCCTTATCCCTCCCTTCCCACCCATCTTCCCCAGTCCCTTGCCCTTTCGTAACTATTAGTCCTTTCATGGGTTCTGTGAGTCTGCTGCTCTTTTGTTCCTTCAGTTTTTTTCTTTGTTCTTATACTCCACACATGAGTGAAATCATTTGGTACTTGTCTTTTTCGGCTTGGCTTATTTCACTGAGCATAATATCCTCTAGCTCAATCCATGTTGTTGCAAATGGTAGGATTTGTTTTCTTTTTATGGCTGAATAATATTTCATTGTGTATATGTACCATCTCTTCTTTATCCATTACTCTACTGATGGACACTTAGGTTGCTTCCATTTCTTGGCTATTGTAAATAGGGCTGTGATAAACATAGGGGACCATATATCTTTTTCAAACTGGGCTGCTGCATTCTTAGGGTAAATCCCTAGGAGTGTAATTCCTGGGTCAAATGGTATTTCTATTTTGAGTTTTTTGAGGAACCTCCATACTGCTTTCCACAATGGTTGAACTAATTTGCAGTCCCAACAGCAGTGTAAGAGGGTTCCCTTTTCTCCACATCCTCGCCAACATTCGTTGTTGTTTGTGTTTTGGATGTTGGCCATCCTCACTGGTGTGAGGTGGTATCTCATTGTGGTTTTAATCTGTATTTCTCTGATGATTAGCAATGTGGAGCATCTTTTCATGTGCCTGTTGGCCATCTGAATTTCTTCTTTGGAGAAGTGTCTATTCATGTCCTCTGCACATTTCTTAATTGGATTATTGGCTTTTTGTTTGTTAAGGTGTGTGAGTTCTTTATATATTTTGGATGTCAAACCTTTATCAGATACGTCATTTATGAATATATTCTCCCATAGTGTAGGATGTCTTTTTGTTCTACTGATGGTGTCCTTTGCTGTACAGAAGCTTTTCAGCTTCATATAGTCCCACTTGTTCATTTTTGCTTTTGTTTCTCTTGCCCAGGGAGATATGTTCATCTTGAAGTCACTCATGTTTATGTCCAAGAGATTTTTGCCTATTTTTTTTCTAAAAGTTTTATGGTTTCATGATTTAAATTCAGGTCTTTGATCCACCTTGAGTCTACCTTTGTGTATGGGAATAGAGAGTAGTCCAGTTTCATTCTCTTACATGTAGCTGTCCAGTTTTTCCAACACCAGCTGCTGAAGAGGCTGTCATCTCCACATTGTATATCCAAGGCTCCTTTATCAAATATTAACTGGGTATATATTTGGGTTAATGTTAGGATTTTCTATTCTGTTCTACTGGTCTGTGGGTCTGTTTTTGTGCCAATACCAAATTGTCTTGATTACTGTGGCTTTGTAGTAGAGCTTGAAGTCAGGGAGTGTAATTCCCCCTGTTTTATTCCTCCTTCTCAGGATTGCTTAAGCTGTTTGGGGTCTTTTGTGGTTCCATATGAATTTTTGAATTATTTGTTCCAGTTCACTGAAGAAACCTGTTGGTAGTTTGATGGGGATTGCATTGAATCTGTAGACAGCTTTAGGTACTACAGACATTTTGACAATATTTATTCTTCTTAGCCAAGAGCATGGTATGAATTTCCATATTAGTGTCCCCTCTAATTTCTCTTAGGAGTGTCTTGTAGTTTTCAGACTACAGGTCTTTCACTTCCTTCATTAGGTTTATTCATAGGTGTTTTATTCTTTTGGTTGCAATTGTGAATGGAATTGGTTTTCTGATTTCTCTTTCTGCTGGTTCATCATTAGTGTACAGTAACGCAACAGATTTCTGTGTGTTAATTTTGTATCTTGCAACTTTGCTGAATTCAGATATTTGTTCTAGTAATTTTGGAGTGGAGTTGTTAGGGTTTCTTATGTACAATATCATGTCCTCTGCAAATAGTGACACTTTGACTTCTTCTTTACGAATCTGGATGTCTTGTATGTCTTTGTTTTGTCTGATTGCCATGGCTAGGACCTCCAGTACTATGTTGAATAACAGTGGAGAGAGTGGGCATCCTTGTCTTCTTACCGATCTTAGATGAAAACCTTTCAGCTTCTCGGTGTTAAGTACGATGTTTGCTTGTGGGTTTGTCATATATAGCCTTTATGATGTTCAGGTACTTGCCGTCTATTCCCATTTTGTTGAGAGTTTTAATCATGAATGGATTTTGAATTTTGTCAAATGCTTTTTAAGCATCTATGGAGATGATAATATGGTTTTTGTTCTTCTTTTTGTTGATGTGGTGGACGATGTTGATGGATTTTCCAATGTTGTACCATCCTTGCATCCCTGGGATGAATCCCACTTGATCACGGTGTATGATCCTCTTGATGTATTTTTGAATTCGGTTTGCTAATATTTTGTTGAGTATTTTTGCATCTACATTCATCAAGGATATTGGTCTGTAATTTTCTTTTTGGTGAGGTCTTTGCCCAGTTTTGGTATTAGAGTGATGCCGGCTTCATAGAATGAGTTTGGAAGTATTGCCTCCTCTTCTATTTGTTCGAAAACTTTAAGGAGAATGGATGCTATTTCTTCTCTATATGTCTGGTAGAATTCAGAGGTGAACCCATCTATCCAGGGTTTTTGCTTTTGGGTAGTTTTTTAATTACTGTTTCAATTTCGTTGATGGTGATTGGTCTGTTTAGTTTTTCTGTTTCTTCTTTGGTGAGTTGGAGAAGATTGTAGTTTTCTAAGAAGTTGTCCATTTCTTCTGTGTTTTCCAGCTTGTTAGCATATAGATTCTCATAATATTCTCTTATAATTCTTTGTATTTCTGTGCGGTCCGTCGTGATTTTTCCTTTCTCATTTCTGATTCTGTTTAGGTGTGTAGATTCTCTTTTTCTCTTAATGAGTCTGTCTAGGGGTTTATCTATTTTGTTTATTTTTTCAAAGAACCAGCTCTTGGTTTCATTGATTTTTTCTATTGTTTTATTCTTCTCAATTTTATTTATTTCTTCTCTGATCTTTATTATGTCCCTCCTTCTGGTGACGTTGGGTCTCATTTGTTCTTTTTCTAATTTCAATAATTGTGTCTTAAGACTATTCATTTAGGAATGTTCTTCCTTCTTTAAATAGGCCTGGATTGCAATATACTTTCCTCTTAGAACTGCCTTTGCTACGTCCCACAGAAGTTGTGTCTTTGGGTTGTTGTTGTCATTAGTCTCCATACATTCTTTGATTTCTGTTTTGATTTGGTCTTTAACCCATTGATTAATTAGGAGAATATTGTTATGTCTCCATGTACTTGTGAGCCTTTTTGTTTTCTTTCTAAAATTTATTTCTAGTTTTATACCTTGGTGATCTGAGAAGTTGGATGGTAGAATTTCAATATTTTTTAATTTACTGAGGTTCTTTTTGTGGCCTAGTATGTGGTCTATTCTGGATAATGTTCCTTGTGCACTTGAGAAGAATGTGTATCCTGTTGCTTTTGGGTGTAGAGTTCTGTAGATGTCTATTAGGTCCATCTGTTCTAGTGTGTTGTTCAGTGCCTTTGTGTCTTTACTTATTTTCTATCTGGTTGATCTGTCCTTTGGAGTGAGTGGTGTGTTGAAGTCTCCTAAAATGAATGCATTGCTGTCTATTTCCTCCTTTAATTCTGTTAGTATTTGTTTCACATAAGCTGGTGCTCCTGTGTTGGGTGCATATATATTTATATTGGTTATATATTCTTGTTGGACTAACCCCTTTATGATTGTGTATGTCCTTCTTTGTCTCTTGCTACTTTCTTCGTTTTGAAGTCTATTTTTTCTGATACAAGTACTGCAACACCTGCTTTTTTCTCCTTGTTGTTTGCATGAAATATCTTTTTCCATCCCTTCACTTTTAGTCTGTGTATATCTTTGGGTTTGAGGTGAGTCTCTTGTAAGCCGCATACATGGGTCTTGCTTTTTTATCCATTCTATTATTCTGTGTCTTTTTATTGGTGCATTCAGTCCATTTACATTTAGGGTGATAATTGATAGGTATGTACTTATTGACATTGCTGGCTTTAGATTCCTGGTTACCAAAGGTTCAGGGGTTGCTTTTTTACTCTCTAACAATCTAACTTAACTTTCTTGTTAAGTTATTGTAAACACAGTCTGATGTTTCTTTATTTCTGTCCCTTCTTATTATTCCTCCTCCTTTCTTTATATACTAGGTGTTTTATTCTTTGCCTTTAGTTAGTATTTGGATGGTCTGCTTTCTTTGCCAAGATTTTATTTTCTCTGGTGACATCTTTTTACCCTTAGGAGTGCTTCCCTCTAGAGCAGTTCCTTTAAGATATCCTGTAGAGGTCGTTTATGGGAGGCAAACTCTCTCTACTTTCACTTGTCTGGAAATTGTTTAATCCCTCCATAATATTTAAATGATAATCGTGCTGGATACAATATTCTTGGTTCGAGGCCCTTTTGTTCCTTTCATTGTGTTAAATATATAATGCCATTCTCTTCTGGCCTGTAGGGTTTCTGTTGAGAAGTCTGATGATATTCTGATGGGTTTTCCTCTGTAGGTGATCTTTTTTCTCTCTCTAGCTGCCTTTAATACTCTGTCCTTATCTTTGATCTTTGCCATTTTAATTATTATGTGTCTTTGTGTTGTCTTCCTTGGTACCTTGTGTTGGGAGATCTGTGGGCTTCCGTGGACTGCGAGACTTTCCTTAGCAAGCATGGGGAAGTTTTCAGCAATTATTTCTTCAAGACACTTTCTATCCCTTTTTCTCTCTCTTCTTCCTCTGGTACTCATATAATACGAATATTATTCCATTTAGATGGGTCACACAGCTCTCTTAATATTCTTTCATTCCTAGCAATCCTTTTATCTCTCTGTGCTTCAGCTTCTCTGTATTCCTGTTCTCTGATTTCTATTCCATTAACAGTCTCTTGTATCTCATCCAGTCTGCTGCCTAGCCCATTGATCGCTTGTCTCAATTCTGCATTGTCTTTCCTGACTTCCCTCACTTCCTCCCTCAGCTCTTGCATATTTGTCTGTATATCCATCAGTATGGTTATGACTTTTGTTCTGAATTCTTTTTCAGGAGGGTTGTGCATTTCCATCCCTTCAGATTCCCTCTCTGGTGTTGTCTGGGTCTGTGTGATTTTTGTTTGTACCATATTCCTCTGTCTTTTCATGGCGGTAGAAGTGGTTGCTGGTAGGTGCCACGTATGTCAGCTGGGCTCTTTAAGACTTAAAAAGGAAAAAAAAAAGAAATAAAAGAAAGAAAAGAGAATAAAAGAAAGAAGGAAAAGAAAGAAAAGGAAAGAAAACATAAAGAAAAAAAATACAAAAAAACAAACAAATGCCCACCCGGAGTAGATTCTGTGAGGATCCTGCAGATGGTGCTGTTGCTCCACTATTCTGCAGCTATTGTCATGCTGCTCTGCAAGGCCCTTTGTAGCTCTGGCCCTGGCGGGAACGAATGGGAGGCTGTTGATCTCTGTGGGAAGTCTGAGTTCAGCTACTCTTTCCCAGTCGCCAGCCAAGGGGTCCTAAATTCCCCAGGACTCCCAGCCTGCTGGGCTGAGTGTGCTGGGAAAATCCTGGGCCCTTGTCTCTTTAATACTCTTAAAAAAGAGCACACGCTTTTCTTTTTTTCCAGGCACCGGCTGAGAGGATCCGGGGCATTCTCAAGCTCAGATCCTGTACCCTCTTTCTCTCCAATCTCTGATACACCGTGCAATGTGTGTCAGTGCTCCCGGCACAGATCACCAGGGCTGGTTATTTTGCAGGCCTGTACTTCTACTCCCTCCCGGCTCTGAATCTTCTCTTCCTGCCGGTGTGCTGGGGTGGAGGATTGCTCTAGTCCCGTCAGATCGTGGCTCTGTATCTTACCCACCTCACGGGGTGCCTGAGTCGTCTCAGGTGCAGATGCAGGCTGGGTGCTGTCCTGTATATTCTGGTCTCTCTTTTAGGAATAGTTGTATTTGTTGTATTTTCATAAAAACATATGGTTTTGGGAGGAGATTTCCACCGCCCTGCTCACAACACCATCTTCCCGGAAGTCGATCACAGCTAAATTCTATCAAATATTTAAAGAAGAGCTAATACCCATCCTTCTTAAAGTCTATTAAAAAGTAGAAGAGGAGGGACTATTTCCAAACTCATTCTGTGATTGCAGAATCACTGTAATATCAAAACTCTAATTTTGATAAAGACACTACAAAAAAATTTATACACCAATATACCTGGTGAACATAGATGCAAATATCCTCAAAAAAATATTAATTCATAAAAAAATTCAAAAATACATCTAAAGGTCACCCATCATGACCGAGTGGGATTTATTGTAGGGATATAAAGATGGTATAAAATTCATAAATCAATCAATATCATACACAACATCAACAAACAACGGTTAAAAACCATATGATCATTTCAATAGATGCTGAAAAATCATTTGACAAAATTCAACATCCATTCATGATAGAAACTCTCAACAAAATGGGTATTGAGGGTACATACCTTAACATAATAAAGGCCATATATGACAAACCCACAGCTCACATCATACTTAACAGTGAAAAGCTGGAAGCTTTTCCTCTAAGAACAGGAACAACACAAGGATGTCCACTCTCACCACTTTTATTCAACACAGTACTGGAGGTCCCAGCCATGGCAATGAGACAAGGTAAAGAGAAAAAAGGCAGGAAAATTGGTAAGGAAGAAGTAAAACTCTCATTATTTCCTGATGACATGATATTATACATAGAAAACCCTGAAACTCCACCAAAAAACTATTAGAACTAATAACCAGATTCAGCAACATTGCAGCATAAAAAATTAATACACAGAAATCTGTTGTTTTAGTATATACTAACAATGAGCTAGCAGAAAGAAAAATCAGGAAAACAGTTCCATTTACAATTGCATCAAAAAGAACAAAGTACCTAGGAATAAACCTAACAATGAGGTGAGAGACCTGTACTCTGTAAACTGTAAGAGACATTCATGAATAAATTAAAGAAAGCCAAAAAAAAAAAAAAAGGAAATCTATCCCATGTTCATGAATAGGAAGAGTTAATATTGTCAAAATGGCCATCCTGCCCAAAGCAATTTACAGATTCAGTGAAACCCCTATCAAAATTTGAATCCCATTTTTAAATGAACTATAATAGTTCTGAAACTCATATGAAACCTCCGAAGACCCTGAATAGCCAAAGCAATCCAGAAAAAGAAAGACACAGTTGGCATATTGCACTCCCTGACCTCAAGCTATACTAAAAAAGCAGCAATAATTAAAATAATATAGTTCTGGCACAAGAACAGACCTATAAATCAATGGAACAGAATAGAGATCCTAGATATAAACCCATGCATATATGGTCAATTAATATATGATAAAGGAGCAAGGAGCCATGAATGTACCTTGGAGAAAAGACAGTCTCTTCAATAACAGGCACTGGGAAAACTGGAGAGCTACATGCAAGAGAATGAAACTGGATAACTCTCTAACTCCATACACAAAATTAAACACAAAACTTATCAAAGCCCTGAGTGTAAGATATGAAACCATAAAACTCTTAGGAGAAAACATAGGCAAAAATCTCCTGAACATAAGTATGGGCAATTTTTTTCCTGGACACATCTCCTTGGTCAAGGGAAACAAAATAGAAAATGAACAAATGGGACTCCATCAAACAAAAAAATCTTCTGTGCAGCAAAGAAACCATCAGCAGAACAAAAAGGAAACCTACAGTGTGGGAAAATATATTCATAAACAATTCATCTGATAATGGGTTAACATCTAAAATATATAAAGAACTCATGTACCTCAACACCATAAAAATAAATAACACAATTAAAAAATAAGCAGAGGACCTGAACATACATTTCTCCAAAGAAGAAGTACAGATGGTTAACAGGCACATGAAAAGATAATCCACATTGCTAATCATCAAGGAGATTGAAATAAAAACTACGAGATATCACCTCACACCAGTTAGTATGTCCATTATCCTAAAGACAAGAAAAGCAAATGTTGGCAAAAATGTGGAGGAAATGAAACCCTCCTACACTGTTGGTGGGAAAGAAACTTGGTACAATTCTGTGGAAGGCAGTATGGAGGTTCCTCAATAAACTAAAAATATATATACCATGCAACCAGTAATTTCACTTCTAGGAATATACCTGAAGAGAACAAAATCCCTGATAAGAAAAGGTATATGTACCCCTATGTTTATCAGTGCATTATTTACAATATCCAAGATGTGGAATCAACCTAAGAATCTATCAACAGATGAATGGATAACAAAGAAGTGGTATATAAAAACAGTGGAATATTATTCAGCCATTAAAAAAAGAAATCCTTCCATTTGCAGTAACATGGATGGATCTAGAGGGTATTATGTTAAGTGAAATAAGCCAGGCATAGAGAAACAAATACCATATGAATTCACTTATTTAGTGGAATATAAAAACAAAGCAAAACAGAAGTAACAAATAGTAGTAGTTTCATAGACACTGAAAAGTGACTAGTGGTTACCATGGGAGAGGGATTAGGAAGGGTGGGTAAGGAGGGGAAAGGGATAAAGGGACACAGAATTCTCAATCTTAACATAAGTTGGTCATGGGGATACTAGTACAGCATGGAAAATATAGCCAAATGATTCTGTAACATCTTCTTATGTTGACAGATAGTAATGGCAGTAATGGGAGTGAGGTTTTAATAATAGGGGTAACTATTGAACCACTGTGTAGTATACTTGTAACCAATGTAAGATTGTATATCAACCATACTCCACAAAAAACAGAAACCTGTGGAAAACTGGCTGAGGTATGGGGTAACTCAACATAACCTCTGAATTGGTTTGTCTTTCTTTTCCTTCTGCTATGAACAGGGACACTCAGATGCTCTATAGAGAGTGAAGTGATGTCTGCATTCCGTACATAATTAGATAATACAGATGAAGCCCTATGAAGGCGCAAACAAGATGGAGTTCCACAACATTGAAGAATTAAACTGATAGACAACCAATGCCAAAGTTTGGTTGGCTTCCGATTAGAAAGCAAATAGAATGGGTGGGGGTTTTTAGGGTTCAGTGCTTGGTCTACATAGCCTTTATCTCATAGTAGTCTGAAAAGAGACACAAACCCATGACCCTTCTTTTCTTGCTATCTTTCTTCATTTCCATATCTTAGAAAAGAGTGAAAAGTCTACAAAAAAATAAATGGATAAAAACTGGTTAGACATCTTTCTATGTTGACAAATAGTAACTGTACTAGTTGGGGTGAGGATTTAATAATGTATGTAACTGTTGAACCCCTGTGTTTTATACTTGAAACCAATATAATATTGTACATAAATTATATTTCAATTGAAATAATGGGATAGAAATTTTCTCTACTCCTTGATATAAAAATCTACACATATGCAAATCTACCTGAATTTAACTGAAACTGCATATTCAGTATGCAGTTTGACGTTCAGTAACAAGTAAATGATTACTATTGATGGGTTCCCATTAAACATTCAGATTTAGGAATATACAGTGAGAAACAGGCATATTTAATAACAAAAGCAGGATATAATAATGTATAGTAGGAATTAATTTTGTCTAACATCATCAAGGAAGATTGCATAGGTGTGGGGTAAATGGAAGTTTTCACCTAGAATTTCCCACTTGTCCTTAGTCCACTTACATACCAATGGATGTTTACCACAGCAGAACCTACAGTCCATCCAGGGCAAGGGATGGAGAGAAAATGTCCATTCTCTCCTCCCTTCCATTCCTGGTACCTAAGTAGTCTGGTGCCTGTCAGTCACTATGGACCCCCCATGGAATTCTTGCAGGAAGGGGCAGGCAGGGTGGGAAGAGCACTCCCGGGGCCAGAGGGGACAGCTGGAGTGCAGGCTGGCTATGAACCTGAGTGAGCCGTGAGCAGTAACAACTCTTCCAACCTGCCACCCCCTTGTCCTCCTCTGTTTCACTGGATTTAGAGGAAACTTGCCTCAGGCAGGGAAGCCCCTTACTCCCAGAGCTACAGTAGGAAATAAGAGTTTTAAAATACCAAATTATTCAGAATGTTTTTCTGTCTGTTGTGGGGTTTTATTTTAACTTTCTTTTTTATATTTTATGTGCTTCAAGATCTAGCTGTCTGGATCCTTCAAAAGGTATCCGGGGTCTACCCTTGTAGTGCTTGCTTCCTTAGAAAGATGTTAGCATGTTTCCTGAGGCTCTATGTAAAATGCTTCCCCTCTTAAGAATGAAAGCTTTTTCTTAGTTCAAGGTGGTTTTTTTTGTTTTGTTTTGTTTTGTTTTACTAAAGGATAAAAAACTTTTGCAGACTTTTCCACATAACAGTCCCAAACCTAGCGAAGAATTTGAGACCTAATAAGAGACAAATATCTTTCCCAGTGATATTAAACTCACTATAAGTAAAAGTTTCCCCTTTTATCAAGTATCTTAATTCAGTGATATGACATTCAGATTCTATCCAAATTCACATAATAGGTAAGGGAGTCAATTGTGAGATGTTTACTTTTATAACCAAGCTAACTTTCTCCCAAAGAATAATTTTTAGGTGGTGATCTCTTAATTTTACATACAGTTCTAAGTTGAGAACAAATATCATGCAAATGTACTAATTAGTAAAGCCTCTTCTGTATTCTGTACTAGGAGTCAGAGGGAATTTTATAAAGCAAGATAAGCATAGTAGGTAGGGTTTTAAATTATCCACATTCATGAGTTAATAGATTTTCACAGCAACTAATCTTCACAATGTATCTATCTGAACATTAGTTATACAAAGAACACTTGGCAGGGTTTTTCATTTTAGGGTGTGATATCTAAATGCTGGCAACAAATGTTTTAGTAGTTAATGCTTTAAGAATTAAAGCGTGTATATCAGTCTGAAATATAACTACTTTTTCTAACTTCATCTAAATAATGTCATGTAAAAAGAAATAAGACTTAATAGGTTAACAATATTTTAAATCCACTAGAATTAATGGAGTGGAAAAAAAATAAAAGAAGAAGAAAATGACTTGGAGAGTCAGCAAAAGAAAAATCCTCAGGCTTCCAGAGATTAAAGTGAATTGGGAAGCTATTGTGGCACCTCTTTTATTGAATTTAAATGACTTATTTCTTCATGCATACTGAATATAATGACATGTTACAAAATGGAATTTTAAAATAATACCAAATTTTATAAAGTAAGTCAGTAATTTTAAGATGCTTAACTTCTATGTGAAATTACAAATACTTTGAAATTCTTTTCTTCTTGTGACTAAAGAGAGACAAAGACTGAACTTCTTTTATTAATTGATTCAGCCAGTACTTATTAAACATCCACTATGTCAAAGTTGTTACATATTCCGAAAGCTGCCCGTATAATAATGCATGATATATATAATACATTAAACATACAAAAGGTGCTTCTAAACGAAAATGAAAAATACTTTGGTAATTAGAAATAAGAACTGTACAGGATATCTCTAAATTGTGGAATTAGTATACATATTATTGTCTTATTAGGTAAAAACCATGATGTTAATTTATCAAGTTAGTAGTCATGCATTAGTAAAGTAGTATAACAAGCCATAAAAAGTCATGGCTTGCTATACATTGACTGAAATGAGACACAACCTCTATTTCTATTGCACTGCCCTGCAATAGAAATCAATACATAAATCTATCATATGGAGATTCAATATTTCATGTGTAAAAATTATTTAATTTGTCTGCAGTGTATCCAAAAGCTAATAGATTTTCATAATCACTGTTATTTGTTTTAATAAACCTTTCTAAAAGTTTGAAATAAATTTATATTTATAGAAAAGTTGCGTAGATAGAGATTTTCCATATACACTTCATCAGGTTTCCATTAATGTTAACATAACCAGGGTACATTTGTCAAACCAATAAATTATCATTTGCACATTACTATTAAGTGAACTACAGACATTCTGGGGATTTCGTTATTTTTTCCATCAATGCCCTTTTTCTGTTTCTGGATCCCATCCTGGTGTCATGTTGGGTCTCAGTTATAGGACTCCTTAGTCTCCTTATTTGTGAGTTTCTCAGTATTTGATTTTCATGACCTTGACAGTTTGGAAGTGTGCCGGTATAACATGCATTTTATAACGTCCTATTTTGCAGGTTTATCTGGTGTTTTCCCCATAATTGGCCTGGGGTTATGGTTTATGGAGAAGAATGCCGCAAAAGTCAAAAACCTTTCTCATCACATCAAGGGTATGAGATATCCACACAATATTATCGATGCTGTTAAGCTTGATCCCTTAGTTAAGGGAGGTTTCTCCATTGAAAAGTCACTATTTTTTGCCTTTTCATATTTTATTTTTGGAAGTGAGTCAGCAGTCCAGTCCACACATATGGAGGAGAATAGAATAAGCACCACCCATGAAAGGTGGAGTATCTAGATATTTGGAAATCTTCTAATAGCGAGAAGCCAGGCTTTCACTTTCTATCATTCATTACTTATTTTTTAGACCTTTGTATACATATAAAGGGTTTTGGAATTGTTAACATACACTTCTGTGGGAAAGAAATTCACCGAACAACTACTATGCTTATGCACAGTTTTTTTTGCTGTCAACCTTAATGTCTTCAGTCAAAACACTGCTTTGCAACATTACTCAGGGCAGTTCAGGTCACTCATTTTTCGCTTCACCTGCTGTAGGAAGATATTAGACATTTGTAATACAGTTAGGTTTATTTTTCATAGTTTGTATGCCATCATGAGACCTCCTCCATCCTAGTAGATTCTTTTTTTTGCAAATTTTCATACATCAAAGTTCACACTTTGTGAAAAACATTTCCCTGAGTTTGCACAATTACATGAAATGATGTATCCAATGCTTGAAACATTCTCTGAATATACAACCCCTTTGTCATCAGACCACATTCTGCTCCTCCAACCCTTGGCAACCACTGACCTCTTCCTGTTCCTATAGGTTTGCCTTTCTGGAATATTGTATAAATGGAATATTACAACAAATAGCCTTTTGGGTTCTGGTTTCTTTCACTTGGTAAAATACATTTAGATTCAGCTGTGCTTTTGAATTATCAATATATTTTCCTTTTTATTGTTTGATAGATATTCCACCATACAGAGCTACCAGTTTGTTTATCTCTTTCCCTGTTGACAGACATCTTGGTTGCTTCCAGTTTGGGGCAGTTCTGAATAAAGCTGCCATGAACATTTGTGTGCAGGTGTTTGTGTGAACATGATTTTTCAATTTATTGGAATAATTATCTATGCACAGGATTGCTGGGTCTATGATGAAGTGCTTACAAATTTCCAAACTGTCTTTAAAAGTATCTAATCTATTTGGTATTCCCACCAGCAATGGATGAGATTTCCTTCTGCTCTGCACTTATTTCTCTTTTTAAAAATTATTTTCAACACCAAGATTCCACAATATTAATATAATTCAAGAACTCAGCATGTTTGTCATTTGCTAATAATACTAGGAATATTACTAATATTATTATCCTTTATTGACTGGTTACTATGTAATAGCCACCTTTTTCAGTCCTGAGATGACACAAATTTAAAGAATAATTGTGAAAATTACACAAATTATGTAATTTAATCTCAAAACAACTCTACAAATGGATGTCAGAATTATTAATATTGTTATTATTATCCACATTTTACAGGTAAAACATATGAAACACAGACCCATGAGACAGCCTGTCATTACAAAACTAACAAGTGGTAGAGTCAAAATTCAATTATAACTTCATAAATAATAAAGCTATCTGGTGTTATCAGCTTAACTCCAAGATTGTTTTAGAAATATCATATTCACAATATCTCCACAAACTATTAATGAAGTTAGGAGTCTACAGGACTTAGAACAACAATAGAGAACAGTAGTTAAGCCAGTTAAGATAGTGGTTAAAAAAAAATTAGAAATATGTCTAAGTGTCTTTCCTGGTGCTGTATTTAAGAGCTTTGCAAACTGGAAAACTATATAATCTCTCTCTACCTCTGTTTCTACACTGGAAAACAGACTTAGTAATGGTATTATCTCATAATGTCTATAGAACAATACCTCAAACTTGGTAGTGCATAATAAATTTCAACTCTTAACATCAGTATTTGTTACTAACTCTGTAATTGATATCATAGAGGGAAGTATAATTAATATATGATACTCATATTTCTTTTAAATATTCTTACTAAATTTATATTTGAGTATTACCAAGATAGGGCAGAAATGTAGTTACTCTCAAAATATATTTCTCTATTTCTCATCTCATATTTGGGAAAACTCATGGTATTTTCCCATTAAAAGTGGATAAAATTATAAGTTCTCTTTTTAAACACTGTTGTTTTTCTAAGACACAATATTTGTGAGGTTCACAACTTGATACCTGCCTTTCAAAAATGGAAGATAGAGAGGCAAGCATTTTTTTGTTTATTTGTTGCAGCAGTATATTAATTACCCTTCCTTAGGTACATATTGCAAGTTTTATAAAAAGCTGGGGGGCAGAGAATGCTGATGCAATATGATGCTGCTTTGTTTTGAAATACTAATTTTTTTGGAGTTTAACTTCACCTTTGTGTCTTTTGTTTGACACATGCAATCCAAGTTAAACTTGTAAAAAACTATAAATTAAGAATACTGACATTTACATGAAAGTAAAAAAATTGTTATAGATTCAGGAGTCTATGACATGAAGGCAGGTGACACTTCAAATAGCATAGTCCAAGTTCTATTAAACCTAGAAATCATACTTTTGAATTATATGACTGTCACATTATTTGATTTTATAATAGATGTTTTAGTAATATCACATAGATAACAGAATATCTGTTATCAAATAGAAATGTTCAGGTGGTATTATGAACCCCATAATAAGAACTGAAAACTATGATGATACCCAAATTAATAGAAACTTATGTTGTGAAAAAATACATATCAGAAATAAAAGTCCTAAAGGTTAACATGAACTAAAAACTGTTGTCTTACTCCAGCTACCTTCATCTACAGGTCCTCAGACATTTATAGGATATATATATGATGACTTTTCAGAATCTATAATATATTCATCCCTAGGCACACTGGAGCATCTGCTCTTTACTTGGGGTTTGATTCTTTACTTAAGTTAGTTAATCTGCTGAACATGCACTTCTTTGGTATCTCATTAATTTTAACTAGATTTTGTTGAGTTGTGGAAGATTGTCATAGTTCAGAAATTATAAATAACACCAGTGATCAAGTTATACTGTAGACATTCAAACTTCATTATCCTAGAGTTTTTGCCTGTCATTTTCTCCTCTAGTCAGATTCAATTACCTGCCAGTCTAAAGAACTATTTGGAAAGACTTCTGTGTTCCTCTTGAATAAACATCCTTATGATAAATGTAGCAAAAAAGTTAAAAAGTAATCTCATCATATACATGCATATAATTATAACTTCCCACCATATTTGTTTCTCAACTTCCCTAGAATACCCTGGAGTTTACTGAAGGAAATTATGCAAAAATACATAATAATTGTGTAAGTGTAGCTAATCCTCTCATTTATTTATTTTGAAAGTATAACTCGGGGAGTAAAATTAGGTTTTGACCTAGACGTTAGTTCTTTGTGCCCTTTTTAGCCCATGCCAGCTCCAAGAAAGAGAGTCAATAGGCAATTTCATTCTAATTTATTTCTCTGCCTCCAGTTTCACCCTGATATATTTTCCAATATTTCACATTAATTCAAATGTGTTTTTTCCAGGATAATAAATTTGAAAAAAAATCTAGGTAGTGTCATGTCACGTCATGATTAAAATAATTTCCAGTCAACCATGAATAAGCTTACCATGAAGTCATTACAGAATTTCTGACAGTGTCCATAATTAAGGCTATGGGTACATATAAATCGTTTGCTCTTATGCTCACTCTAAATTTGAGAAGCTGATTTAAAAACTAAATATATTCTAAAGTTTCTAATTCCTCAACATTTTTCTGTCAATAGTATAGACTGATAGCTACAAGACTCCCTAAATTACAATACAGAGCTAAGCTGCATTTTCTACAAATGTTTCCATGCTGGTTTGTTTTCAGCAACTTCAGCTACTGCTAAACTGTGAGTTAGTGTTTTATGCATTATTCCCTTTTGTTCTTGTTAATGCAAACAGTATTGCAATAGAGTATGCTGTACATTTAATAAAAAGTTTAAACAAAATATGAGCAATTATCAATTTGAGATACATGAATGTAGATTATCCTTACACAAATCTAGAATTTTTCATGGATCCCCAACTGACACACTGACTGTATTTCTAAAGATGCAACATTTCCTTTTTGGAAGAGGAAATTAGTTTTTCCATAGAAATGCAGTAGTAATTATACTGCTCGGTTTCCTAGGCTGTAGTTTAAACTGTGTCAGATAAATTATTGTGGCCAGGGATAACATTCTATCATCTGATCATTGTTGTTCTACCTGGGTATTAAGGTTTCAAAAATATACTGTGACCTTTCTTTTCTTCTCTCCTCTATCTAATATTCTGGATCCCATCTATCCAACCCTTACCTATACATTTGAAAAAAGTAAATACACACACACACACACACACACTGAGAAAAGATACATTTTAGGAAATTGGTTCATGCATTGTGGAGGTTTGACAAGTCCAAAAACACAAATGAATAAATCTGATGGGGCAGACAAGCAGGCATGAAACTCAGGGAAGAACTTCAGTTCAAGTCCAAAGGCAGTCTGCAGACAGAATTCTTTCTCATTCAGAGGAGGTCAGTAATTTTCTATTACGGCTTTCAGCTGATTCTATAACCACTCCCCCTCTCCACATTATCATAAAGGGTACTTTACTTTGCTCAAAGTCCACAGAGAAAATGTTAATCTCATCCAGAAATCATCTTCACAGAAACATCCAGAATGATGTTTGATCAAATAACTTAGCACCAAAACCCTAAAGACACCACTCCAAAACTACTAGAACTAATATCTGAATTCAGCAAAGTTGCAGGATACAAAATTAACACACAGAAATCTGTTGCTTTCCTATAGACAAACGATGAACTAACAGAAAGAGAAATCAGAAAAACAATTCCATTCACAATTGCATCAAAAAGAATAAAATACCTAGGAATAAACCTAATGAAGGAAGTGAAAGACCTGTACTCTGAAAACTACAAGACACTCCTAAGAGAAATTAAAGAGGACACTAACAAATGGAAATGCATCCCATGCTCTTTGCTAGGAAGAAGAAATATTGTCAAAATGGCTATACTACCTAAAGCAATCTACAGATTCAATGCACTCCCTATCAAACTACCAAAGCTTTCTTCAATGAACTGGAACAAATAATTCTAAAATTCATATGGAACCACAAAAGACCCTGAACAGCCAAAGCAATCCTGAGAAGGAGGAATAAAACAGGGGGAATTATGCTCCCTGACTTCAAGCTCTACTACAAAGCCACAGTAATCAAGACAATTTGGTATTGGCACAAAAACAGACCCACAGACCAGTGGAACAGAATAGAAAATCCAAACATTAACCCAAACATATACAGTCAATTAATATTTGATAAAGGAGCCTTGGATATACAATGGGGAGATGACAGTCTCTTCAGCAGCTTGTGTTGGAAAAACTAGATAGCTACATGTAAGAGAATGAAACTGGACTACTCTCTAGCCCCATACACAAAGGTAAACTCAAGGTGGATCAAAGACCTGAATGTAAGTCATGAAACCATAAAACTCTTAGAAAAAAAACATAGGCAAAAATCTCTTAGATATAAACATGAGCGACTTCTTCATGAACATATCTCCCCAGGCAAGGGAAACACAAGCAAAAATGAACAAGTGGGACTATATCAAGTGGAAAAGCTTCTGTACAGCAAAGGACACCATCAGTAGAACAAAAAGACATCCTACAGTATGGGAGAATATATTCATAAATGACGTATCTGATAAGGGGTTGACATCCAAAATATATAAGGAACTCACGCTCCTCAACAAACAAAAAGCAAATAATCCAATTAAGAAATGGGCAGAGGTCATGAATAGATACTTCTTCAAAGAAGAATTTCAGATGGCCAACAGGCACATGAAAAGATGCTCCACATCGCTAATCATCAGAGAAATGCAGATTAAAACCACAATGAGATATCACCTCACACCAGTGAGGATGGCCAACATCCAAAACACAAACAACAACAAATGTTGGCGAGGATGTGGAGAAAAGGGAACCCTCCTACACTGCTGGTGGGACTGCAAATTAGTTCAACCATTGTGGAAAGCAGTATGGAGGTTCCTCAAAAATCTCAAAATAGAAATACCATTTGACCCAGGAATTCCACTCCTAAGAATTTACGCTAAGAATGCAGCAGCCCAATTTGAAAAAGACAGATGCACCCTATGTTTATCTCAGCACTATATATAATAGCCAAGAAATGGAAGCAACCTAAGTGTCCATCAGTAGATGAATGGATAAAGAAGAGGTGGTACATACACAAAATGGAATATTATTCAGCCACAAGAAGAAAGCAAATCCTACCATTTGCAACAACATGGATGGAGCTAGAGGGTATTATGCTCAGTGAAATAAGCCAAGCCGAAAAAGACAAGTATCAAATGATTTCACTCATATGTGGAGTGTAGGAACAAAGAAAAAAACTGAAGGAACAAAACAGCAGAAGACTCACAGAACCCAAGAATGGACTAATAGTTACCAAAGGGAAAGGTACTGGGGAAGATGGGTGGGAAGGGAGGGATAAGATGGAAAAAGGGGCATTACGTTTAGCAGATGTAATGTTGGGGGGGCACAGGGAGGGCTGTACAACTCAGAGAAGACAAGTAGTGATTCTATAGCATCTCACTACGCTGATGGACAGTGACTGTAATGGGGTTGGTGGGGGGGACCTGATGAAGGGGGTAGTTTAATAATCATAATATTGCACGTGTAACTGTAGATTAATGATACCAAAATAAATTATAAAAAAAAACAAATAACTTAGCACCACGGCCTAGCCAAGTTTATTTTTAAAACTGGAATTTGTTTATGCTTATGATGTAGAACATACCCACAGATAGTGACCCAGAATATACTCGTTGATCTTGATTGGCCACTGGGATCTCAGGATTGAATGACTTTGTGATGCTGAGATTGAGAATTCTAATTTCTCCTTTTAAGTAAATTTTACCCTGAAGGTAATGATAGCCTGCATAATGAGGTAAGGGTTGAAAAATGCATTCAGAGAAGAAGGCAATAATTTTGCTGTGCAATATTTCTGTAATGACTGTTAGCAATACCTACCCCAGTGAAGATACAATCATCAGTATATATAATAATCATCAGTATTATAAACATATAATCATCACTATAGATAAATAGCTATTGGATACAATTGCCTCTGTAATGCTCACATCCTCAACATATTATTGATGGATATTTTAAAATGCATATCTTTTACAATCTGGCCTCCAGAAAATAAGATTTGGACATTAACATCTAGGTGTAACATCAGTGAAGATATTTGAATGAAAAGGTTCAATTAAAATACACTGCGCAATTTTTAAGTGTTTTCTTTAAGATGAATATACATCAGTCTAGGCAAAACTGAGAAAAAATCATTTTGATAATTGTTTTTAATCCCTCTTTTGTGTTTCTTTGCCTTCTTCACCCCAAGTTTTAGGCACTTAGTGTGTTCACAGTCTCTCTCTTCCACTAAACATTATTTTCTAGGAAAAGCTTTTTGAAGGATAGGATGCCTAAGCAAAACCATGAACCGTGGAACTGGAAGTTAACCAGGCACAGATGGTGAGAAGGCATTTAAACCCAGGGAACAGCATGTGCAAAGGCACAGAGGTGTGAGAAAGCATGACCTGTCAGGAAAATGTCATGAGTCAGCCTGTCACACCTAAAATAAAAAAGAAGAAAGAAATAGGCTTACCTTCATGGGAGAGTTAATGACTATATAACTGACAGCAAGGGACACAGCTGTAGTAGACTACACTGAAAGTTGAAATTCTACAAGTATTCATGCTGCTGTTGGTATTGTTATTTTGTTTGTGATTATATAATTTGGAAGCAGGGAGTGGTTTTATATGTGCATCATCTTGTTATTGCTCTGAGGAAGTGATTTAAGTGGCCTTAAATATATGCACAAGTCTGTGGTGGACATGTTTCTAAACCCAACCTGCATTACAAGGTAATTTCTAATTTCTTTGAATATAGAGAAAAATAAATTTATTTGTTTTCTTGAAACATCGTGCCAGTCTACAAGTGCTCTCCCCTAACTCCTGCCAATGTGTACAAAACTTCTGGAGATCTAATCAGTCATTCATTAGTTTACTGACTAAATAAACAATTGTCTAATATTTAAAAGAAGCAGCGCTGGGAACAGTTTTCCTGTTGAGCATATAGTGCTCACTCAACAAGAAATAAAAGGCCCAACCACATGGGATTTATATTTTAATGGCTCAAATTACAGTGTTCGTGACTGAGATGTCTGTCCCCATTCCTTCAGGTCTGGAAAGTTTGCTACTGCTTCTGTGTTGTGTGCAGGACCCAAGAATCTTTCCCCTCCTTGGAACCCTCTCTTAAAATAGTGTTGTGTGTTCCCATTGCTGACAGAGTCAACAAAGACAGTATTTCTCTCCTTCATTTCATGACACCATTCCTCCTCGACATGAGCTCATCAGAGGTACCCTTCATCTTTTCCTCTATGTTGGCACTCCACATAATCGAATCAGTTTAGGTTTTAACAAAAGAGGGAGAAATTTTTATCTAAGGTGGCTTCCTCTTCTCAAACTTACTAAAACCACCAACGTTGGAAATAACAAAGGTCCTCTACCTGGCAAAGGAAAAATATATAAGCTATTATGAAAATGAATACTCTGCAAAGTTAGCCTGCCATAAATGGAAGACTGATAACTACTTCTTACTTTTAGAGCAGTCTTGACCTGAGCTGTTGTAATTCCATATTATCAATTTTTGTTCTAGTGGAATAACATTCTAGTCAGTAAAAGGAAAAGGTCAGCAATTAGGGAGGCAAGATGGGACTGATGTGAATGGTGGGAGGAAGTGGCACTTGCCCTTATTTGTGGAGGCCTGCCAGCCTTGGTGGGCTGTGACAGTAACCACTCTTATGGTCATGGCGGAGTTCAGGCTTGTTGTAGATGGCTCTAGAGAGCTTTGAAACATCTGGGACTGGGTGGATACAAAACTGGGAGAGATATTAGTGAGACCACCGAGGATCTACCATATGAGCATCTCCTTGGGAGTTCTAGCACTTACTTGTAAAGACAACAACTGATGAAATAATACTAGCTAACATTTCACAGCACTACTGGGTGCTAAGCACTGTTCGGACGACTTCACATACACGAATTTAATTCTCAAGATAACTTTGTGAGGCAGCTACTGTTATTATGTCTAATTTTCAGAGGAAGGGGAAAAAGTACAAATAAGTAAGTATTCTATAATATGGTTAGCAAATGACAGATTCAGTAGTCATTCAAACCCAGCAGTGTGGTTCAAGAATAAATGCTTTTTCTTCTTTGTACAGCAAAGGACACCATCAACAGAACAAAAAGGAAACCTACAGTAGGGGAGAACATATTCATAAATGATTTATCTCATAAGGGGTTAACATCCAAAACATATAAAGAACTCATACACCTCAACATAAAAAAAAAACCCAAATAAACCAATTAAAAAATGGGTGGAGGACCTGAACAGACATTTCTCCAAAGAAAAAATAGAGATGGTCAACAGGCATATGAAAAGATGCTCCACATTGCTGATCATCAGGGAAATGCAAATCAAAGCCACAGTTAGATATCACTCACACCAGTCAGAATGGCCACTATGCAAAAGATAAGAAATAACCAGTGTTGGCGAGGAAGTGGAGAAAATGTAACCCTCCTACACTGTTGGTGGGAATGTAAATTGGTGGAGCCACTATGGAAAGCAGTATGGGGGTTCCTCAAAAAACTAAAAATAGAAATACCATATGACTCAGTAATTCCACTTCCAAGAATTTACCCAAAGAAACAAAATCACTGACTGAAAAAGATATATGCACCCCTATGTTTACCACCATATTCTTTACAATAGCCAAGTTTTGGAAGCAACCTAAGTGTCCATCAGCAGATGAATGGATAAGGAAGAGGTGAAACACACTTAATATAAGTATTATTCATCCATGATAAAAGATATTCTGTCATTTACAACAACATGGGTGGATCTAGAGGGTATTTTGCTAAGTGAAATAAGTCAGCCAGAGAAAGACAAATATCATATGATCTCACTTGTGGAATATCAAAAAAAAAAAGAACAAATATCAGTAGATTTATAGACACTGAGAAGTTATTGGTGGTTACCATGAGAGAGGGATTGGGGTGGGTAGTTGGGGAAAGTGAGGGGGATAAAGGGGCACAAAAAGATTCAATCATAATATAAGTTGGTCACAGGGATGGTAGTACAGCATGGAGAATACAGCCAATGGTTCTGTAACATCTTCATATGTTGACAAATAGTAACTTCACTAGTGGGGGTGAGGATTTAATAATGTGAGTAACTACTGAACCACTGTGTTGTTTACTTGAAACCAATATAAGATTGTATATCAATGATACTTCAATTTAAAAAAATAGATGCTTTTAAGCACTAGACTGAATGGAGAGAAAAGCACCTTGAGATTCATAGCTTGGTAATAATAAAGAGAAAAACAGACCCTGAAAGCTACGAGTTAGTCAGGTACTCATAAATATGGTGTTCTTTTTGTTAAACATAGGCAATTTTACAGAATATGAATATCAGATAATAATTCTGTGACCATGATGGATGCAAACAAAGTAAGACTTTCTCTAATACTCTCAGAAGAGACTAAATATGAGAAATCTCTAAGTTGCAAAAATGACCAAACATACCCACACCCCTAGGCTAATGGGGTGAGTACTGCTTCTTTACTGATTGCAGCTTTGCTTCAGTTCAGGCTTCCTTCCTTCTAGGCAAGATTTATTAGGAATCAACAACCCCTACTCGTGAAAGCATCCAATCAGAGCAAAAGCCTGCTTCCTTAGAGTGATCCTAAGTTGACCTTACCTAAGAGAGTTTTATAACAGGTTTTTTTCTAACACCCTCACACTGAGACATTTCAGGATGTGTTTTTACTCTTGTAAAAATCATCAAACCCAGTATGTTTAATGACATGTATATTCCTGGTGGTGTTTGTCTGGAGGGAATTGATAGTAACTTAAAATTGTTATTTTGGCATTCCAAATGAATGCATTTGATACTAACTAGTGAAGTGGAATAGAGTGGTTACACAGAAACGTAAAAGAGTAAGAGAAGAAATAAGTGAAAAGAAGAGAAAAACATAAAAAGAGGAAAGAAGGAGAAGAGAGAAGAGAGAGAGAGAGAGAAAAAGAGAGAGCGCACAATTCCTCAGGCTCCATCTATGGCTTAGGGGCTGGAGAAAAATTATTTTGTTGATTATAGACTTTACAAACCATTGTTTCCCCAAACGTAATGTTGATAATTATATATTATATAACTTGACTTTAAGGCAGGATGCTATCTCTTCCAGTGATATACTTTAACATTTCTTCTAAATTGTAAAGTGAGACTTTCAACAAGCAGATAAAGGGGTAGGAGTTGGGTGCATTATGTTTTTTTCTGGAGCCACTCAAAAGTCACACAGAGTCAACTCTGCAAGCTCATTAAGCAAGCCTTAAGCAGTAAAATTCAAATATTAAATAAATATAATTTCAAAAATATATATTTTTTATCTATGTTATAAATTGTGTAAGGAAACATTATTTCAAAGGTGGTTTACAAGATATAAGAGTTCAGAATTTCACTTTCAAACAATATATATACTATTTCCCAGTGAAATTATGTTGGAAATATCTTAGTTATAGCTTAAGGTTAAAGCATGAAAAAGGTGAATCATTATTAACATGCATAAATTATATATACACTATTACTTTCACTGTATGTGTCTTATTGCGGTCCTAGAAAGCATATGTCAAAAAAGTTCACAGTTGCTCATTCTTCCTCAAAAAACATTGTTTAGCCACAGATCTTTCCTGAGAGAAATGACCATGGGGTGGTCTAGCCCAGCTTTCTCCAGCAATGAGATCATCAGGTCTGCTCACTGTCACCTTAGATAAATGTCAGACTAAAATATTGCATGTTTATTTTAAGAGGTGAAATGTGCAAAGTATTGCCCTTTGTTCTTCCTGTTCAATAGAGAGCAGAAAGTGCACTGAACTTATCTGAAAAGACATGCTGATTACTGACATTATCTGTTTCAGCACAAAACACTCCAATTGTATCTTAGCTTTGAATGTGAAATCTGCTAAAAATAGCTCACCTGAGCTGGAAAATAAAAGAAAACAAAACAAAATAAACATGAGAGACCAGCTCCTCTTTCCCTCTGTAATATTTGAGGGAAACAGGTTCCGGGGAAGGCAAATGAGACCCTTCTCTACTTACGCCCGTGCAGAGATTTAGAGGCAGAATGAGAAACAGAATTTTGTTCTAACTTTTAATTCAGTGCTTCTGACATTTGTGTGTATCTAGGTGTGTGTGTGCCTGCACTGGCCCATGTGTGTGTATTTGGGTTGGATTTTTAAACAAAGTAATTTAATATGCCTGAATTACAGATAGTTCCTACAGTATATGATACATATTAGAAATGCAAAATTGCCAATGGTAGTTATAAATTATATCCATTTATATGATTAGGAAAATGTAGACCTAGAAACATAGATTCAATTAAAAAATGTATGTAAAGACAGAAAATATGATGTGTACCTAAAGAATTTATCTTTTGAGCAATGGTTTATTCTGAGTAAATAAAAGAGGAGTTGAACGAATGTAGGTGGTTAATTGAGATTTAGCAAAGATTTGTAATATACTTTCATTTTAACTAAAGTAGATCTTTTATTTATAATCAGTTTAATACAAAAAAATGCATTGTAAGCAATATTTAAATGCTCCTGTTTTTCAGTACAGATGGTATGAAATTCAAATTTAATTTTAAATAATAGATTTTCAGAAAACTATAGAAAAGTCAGTTGGCAATCTCTTTCATTCTTCTTTTAAAAGTCATATTATTTTTCTCTGCTTTGAGTTTTTCCTATTATCTCTGATTGTGTCTCTCTGAATTTCATAAAGTCATGATTAACTTTGTAATATTTAACTATTTTATATTTCATCTTTTTTCATATTTTTCATGCTAGGAATCAACAGAATATCTTCAGCTCTGTGGCTGATTTCTTCCATCATTTTTAGTAAATTCTCAAGAACTGTCTTTTCAAATATTTGACCCATTCTTTCTTTCCTCTCATTCTGGAACTAAATTACCTGAAATCTTATGTTCTTGTTTAGTTTCTTCTATTCTCTTGTGTCTGCATGCTTAAATTTTGATATTTTCTATAAACCTGTTCTTCAAAGTCACTAATCATGCCTTCTGCTTTTCTGAATCTTGTAAAACAAACTAATGAGTTCTTAATTTTATATACTGAGTCTTACAAGTGTAGCATTTCCATTTGCTTTTTTAATAGATTCAGTTCTCTCATCAAACTCTTTATATTGTCTTCTACTGTCACACCATAAAAATGTATTAGTCCCTTTATAGTCTCTTTCTGGTAACGCCAGTAACTGGATCACTTGTGATTGTACTTCCCCCACCCCTCTTAGATTTTGGCTCTGCCACCATCTTTTGGCATGCTATCACATATATATATATATCATTCAATGTTGGACTGTTTTTCTCTGCCTGCTTTAAGAGTCTTCCCATCATCTGTGATTTTAAATGGCTCCTGATGGTCTTAGCTTTCTCCAACTGGGCACCCCCGGCCCCCCTGGTAGAGAAGGTAGTGACTGCTCCCCTCAGTGAGAGAGTAATTGGGCTGGCTGGGGGGTGGGATGCCACCCTGGTACGATTCTGTCTGCCTCCTATAGTTCCATGACTCTCCATGGCTTTCAAATGAGAATTATCCTTGGTGGATATACAGCTGTGGGTTTGTCTGGGTGGATGCATGTGCTGCAAAGAGAAGAGAGAGAGAATACAAGAAAACTAAGGGGTGAGAGAATAGTGCCTGGGCATAAGAAAATCATATTTAAACATTTCAGTTTCTTCTACATGGAGGTAATTGATTTCCTCCTTTTAATCTTCCTCACAGGATGTTTCTTATATTTACTATAGGACCAGTAAACATACAATTAAGTTTTAACTGTTTTGGAGAAAATGTGAACATTAAATATAATTTTTTAAAGTATGAGAAAGAATCCTATCAAAGTGTTTATATAGTAATTGACAGTCTTTTCCAAACTTATAAGAAAATGTTGGTTATTTGTTATTTAAAATATTTTAGTGCATTTTGATTTGCAGGATTATAATTCATATAGATGATTATTAAAGTAGATTCCCTTATAATATAAGTATTCTAAAATTGAAAGCTCCCTGCTATTAATAATGGATAGAAAAAAACTTTTCAAAGTTAAAAGTACATAGATTTTTCTGAATTTAAAATTTTTCTAAAATACATTTTTTCTTAAAATTTGATTATTTGATGTGTGCTACAATCTTGAAAACTATATATAACATGCCACTAGTTTATATATTTAACTATTTTAACATTGGTGTAACAATTTGCACAGTGTTAAGATAGGTTGACATCAAACTACTTTTTTAACTGAGATTCTTTAGACTGGCCAATTTATAACATACTGACAAGTTTTCCTAATTGTTTCACTCTCTTTAGGTAAATCTTCATGAACAAGCTCAGTTTTTCTAATTCTAACATTACTGAAGAACTTTGTATCCTTTATACATACATTATCTTTTCATCTTGTAATAATTTTATTCCTCCAAGTCTTTGTATTCAACATTAAATGTACTTTCTTCCTCCTATTTGCTTCTGTTCTCTTTTCAAGTCTTTTTATTTCCATCATTCTGTAGTTTTCTGGGCCTTTTTAGAATAGGTAGGTAAAGTAATTTTTTAAACGAAAAGGATTCATGAAGCTTCTGAAATACTAAAAAATATAAGGAATTCTTAGGAGATATTTCAAGGTATAATTACTTTAGAATTTTGAAGTCCTCCATCATTTTTGCAATTTACATTTCATTTCTTTTAGATCAAAAAAGTGTATCAATGTCACCTACCTTATATTCTTTTTTAGTTTTCTTTTTATTTACTCACCAATGGGTGTTAACTTGTGAAGCCACTGGTAAATATATGTTAACTATGATACTGTCGAAGAGAAGTCAGTCCTTACCTTATTTATGCTTCTAGGGCCTGCAGTTCAGTTTATGGTTCTATTGTAAAATGAATCATCATCTAGGGGAGTCCATTTGCCAAAATTAGCATTTACCAAGCAAAAATACATATTTACAAGATAGTGCATTACTTCAACATGCTGTTTTTCTTGTTTTTAAACTTCTCTTTGTGGTAATGATTTCCCTCTTTATTTCATACATTTTTAGATGCCAAGCATCAACTGTTTCTCATTTTGCATCACTTATTTAAATATGTCAGCTCATGTGTTGCAACCTTTTAAAATTCACTTGTATCATTCCTTTATATATTATTCTGAATGTCTGTTATGTCCCCAGCACTGTCAGATAGTGGTGTTAGATAGCAACTCCTATAAAATAAATTTCATATTGATTTTAAAAAAGTAAATGAAAATTTTATTTGTAACTATGATAAAATGTCATTTTCAAATCAATATTTGTCAAAATAGGTAGAATGAGTTGTTAATACTAAAAAAAGTAATCTTTCTTATTTAAGTAAGAGTTCAAAGTCTTTTTAAGGCAAGGTGAAGAAAAGTAGTCATCTAAATTTGGAGAAGGCTTGAATTAATGCACCACTTTTAACACAATTTTCTGAATACTATTATTTAATTACTCTTTTATTACAGGTTATACTCTCTAGATACATTTTCAAAAGTTCATATTATTTTCCATTAAAACTCGGGCAAAAATGTTATAATTTTTTGAAGCCTAAATGGTTTGCTAAACGATCTGTAAATTATTAAGTTCTATTCAGGAGTGTATCATATTGCATAAAATAAACATAATAAGGTAGGTAATACAGAAAAAGCAGTTTTCCAATAGTTTTTATTAACATATGAAATCAGTTTCATATTAATTTAATAGCAAAATTTCTCTCTGTAATACATAACCTAAAAAACTAATTAGTGTGTGCAGTAAATGGAGGTGAAGAGAATTGTGAGAGTTTTGTATTCAGTATTCACTGTCAACAGTTTCTTTCTTTTCCCTCTTTCACTACAACAGGGATTTCACTAAGGTTTTTCTCTTCCATTTTCAGTATGCTGAGGATGATATGAAGAAGTACTGATTTGATTATTTAAACTATTAGACTCTCTTCAAAATGTCTTCATTTATAATAATCTTCCAACACTTGTTAGTAACAGTTAAATCAGTTTATCATCATCTGTCTCATACATCTGCTATGTTTTAATTTCATGAGAATAATTGTATGATTTAATTTCATGAGAATAAATGTATATATCCTGACTACATTTGTTTATATCTTATTCCCTTGGATATCACAACCCAAAGGAGAAGGAGTATGATCTGTTTATTTTAGGCTGCTGAAAGTGTGCTATAATAAATCAAAGTTCTGTAAGTCTTGTTCAAATCACAATTTTATAAAAATAATTTTTACATTTGGAACGTAATTTGCAAGTTTAAATGTTTATTGGTGATTCTGGGCTGAGTTAGCTGTCATTCATTGAATCTTTAGCAGAGGCTAGACACTGTGCTTTGTATTTTATTATTTATGAGAGTATATATACCTTCTTTAAACAAGTACTATTTCCCACAGTATTTATACAGTTTAGTAAGCTTGAGAATGTTATTTTCTTAAGTTATCAAAATAATGAAGCACAGAGACAGAATTAAAACTATAGAGTTTCAAAAGTTATGCTGCATTGATTCCTGTGTTTGTGCAGATTTGAGTTAAGCTAATTTTCTCAACCGTATTGTAAATATGTATTACTTGACCTTAACTATGTAGTTTAATTCTTTTCTTTAAATCATATTCCAAATCTGGCTTTTCAGGTATTTATTTGACCCTCACCACTTCACTCTCACTCAGACCAAATAAACAAGAATTATTTTTATTATGTCATTATATTCTGTATAGTTATTTAGAGAACTATAAATTTCAATTATCATGCATATCATACCACCTTTTACATGTATTTTTTGTAATAGTTGGGAAAGCAATAATTCAATTAATATATTATGCCAATATTCACATTATTTGTAAAACTATTCTCACATATCTAATATGTGAAACTAAAATAAAGCCTATAGAGAGTTCTATGAAGGTGGCATTTTAATCCATTAAATGTACCTAAACCAAGTAGTCATGAAATCCAGCAAGTAGATAAGGCATGGAAAGAATCAACTAGAATACTGGGTTTTCCTTCTATGGAAACAAGAGTCTGTCATCCAGTAGGGGGCATTTGTGGGGCAGGTGTTTTAACAGCATATCTTATAAAGAGTTCGGCTCACACATATCCATGGTCCAAAAAATAAATACAAATAGAAACATGTATGATTCAACCAAGTCTCCTTGAACCTTAAAGGCTAAAAAAAGTGACATGAGTCTACCCCAAACTGAGATGAGGAGAAATTAGGAGATTGGCAAGTAAAGAGATCTTCTCCTGGGATCTTCATACAGACCTGATGACTTTGCTGCTGTAATACATGACAAGAGGACCTCAGACTATGCTGGACTGCTTTCTGGCCCCTTGAGCAGGTGATCCTGATCTCTTATGGATTCACATGGACAAGTAATAAACTCCTGATCCTACTAAAAGGGGGAATTTTAAAAAAAAGTATATACAATAAAATAAGATAAATATTATTAAAAAAAATAAGTGAAGCTGGTAAAAAAAAAAAAGGGTCATCCTCAGGGGCTAATGGCAAAAATGGAAATGAAATCCATAGTGATAAGCAAGTTATCTGAAAATAGTCATTGTTGCATTTAAGGCACTGTTTCATTTAAAGGACCTGATGTTATAGTTGGGAATAATTAAGGAGTGTTATAAAATTACTCACAAGCAATATGTTAAAATATTGATCACCAGATTGTATAAACAATTGTTATAAGAGATACATCTAAAATATACAACAAAAATGCTGTTAAAGCATAAAAATCTCAGTCAAGTGCTAACCAACAAAAGCTAATAAATGCAAAGTAACATAGACACATAGACTTCCACAAATTGAAGTACACACACATGCATGCACACACAAGTTGAATTGCATGAGGGATTTACAGAGGATAAAACTAACCAAATGGTCATAAATCATAGGAAAATATGCTCGAGATCACTAGTAATCAGGAGAATCCAAACTGAAATTGACATGCAATAACATTTTGAAAATATCAGACTTGCAAAAATTATTCTGGAAACAAGGGTTGCTGGCAGTAGGTGGAATTATAGGCATTCCAAACATTGCTGGTCAGAGTAATTTGGTCTATTTTATAGAGCAATCTGGCTAGCAATAGCTAGTAAAGTTGAAAATGCTCATGGTTTGAAATTCAAAAATTGCTCTTTTAGGTACAATCACCTTGAGAAACTCTCATAGATGCACTTAAGAGAACATGTAGAAAATGTTCATTGCAAATATATTTGTACTGGAAACAGTCTAAATTTGCAAGATATTATGGTGATGATTCATGAAAAGGTTGAAAAATACTGAAAGTAGCATGATATGCATCAACAGATATGAATCCCAACTTCCCAAAATAGATTGGCAATGATACATGCAGTGTGATAATACATATACTCATGCACACAAACACATATATAATGAGACAACAGGTCAAACAAGACCACATACTGTTTGCAAATCCATTGTTATTTAATAGAATTATGCCACAATATATGAACATGATAAACATCAAGTTCAGAAATGTTTTTACCATGCTCTAAGACAAAAGGTCAGGTTGAGACTGGGAGCAAGTACACAAGGCAGATTAACTGTATGTAATATGTTATTTTTTTAAAGAAATACCAAGATATGATGAAACAAACTTGGCAAATATTTTAAAATGTGTGATGTTAGCACAGAATTGGTCCTTGTATTATCCTCTGTAATTTTTAGATGTTTGGACACTTTCAGATAGCCAGTGATAATGACACAATGGGATCCATTAGGCAGAGAGCTCAAGAAGAATCGGAATGATTAGAACAGATCTCTAAGAAAATAGAGCTCTTGGATCCTCTTCCAGGGGATGGACAAAAAGAGGAAAAAGCACTCAGAATATTCAAGTCCAGCACATTGAAAAGCTTCTCTGAACTTAAAAAAAAAAAACCTGTCCACATTCTGCAAAGAAGACAGTAACCAGCAAGACAAATTAGTGAGCTAGAGAAACGAGTGGTAAAAATGTTTAAAGTCAAAGGAAAAGTATTCAAAAAAATATGAAAACCATGATGCTTCAAAAGCAAGTAATAAACCCAAAGGCTTGATGTATGTGTGATAGCAAATCCACCAGGAGAAACAAAGAATAGATAAAGGAGAGGCAAATACTCAGCAAATAATAGAAGATGCCCTGGAGCTGAAGAAAGACCTGACTGTCCAGGTCAAAAGTGCTTATTTAATTCCGGAAGGGATTGATGAGAAAAAGACACAAATCTTGGCAGATATTAGAAAAATTCCTGACCTGGAAAAATTTTAAAGTGCAAAAATGTCCTATTGCTGTTAGAGAGTCAGAGTAAAGTGAACTGTCTGATATTGCTGATGCATAGGTAAATTGTTGTGGCATTTCTAGAACGTAATCTGTCAACATTATTTAATAAGACACATTACCTATTCTTCTTCCCAGCAATCTTATACCTGGGAATCTATCACAAAGAATTTTTAAAATAGAAATAGCTAAGGATAAATAAAATATGTTTATTGCAACACTGTTTCTATGGATCGCAATAAATCCGTCAATGAAGAGATGATTGAAAAAATAAGGTACATCTACCCAATGGGATATTATGCAACCATTAAAAAGAAATTGTACAAAATATACCAGTTGACTTTAAGGGATTTCCATATTGTATTTTTAAGGTGGAAAGAATGAAATAAAAATACTATTGTATCATGTATAACATTCCATTTCTAGACGGCAGTTCATGACTAATAACATCCTGTGTTACCATATATGAATATGTTTATGTCTAACTATGTTTCAAGGTATTACAAAATTGGAGACATACAAAATACCCATATGAGAGTATGATTAAAAACTGGCAGGAAGGTATACTTAATGCTATTGGGGTTGTAATCAAATTTGATAACAGGGAAGCCCGAATGGATAACAATAACAGAAGAAAAATTGCCTTTGAAAAAAAAATGCATGATATGATACTTTCGATGTATAATTGAACATGTGTATATAAATCAAGAAATATTGTATGAAATAACAATATTTATATAACTATGTGTCTAAAGAAAGAATCTGAGAAAAATAAATGTAGTTCTAAATGATTGTCTCTTAAAGGTATCCATTATCAAGTGAACAGGCAGATTGTATATATCAACAAAACAAGAAACAAACAACAGAAACCCAACCTGTGAGTATCATGGTTGTTTACCTTTGCATTAGCAAGGATACACCCAGGCCATAAACTTTAGTTACCTCCAGGGTAAGAAAAGGTAGGCTAAAGATGACTGGTTAGCTCTCTCATTATTCATATGGTTAATAGGTTGTCAAGTATTCAAACAATAATTTATCCTCTTTTTAATTTAAAAAACCTATATAAAATAATTGAAATTACTCAACAAATTTTTTGACAAGTTTTAACCTAAATGTTATCAAATTCCATTGAAAAGAATGAGTTGATAACTTAATCAATAAAAATATATATATTGCAGGTGAAAATCCTGGAAGGCATCATGGCATGATGATTCTGTTTTCAAGATATAGAGTCAGGAAGGCTGAGATCAAATCATGCCTCTGACATTGGAAATTTACCTAAAGCCTTCATGTATCAATTCCCTTATATATAAAATCTGAATATTTGTAGGAAAACTGAGAATAATAGTAGATGACTGATAGTATTTCTGAAAACAACACACATGAAGCTCTCAAACCACCTGATACACATTAAATGTAAATATAGGTTAGTTGTTATAGTTCAGAAGAAAGAAATCTGCAGTGAGAACAAGAAGGAGGGGCAACTTACACTAGCCTGCTGAATATTACATGTGTGCTACAAAGTTTAGAAGATTTAGCAAATGTCCTGTCTAGGATTTTCACAATGGTTTAGGAGATTTGCCACCTCAAATGTATATGCCATTAATATTCATTCCAAGAAGAAATTCCAGAAAAGTTAAGTGATTTAGCCATTGTCACTCAATTCAGTTGTCTACTTCAAAATTTAGGTTTTCCTATTCTTGGTCCAGTGGTCACACATCTGGCATGTTTAAAAAGCCCTAGATTACATTACTAATATATTTCTGAATATATACTAGCAAGTATCTTCTGTACATTTGAATAAAGTAGTTGGAAAATGGCCTTTAATTTCAAAAATTCATAGTTTGAATATTTACATTTTAATTACAGATTTATCATCCATTCATCCTTTGCTCATGGTAGATAGATATCAACTTTATACCTTCCAACTTTTGTTGAATGTTTATATTAATTTTTATGTTTATAATCTTCATGAATATGGATTGTCTTCAAATACTGGTTGGAGTAGTGACTTGCCAGTGAGGTTTAGTAAGGACTCGGAGGAGTAGGAATGTGTGTTTCATTTTGGTCATGGTTTTATCTTATGTAGAAATAGACGAACACAGGCTGATTTAATGTTAATCTTACATAATTATACTGTGGTTGTAGAGAAGAGATTGGGGTCATGTTCCATGCACCCAGCTAGCACTTCTGGCCTAGTCATGACCTAATCCCCATAGCACTTGAACCTCTGATAGAGCAGGTTAGCATCGGATTATAAACTGACTTGTGAGTTTTTAATCATTGTATATAAAGTGTTTTATCATCTCACTTACCCAGTGAAAACATGACAATGAGGAATTATTCCTTTATTTCCTTTCTACAGCCCTAGTTTGGAATACGTAATATGATCATATCATTTTTATTTCAGAATTCAAAGAGAAAAAAAAATTCATCCTTTAGGAGTATACATCCTAATTAAATCAAAGCTGGTGCTGGTATTATGACCATGTCTAGGAAATGCTCTATCTTTTTTTTTTGCAGTTAGGCAAAAAAACTGAACAGTTCAGAAATACTTTTAGAATTTTTAATAAAGTGGGGTTAATATAAAGATATTGGGAAAACTAGAAGCTCACAGCATGCCCTAGTTTCAGACTGCTAGACAAAAAAAAAAACTTATTCTTAGACTTACAATTAAATACTTATGGACTTTGGGGATATGTTACAATTTTCTATTTGGTTCACATTCATTAGAAATAAGGATTTCACCTAAGTCTAAGGAAAATACTGTACTTTGATCTCTCACCACTCTTTCCTTGTACCAGCAAGCCTGGCGGTCTTTGGTGGCATGATGATAGTATAGTTTACAGGTCTTATGTGCACAACAGCTCTAATTATTTATACATAACATATAAAAAGTATTCCTGTCTTATATGCACCTGTACAAATAGGTGGAGTAGTGGACTCTATTACAGAGCCCTGCTGATGTTGGATAGCACTTCATGATCTGTTATTTTCTGTCTCTCTTTCTAAAAATGGGTTTTTTGAGCCATTCAACCTTAGTCCTGAAAGTAAATAAATATACTATAGAAATAGCAGCTAATATTTTTTAGTAGTTGTCAATTTACAAATGCTTTATATGTGTTAAATGAACTATCCATGTTCCTAATCTTCTACTTGTATACTAGAACTCATCTTTTAGAATATCTCTCAGGTAATATTCCCTTTTGTCTCTACATCACCAGTATTTTCCTCTCTAATACTTTATCTTATGAGAATAAGAACATGCTACCTCTCTCTTCAAAAATATAGTTCCCTTAAGATATACCCAAAGTAGCATATTTCTCTGCTACAAATGAAAACAAATGCCTTAATAAGTTTTTTATATAACCACACTTGTTTCCTTTTTTCTCACAGAAAAATATCTCTTGTCAACATCACCAGTAATCTTCATTTTATCTTTAAAAGTAACGGACAATTTCCTTCTCTTAACGGAACTTGCATCAACATTGCACATATTTGCTAAAATCCTTATCCTTGATGCACATTTTTTTCTCGGCTTCTGGGACACCACACTATACTGGTTTCTCTTCTGAGCCCATCTGTGTGTTTCTTCTCAGTCTTTTACCAGCTTTCATCTTCCAAGCTAATAAATGTTAGAGATACCAAGTCTCCTTTCTTTCTACACTCACTGTCTCCTATCTCCCAGCCTCTTGGTTTTTAAAAGCACATGTAAGTTCTCAGTATTATTCTTAAAGTCAGTGTGTTTCTTAAAATCTGGGCTGGCTCTTGCATGGATTTGATGACTATCAACAGAAAGTTGGCACTGAAGATAAGATAGTGAAAGAGGGCCTAGGTTGCAGCATTAGACCCCTGCTTATCTGTACCCTCCCCATCTCATCACTCTCCCCCTTGTCCACCACATTCCAGATGTCTAAGAATACAGTTTGGGATCTGTGCAAAGGCTATTTCAAATCGTTCACCTTGCAAATTTTTCTCTGTTATTTTCTGTCATCATAATCCTACCATTCCCAGTATTGTATCACAATTTGTATTTATGTTTATTTATTTCCATATTTAATTTTTGTTTTTCTACTTCAGCAGAGGGTAAGCTCCATGAAGCAGAATGCAGGACTGCTTTACTCACCAAGTACACCCACTTCTTGTAATACAGTAGATGGTCAAAAATATTTGTTTGATGTTTGAACATGAATCTGGAGGGACAGATAAAATAGCTTATTAAAAAACACAAAAGGGAGGCTGATAAGGCAATAGGGAAACCAAGAGAATGTGATGTCATGGAGACCAAAAGGAAAGGAAGAGTCTTAAGAGGGATCAAGTTGTCAAAAATGACACAGGTTGCCTAAGGTAAGGTAACACAAGATTGCAAAGTACCAAAGGCTCTGGTGGTTATGAGTTCAAAGTGCCACTTTCAGAATGGCACTTTTAGTTTTCATATTCCAGGGTTTTGAGAAGTTAATGAAAGATGAAGGGGAGAAATCATCGAATATTAACAAGTCTTTTTTAAGAATTGTTGTCTTTTACACATGACAATGAGAAAATTAGAGTAGATAGAGCAGTAGCTGGAAAGGAACATGTTGATCACTAGAGGTTTTGTTTTGTTTAAATTGTTTTAAGATGGTATATACTGACACCATCATTCTGAGCTTGATTTATTTCTATCTGGGTGGAATTGTAGTCAGCCAGATAAGAAAGGAGAGCTTACAGAAAGCAATTCCATAATAACTGATAATTAATTCTACTGTACAGGCATTTTCCAATTAATAGCATGATTATAAAATAGCCCAGATAGAATATCACATTTCAAATGCATGCATTTCCATTTTCTTAGGAAATTGCATATAGAAGTTTTATTTAAGCTTTCAGTTTATAACAAGGCTTTAGAAAATATTTTTCAGTTACATTAGTTATTAATTATCCTTGGTTTTAACACTAATTTGTAAATTTTAATATGTGATCACTGTTTACCTTTTCACAATGTCCAATAGAAATCTTATTTCTTGTCCTAGAATATGTGACATGAGAAATGGGGTTTGCCAATTCTCGAACCCAGAATTACAAAACAAAATATAGATACAGGTTTGGGGCTGAGAGAAAATAGTTTAGTAAATGGCAATCTTCCACGCTTAATTTTTTTTTCTTATTGTATCAATTAAAATTTCTGGCACCATATTAAATACAAAAGATCATAGACAATGTAACTTGTTTCTGAGCTAAGGAGAATATTTTTCAATATTCCACAATTGAGTATGTTTGCTCTAGGTATTACGCTGATATCTTTTAACAGTTTCTTTTTGTTTCTAGTTTGTAAAATTATTTGTGTTAAACCATATACTGTGTTATATTTTATTGGTTTATTTTTCCATTTAAAAAAAAGTGTTTATGTTTTACTTTTCTCCAACTTTTGTTGGTAGAACTACATTGATTTTCAAATAATACAAACTTACATTCCAGGAATAAATATAAGTGGGTTGCAAGTATTATTTTTCTATATTCATTGATTTGATTTTCTAGAATGACTAGCTGGAATTTCTTTTTTTTATAATGTCTTGTAAGAATTTGATAATACAGTTATGCTTCAATCACAAATTTGGGAAATGTATTCCTTTATCTATTCTCTAGAAAAATGTGTGCAGAAAAGGTGCTGTTATTTCCTTAATTATTAGAATAATTCAATATTCAAGACAGCTAGATTGTGAATATAATTTGTGCTAAGTTTTTAATCTGGGTTCAATTTTTAAGGAGTACATGGCCAGTTCTTAAAAATGTTTTCATGTCTATTATGGAATTTGTGTATTTCAAGGAATTTAAAAATTTCATGTAGTTATTAGTTTTATTAGTAAAATACTTTTATACGATTCTACCATTCTCTTTTTAAAGGTTAAAATTTTTAGGGATGTTTCCTTTTTCACTCCTGATGTGGGTTATTGTATTTCCTTTTTTTCCCTTGATAGGCTTTTGGAGGAGTTCATCAGTTTTATTAATTCCTTTCTAAGAACCAGTTTTTGTTTTCTGGATTTCACTTTATGTTTGCAATATATTATTTAATTTCTGCTCTTCTTATGATTATTCTTAATTTTATTTCTCTTTCCTTGGTTTTAAATACTCATTTTTGTAGTTCACTGAGATGTTTACTTAGATCATTGCCTTTTCAACCTTTCTGATTTCTAATATGTTTTTTTTTTTTGCTTATTGCATGAACTACAGTTATTTAAACTCTATAAAATGGTCTCAGAAGTAGCACAGGGGCAAGGCAATCTACAACAGTATCCTCTATCTCATGCTATCCTCCTTTTCTGTGTATTTTTTTCATTCCCTGTTGATTTTTTCTTCTTCCTTGTTTACATTTTTTTTTTTATTATGATATCATTAATCTACAATTACATATGCAATATTATTGTTATTAAACTACCCACTTCATCAGGTCCCCCACACCAACCCAATTACAGTCACTGTCCATAAGCGTAGTGAGATGCTATAGAATCACTAGTTGTCTTCTCTGAGTTGTACGGCCCTCCCCGCGCACCCACAACATTACGTCTGCTAATCGTAATGCCCCTTATTCTCCCTTGTCCACCCTTCCTGCCCATCCTCATCAGTCCCTTTCTTTTTGGTAACTATTAGTCCATTCAGTTTTTTTCTTTGCTCTCATTCACCACATATGAGTGAAATCATGTGATACTTGTCTTTTTCCTCTTGGCTTATTTCACTGAGCATAATACCCTCTAGCTCCATCCATGTTGTTGCAAATGGTAGGATTTGCTTTCTTCTTGTGGCTGAATAATATTCCATTTTGTGTATGTACCACCTCTTCTTTATCCATTCATCTACTGATGGACACTTAGGTTGCTTCCATTTCTTGGCTATTATATATAGTGCTGAGATAAACATAGGGTGCATATGTCTTTTTCAAATTGGGCTGCTGCATTCTTAGCGTAAATTCCTAGGAGTGGAATTCCTGGGTCAAATCGTATTTCTATTTTGAGATTTTTGAGGAACCTCCATACTGCTTTCCACAATGGTTGAACTAATTTGCAGTCCCACCAGCAGTGTAGGAGGGTTCATTTTTCTCCACATCCTCACCAACATTTGTTGTTGTTTGTGTTTCGGATGTTGGCCATCCTCACTGGTGTGAGGTGATACCTCATTGTGGTTTTAATGTGCATTTCTCTGATGATTAGCGATGTGGAGCATCTTTTCATGTGCCTGTTGGCCATCTGAATTTCTTCTTTGGAGAAGTGTCTGTTCATGTCCTCTGCCTATTTCTTAATTGGATTATTTGCTTTTTGTTTGTTGAGGAGCGTGAGTTCCTTATATATTTTGGATGTCAACCCCTTATCTGATACGTCATTTATGAATATATTCTCCCATACTGTAGGATGTCTTTTTGTTCTGCTGATGGTGTCCTTTGCTGTACAGAAGCTTTTCAGCTTAATATAGTCCCGCTTGTTCATTTTTGCTTTTGTTTCCCTTGCCCGGGGAGATATGTTCATGAAGAAGTCGCTCATGTTTATGTCTAAGAGATTTTTGCCTATGTTTTTTTCTAAGAGTTTTATGGTTTCATGACTTACATTCAGGTCTTTGATCCATTTTAGTTTACTTTTGTGTAGGGGCTAAACAGTAGTCCAGTTTCATTCTCTTACATGTAGCTGTCCAGTTTTGCCAACACCAGCTGCTGAAGAGGCTGTCATCTCCCCACTGTATATCCAAGGCTCCTTTATCATATATTAATTGACTGTATACGTTTGGGTTAATGTTTGGATTTTCTATTCTGTTCCACTGGTCGGTGGATCTGTTTTTGTGCCAATATCAAATTGTCTTGATTACTGTGGCTTTGTAGTAGAGCTTGAAGTCATGGAGCATAATTCCCCCTGTTTTATTCCTCTTTCTCAGGATTGCTTTGGCTATTCGGGGTCTTTTGTGATTCCATATGAATTTTATGAATTTTATAATTATTTGTTCCAGTTCATTGAAGAATGCCATTGGTATTTTAATAGGAATGGTGCTGAATCTGTAGATTGCTTTAGGTAGTATAGCCATTTTGACAATATTTATTCTTCTTAGCCAAGGGCATGGGATGAATTTCCATTTGTTAGTGTCCTCTTTAATTTCTCTTAGGAGTGTCTCGTAGTTTTCAGAGTACAGGTCTTCCACTTCCTTCATTAGGTTTATTCCTAGGTATTTTATTCTTTTTGATGCAATTGTGCATGGAATAGTTTTTCTGATTTCTCTTTCTGTTAGTTCAACATTAGTGTATAGGAAAGCAACAGATTTCTGTGTGTTAATTTTATATCCTGCAACTTTGCTGAATTCAGATATTAGTTCTAGTAGTTTTGGAGTGGAGTCTTTACGGTTTTTTATGTACAATATCATATCGTCTGCAAATAGTGACAATTTGACTCCTTCTTTACCAATCTGGATGCCTTGTATGTCTTTGTTTTGTCTGATTGCCGTGGCTAGGACCTCCAGTACTATGTTGAATAACAGTGGAGAGAGTGGGCATCCCTGTCTTGTTCCCAACTTAGATGAAAAGCTTTCAGCTTCTCGCTGTTAAGTATGATGTTAGCTGTGGGTTTGTCATATATAGCCTTTATGATGTTGAGGTACTTGCCCTCTATACCCATTTTTTTGAGAGTTTTTATCATGAATGGATGTTGAATTTTGTCAAATGCTTTTTCAGCATCTATGTAGATGATCATGTGGTTTTTGTTCTTCTTTTTGTTGATGTGGTGGATGATGTTGATAGATTTTCCAATGTTGTACCATCCTTGCATCCCTGAGATGAATCCCACTTGATCATGATGTATGATCCTCTTGATGTATTTTTGAATTTGGTTTGCTAATATTTTCTTGAGTATTTTTGCATCCATGTTCATCAGGGATATTGGTCTGTAATTTTATTTTCTGGTGAGCTGAGGTCTTTGCCAGATTTTGGTATTAGAGTGATGCTGGCTTCATAGAATGAGTTTGGAAGTGTTCACTCCTCTTGTACTTTTTGGAAACCTTTAAGGAGAATGGGTATTATTTCTTCTGTATATGTCTGGTAGAATTCAGAGGTGAATCCATTTGGCCAGGAAGTTTTGTTCTTGGGTTGTTTTTTGATTACCGATTCAATTTTGTTGCTGGTGATTGGTCTGCTTAGTTTTTCTGTTCTTACTTTGTCAGTCTTGGAAGGTTGTATTTTTCTAAGAAGTTGTCCATTTCTGCTAGGTTTTCCAGCTTGTTAGCATAATGGTTCTCATATTATTCTCTTATAATTCATTGTATTTCTGTGGGGTCCATCATGATTTTTCCTTTCTCATTTCTGATTGTGTTTATGTGTGTAGATTCTCTTTTTCTCTTAATAAGTCTGGCTAGGGGTTTATCTATTCTGTTTATTTTTTTAAAGAACCAGGTATTGGTTTCATTGATTTTTTTCTACTGTTTTATTCTTATCAATTTTATTTAGTTCTTCTCTGATCTTTATTATTTCCCTCCTTCTGGTGACTTTGGGCCTCATTTATTCTTCTTTTTCCAATTTCAGTAATTGTGTCTTTAGACTATTCATTTGGGAATGTTCTTCCTTCTTTAAATAGGCCTGGATTGCAATATACTTTCCTCTTAGATCTTCCTTTGCTGCTTCCCACAGAAGTTGTGGCTTTGTGTTGTTGTTGTCATTAGTGTCCATATATTCTTTGATATCTGTTTTGATTTAGTCATTAAACCATTGATTAATTAGGAGAATGTTGTTAAGTCTCCATGTATTTGTGAGCCTTTTTGTTTTATTTCTAAAATTTATTTCTAGTTTTATACCTTTGTGATCTGAGACGTTGGTTCGTAGTATTTCAATATTTTTAAATTTACTGAGGTTCTTTTTGTGGCCTAGTATGTGGTCTATTCTGGAGAGTGTTCCATGTGTACTTGAGAAGAATGTGTATCCTGTTGCTTTTTGGTGTAGAGTTCTGTAGATATCTGTTAGGTCCATCTGTTCTAGTGTGTTGTTCAGGGCCTCTGTGTCTTTACTTATTTTCTGTTTGGTTGATCTGTCCTTTGGAGTGAGTGGTCTGTTGAACTCTCCTAAAATGAATGCATTGCCTTCTGTTTCCTCCTTTAATTCTGTTAATATTTGTTTCACATATGTCAGCACTCCTGTGTTGGGTGCATATATATTTAAAATGGTTATATCCTCTTGTTGGACTGACTCCTTTATCATTATGTAATGTCCTTCTTTATCTCTTGCTACTTTCTTCATTTTGAAATCTATTTTGTCTAATACAAGTAGTGCCACACCTGCTTTTTTCTCTTGTTGTTTGCATGAAATATCTTTTTCCATCCCTTCACTTTTAGTCTGTGTATATCTTTGGGTTTGAGGTGAGTCTCTTGTAAGCAGCATACAGATGGGTCTTGCTTTTTTATCCATTCTCTTACTCTGTGTCTTTTGATTGGTCCATTCAGTCTATTTACATTTAGGGTGATTATCGGTAGATATGTACTTATTGCCATTGGTGGCTTTAGATTTGTGGTTACCAGAGGTTGAAGGGTAGCTTCTTTACTATCTAACAGTCTAACTTAATTTTCTTCTTAAGTTATTGTAAATACAATCTGATGATTCTTTTTTTCTCTCCCTTCTTATTCTTCCTCCTCCATTCTTTATATACTAGGTGTTTTATCTTTCCATTTAGTTAGTATTTGGAAGGTCTGTTTTCTTTGCTATGATTTTATTTTGTCTGGTGACATCTTTTTATCCTTAGGAGTGCTTACATCTAGAACAGTCCCTTTAAGATATCCTGTAGAGGTGGTTTATGTGAAGCAAATTCCCTCAGTTTTTGCTTGTCTGGGAATTGTTTAATCGCTCCTTCACATTTAAATGATAATCATGCTGGATACAGTATTCTTGGTTTGAGGCCCTTCTGTTTCATTAAGTTAAATATATCATGCCATTCTCTTCTGGCCTGTAGGGTTTCTTTTGAGAAGTCTGATGATAATCTGATGGGTTTTCCTTTGTTGGTGATCTTTTTTCTCTCTCTAGCTGTCTTTAATACTGTGTCCTTATCTTTGATCTTTGCCATCTTAATTATTATGTGTCTTGGTGTTTTCTTCCTTGGGTCTCTTGTGTTGTGTGATCTGTGGGCTTCCATGGTTTGAGAGACTATTTTCTTCCCCAACTTGGCGAGGATTTCAGCAATTATTTCTTCAAAAACACTTTCTATCCCTTTTTCTCTCTTCTTCTTCTTCTGGTACTCATATAATGCGAATATTGTTCCGTTTGGATTAGTCACACAGTTCTCTTCATATTCTTTCATTCCTGGAGATCCTTTTATCTCTCTCTGCCTCAGCTTATCTGTATTGCTGTTCTCTGATTTCTATTCCATTAACAGTCTCTTGCATCTCAGTCTGCCGCAAAGCCCGTCGATCGCTTGTCTCATTTCTGCATTGTCTTTCCTCACTTCCCTCACTTCTTCCCTTAGCTCTTGCTTATTTCTCTGTAGATCCATCAGAATGGTTGTGACTTTTATTCTGAGTTCTTTTTCAGGAAGATTGTGCAGGTCCATCCGATCAGGCTCCCTCTCTGGGGTTGTCTGGGAAGGCTTTGTTTGTACCATATTCCTCTGTCTTTTCATGGCGATAGAAGTGGCTGCTGGTAGGCATCACGTGTGTCAGCTGAGCTCTTTAAGACTTTTAAAAAGAAAAAAAGGAGGAAAGGAAAAAAAACAGAAGAAAAAAGGGAAAAAAGAGAAAAAAAGAAAGAAAAAAACAAAACAAACAAACAAAAACATCAAAAAACAAAACAGAACAAAAAAAACGCCTGTTGGGAGTAGATTCTGTGAGGTTGCTGTATGTGGTGCTGCTGCTCCACTGTTGCATTCTGCCGGACCCTTTACGGCGCTGGCCGGGGGGCAAACGAATGGGAAGCTACTGATCTCTGTGGGTAGCCTCAGCGAGGTTCCTTTGCTCCACTGCTGGCCTAGGGGTCTGATATTCCCCAGGACTCCCAGCCTGCTGGGCTGAGTGCACTGGGATGATTTTGTTCTGCTGTCGGGCCATTGTCTAAGACTTTTAAAAAAGCATGCAGTTTTCTTCTGTCCTGGGGTGCCTGCTGAGAGGACCCGGCTGCGCCATCCATCTCACATCCTGCCCCTCTGTCTCTCCAATCTCCTATACACTGTGTGATGTGTGTCACCAGGCCTGGTTATTTGGCAGGCCCGTGCCTCCACTCCCTCCCCACTCCAAATCCTTTCCTCCCGTTGGTGCGCTGGGGTGGGGGAGTGCTCGGGTCCTGCCAGGTCGTGGCCATGCATCCTACCCTCTTCATGAAGCACTGAGTCCCCACAGGTGTAGCTCTAGCCTGGCTTTTGTACTGTATCTTCTGGTCTTTCTTTTAGGAATAGTTGTATTTGTTGTATTTTCCTAAATATATATGGTTTTGGGAGGAGATTTCCACCACCCTGCTCATGCCACCATCTTCCCAGAAGTCTCCTCTCCAATATGGTTTTTAAGGCTATAAATTTTCCTCTAAGCACTGCTTTATCTTTATCCCATGAGTTTTGATATATTTTGACTATCACTTAATCCAAAATATTTTATGATTTCCATTGTCATTTCTTATTTGATACATTTTTAAGGGATTAATTCATTTTCAATATTTCCAGTAAGTTTTGCTATCTATTTTTACATTATTTCCACTCTTACCAGAGAATCCCCTGGGGCTGATATGAAGGTGGGTTTTATTCATTGTGAGAGTCTCATTCTATATGCTTTTATTAGTATTTGGTAGTACTTTGGAATGCCATCTGAACTCCTGGAATCTATTCCCACTCTGGTAGACCCTGGGCTACAACTTTTATATCCCCAGACATGTGAGACTGTAGAATGCTCTACTCAGTATCTTCACAGTTCTCAAACTATCAAATGACCCAATGGCAGAACAGTGCTAAATGTCAAGCTCAATTTTCTGGTTTTCTTTTCTCTCTGAGATCATGGCATGCCAGACCTCATTGCTTTCTACGATTTGCTGCTGTTAATATCACTCAGAAATAGGGCTGATTTAAAGCATTGTCAAAATTTGATGATCAATAAATCTTAATTTTTAAATGCCATTCTTCATTTCATAATTTTCTTTTTCATGACTTTAGAATGGAAAATTGCAACTGTTCATATCCAATAACATGGGATGTATCCTAAAATTTGGTGCTTTAGTATCCAAATTCACAGTAGTATCATTATCTGTTATATTTTTTACTTATTTTAATGAGATTACAAGGGCAAAATACTTCATTAATTAAACAAGAAAACTCTTTAATAGATGAAAGTGTCTCTATTGCTAAAATGGACCACCATATCATAACTTGAATCTTATGTTATAATTTTGCACAGGACAAAATTTTCCCAGGGAGGAAGCCATATAAGAGTATCAATAAATAGCATATAAAACTTAAGGATATATGAAGGTCAAAACCTCTCAAGTCTTACGTTATCTTAATTTTTCATACCATATTACCAGGTGTATTACAGGATTATTGATTTTAAAATCCCCACATAGATTTAATCTTAGCCAGAAAAAAAAAGAGTATATACCATGAAATGCATATACAGTCTCACTAAGACATATATTTGAACTTTCTCAGGTACATTTTTATGAAAGAAATCAAAACTTCCTTACTTTAAAACAGAAATTATTTTCACCTATTGTTTCAAATGTTAAAATTTAATAGGCTTTGTCTAAAATAAGCTGTATTGACCCCTAACATAATTAGAATCAAGCATATTAATTATAACCTTCTTAAAAATTATAAATAAACTATATGTCCATCATATAATGGAGCTAGGTGTTCTTATTTTATTTAATAAATTAATTAGTATATAAATATAACATATATTAAGTGCCTAGTATAAGTTGGACAATATTCTCAGTACTCTTAATTTTAATATATTGTGACTTATGCTGCTGTGACTTTATTCTCTTAGAACTCAGAATATTAATTACATGAATTGAGCATTTCCTGCCCACACCAGGTATATGTCCTGGTTAACTACTATAAAGGAAAATATTAATGATAAAAGGGAAATATGGGTATCACATCATTAACTATTTTTTCTACCTGTGTTTATTGCACTTCTTCCTTTATACTTATGAAAAGTTATTAGAAACCAGCTAATAAAAACATGAAGGAAAACTTGTAATAGTATCCTGGGATCTGTCTGCAAATTCAGACATGTACAATAGATATCTGCTTTGTGAAACTACAATGAAGACACTGCTTTATCATAAAGACAGCAAACTGTTGGTAAGGAACCTTATCTGGAAGAGAGTATGACATGACAGATAAGATAGGATTTGAATAAATGAATATATACAGGACTGTAGATAATGCAAACATTGGCAAAGATGTCTTGGTTTATATGAGTGTTCTTTGCTGTAACTAATATAGGCAGTTTCATAGTAACCAAGCTGTTTTACTTTAACTCTTAGGAAGTGAGATGAAAAATCATATTGGAAATGCACTAAGCCAAACTAGAGTATTCTTCCATCAGCTAGAAGATTCTTTATAATTTTTTCTTTCCTTATTTGTAAGCTTTACCTCTCACTACTACCATAATTTCCATGCTTCCTTAAAGTGTGTGTGAGTGTTTGTATACTAATAGGAAGGGAGTAAAAGAAATACATTTCTGTTCAATAGGCCTAATTAACTACTCCTATGATATTTAGTAAAAACATTTTGGAAATTTTTACAACAAAGTGTTGCAACTGATTTTGGCACAAAGAACCTACATATATTTTGAGGTTATCACATTTCTTATCACTCAGTTCTCTAACAAGACACGAGGAGACATTTTTCTTTTGGAAATAGCTTATGTTAATTTTCTCAGGTTATAATCACCCTCTGTGTAATGTACAAAAAGAAGTATGATTTGTTCAGTAAATGTTTGCTAAGTACCAATTCCCTACTAGGCATGTTCTAAGCCAACATAGTCTAGGCTAATACAACATGCTTCTGTGATGGAAATGCTCTGTCTGATTGTGAGGTACTAACCTTATAAGGCTATTGAACACATGAAATGAGATGATTATGACCAAGAAACTGAAATTTAATTGTATTTATTTAATTATTTAAATTTAAATATTAATAGGCATGGGTGGTTAATGGCTATCATATTGAAGTTTGAAGTTTTAGGCACTGCAATTTCTATAGTGAACAGAAGAGACAAGGTTCTTGTTCAGAGCTTGCCTCAAATCAAGTAGGATCAATCAGGCATAAGCACATAAGCATATAAGTATGTTAGGTAATAATTGCCCCCTAAAATGTGGATAGTGAAGTTCAGGAATTGGAGTGAGAGTGCAATTTTAAAGAGAATAGACAGGGTGAAATCTGAACAAAAACTTGAAGCATATAAGCAAGTTATGTTGATATATTTGGGAAGAGAATTTAAGGCCGAGGGAATAGAAAGTGTGAAAGTCTTAGAATGGGAGTACATTTTACATATTCAGAAAAGGGAGACCATTCTGGCTTGAGAGAAGGTAGACAGAGAAGATGACAGGCCACATCATTCATAGCCTTATAAACTCTACAAAAAATCTGATTTTTCTAGGAGGTGAATGTGGAACTGTTTACAGCATAGAAATGGCATAATTTGAGTTATGTACTGAAAAAAAATACAAAATTCATGATATATAATTATAGAAATCTTAACAATAAGAAATACTGTTCTGAACATCTTGCCAAGTAATTTCTAGATAAAGAGATAATTCCTTCCTACAGGACATAGTAAGTTCCCATTTGTCCTTGGTTAGCAGAGCAAGGGTCTTCCTCTGCTGTCTCAGTATCTCACACACAAAGCAGTGGTTTTCTTTAACCAACTTAATAGTAACTGTTTTATTTTTGTATTGCAGGAAATTTGAAAAATAGAAATAACACAGTAATTTGGAAATCCTATACTTCTTGAGAAAATTATTTGCACTTTCTTTTTCTACTTCCTATTTCCAATCATTGCTTAAGTCATGGCCATGTGACTTCTCAGAAACTGTCACCAAATCACTAATGACTTCCTAGCTAAATCTAGAGCATTTGTTTCTAGATCTTACTTGATTTCTTGGCATCATCTAGCACTATTAGCCCTGATTTTCTTCTTACAATGCATTTTGATTTTGGCTTCTGAGATCAAACTCCATCCTGATTCCACAAAAGGTTCTGACTCTTTACTCATAACCTCCTTTGTGGAGTCGCATTCTTGAGCTCAGGCCATCACAACTAAAGTTCTCCCGATTTTTCACTGTGACCTCCACCTTCCTCAATTACACTATTTCCCTGAGTTATTTCATTCCATAGCTTCAGTTGATACTTATGTGCCAAAACTTACAAATCTAAATTTCACAGCCACTCATATGCGTCAGTGTTGCCTAAAATATATAGGCTCCCTAATCCATTTAATGCCCCTCATTTTTTTCTTATCTAAATAGCACCAACATATAAACCAACAATTGAATCTAAATCTTAAGTAACGTTCCTAAGCCCTAACAATCATCCTCACTACAAACTGTGTCTTCCTTATATCTTGTATACATCATGCATCAGAGCAATTATTATATTTCTAGAAAATATGATTCACAGACCTCAAAATCAGGTGTCATAATCCAGTATTACACTCTAAAATATTGTAAACTTTGATTTAAGTTATAATCATTGCCCTTTAGATAGGATGGTGGAACATTTTCTTGTGTTTGCCTCCCTTCGCTGAAGCTAACGATTATTTCCTGGGGGAGGGCTGACTGCTGCACTGCCGTGGAATGTGCAGAGTCCATCCGTTCTTCACAGAAATAATGAGGTGCTCCGTGTGCTGTTGAGCAATGGTCATGGGACACGGTCAGTTTTGCTTTTTTTTATGCCTCACTTAAGAACAGAAACCCTCTCTAAGAGCTGTCCATGGATTGACCTGCCCACATACATTTATACAGTCGTTTTTCTCTCGAGGTTTCTACATCTCTCAGGTTGTATTGGCAGACAGTCTAAAAAAGTCCCATCTCTCACTTTTCTCTTCTCCCTCCTACTCAGGATAGTTACTTTCCAGTAATAAAGTGCATGGTATCACATCCACACCCTGCTTCTATCGAAGACTTTTGTCAGAGACCCTGAATCATCTTTCTTTAACCTATTCCACAAAAGCATTAAACCTCTCCAAGGGTTTAGACGTTTAAAATGAAAAGCCAGAAAGATCTTAAGGCTACTTCTGTTTTATTTCTTTTCATTCTTTCAAAGGCAAAGAAAGCAAGTGGTGATTGAACAGGAAGCAAGGAATAATTAAATGAGCAGTATTTAAAAAAAATCTTTAACAAGCATCTCTAAATATTATTTCACTCTGTCATGTATTTTTATTTCCTCTGTATTGTCTGCATTTCTCACTAAATCAAAACTCAGTGAAAACTGGGCCCGCACATAACTCCTTTGTTTTTATATCACTATAGGTGTCAATGTAAGAGATATTGAGGAGGAACATGTATTTATGGATACATATAGAAAACCCTCATCTGTCCTCTTTTTGTTTCATATGCACACACAATTCCCATGAGTTGTTGTGGCAAAATCGCTTCTCCCTACAGCCAGATAGGGAATAGAATTCAGATCAAAGGTAAAGAGGAGCAGTGCCCTTACACAGAACTCTTTGGAAAGATTATCAAATCCCTTGGAGTTACATTTTAAAAAAATTATTCAGAGTTCAGATTTAGATCCAAATGAGAATTTTTAGAAAACTAACAATCCAAAGCAAACTATGCAGCTATCTTAATATCCTCTGGAGGCCTTTGGCTTGTTTTATCACAGATTTAATCTTTTGGATGTGTTATTGGGCATGAACCAAAGCCAAATATATTTAACTAGCAAAGCTTTGCCGGTTAGTTCAGAATTGCTCAATGGAATGTGTTATTACAGTTACAAAATAATGTTTTAAATCTGTTAAAGTGAGTGCATTTTTCTTAGAAACCATATATCTGTTTAGAATGTAAAGCACATTATTTATTTGAATAAGAAAATTAGGTTGCTAGATCTTGCTACTTAGAACACCAGTTCATAGGTCTTTAGATTTTAATTTGTTTCAAGGATTGGTTCATGCTCATAATACACTTGTAAGCTAAACTCTTTGATTTCTCTCTTTTGGTGGCTACTATCTGAAATATTGAAAATTTACTGATTTGCTGTCAATTTGCAATAGAGATATATACTTCTAAGGCTGATATGGTGTCTTTAGTGGTGTGGGATGGAATTTTGCTTCATTTATTAATAAATATCTGTTGAATGCCTAGTCTGTTCTCTGGAACATTTGGATAAAAACATTACTGTACCTGCTTGCAACATCTGTATTGCTGTTATCTAGCCTTTCCTCCTTTCTTTTCTTAGGTGTTAAAGGTTAAACTAATTAAAATAAGCTGATAGTGGGTGAGACTTTTTTCCCCTTGGATTGCTGCCTCTGCATTAAATCATGTAAGAATAATACAGGTGTGGGCATACTTCAGCCTATATACTGCAGACCATATAGAGCCTGCACCTTTCCTTTTTTCAATAAATTTTATTTTACCTTTATTATATTTTTTTATGGAGATATAATTGACATATAACAGTGTGTAAGGCTGTGAGGTATGCAATGCATTGGTTTGTATATATGCACTGCAGTATGATTACTACAATATGTTTGCTAATTCCTTGTCATATAATTATCATTTCTTTTTTGTGTGAACAGTTAAGATCTAGTCTCTTAGCGACTTTGCAGTTTATAATACAATACTATTGACTTTAATCACTATGTTGTGCATTAGATCTCCAGAATTTATTTATCTACTGGCTGCAAATTTGCACTCTTAAACAACATCTCCCCAATTGTACCACCCCCAGGCAAGGGGTATTTACAGCCATGATTCTAATCTGATTTTAAAAGTTCAATTTCTTAAAATCCCACATATAAGTGACATTATACAGTATTTATCTTTCTCTGACTTATCTCACTTAGCATAATGTCCTCTAGGTCCACCCATGTTGTAACAAATGACAGGATGTCCTTCCTTCTCATGACCAAATAATATCCCAGTTCATGTACACATGTGATTATATATATACATGCTATAGATATAGCATGGTGTTCGGATATCTTGTTGAATACTGCTTTCAATTTTTGTAGATACATACCCAAGAGTGGGTTTGCTGGATCCTCTGGTAGTTCAATTGTTAATATTTATTGGAATAAAGTCATGCCTCCTTTTTCCTGTGCCTATGGCAGATTTTGTGTTACTGTTGTACATTTGAATAGTTGTGACAGAGGGGATACAGCCCATAAGCTTAAAATATTCCCTAACTGGCTTTTCACCAAGTTTGCCAACCCCTGCTCTAATAGAATAATTAACTTAAAAATGCAAATTTGTATGCTCCTGTGTAACAATTTTTCTTGCTCAAAGTAGAACAATAAATGTGTATCGTCACACATTTTCTAAAACAGCATAGAAAGGCCACAGATATGAAGGGAGATCAGAGTGGGAAGAAGAGCTACTGGCAAGAAACAATTTCAGCAGGAGGAACCTGGTGAGACATAACAGGTAGTGGAAAGTAGGCAAGGGTTGCACAGGGAAAGCAAGCAGGGGGAAGGTTTTATCTGGAGAGATTTGGAAAGAACAATTCTATGAAAGTAAATTGAAATTTAGGTCTATGTTTGTTTTGTGGCCATATTCCAATGGTGAGCTCTATCTCCCACACACACCGCAAATGTGGTGGAACATAAAGACTGAGGATGCCCCCAGGTTTCTAAAGAAGGTATGAGAATGTTTGTTACTGATGTAATAAGGCTTGCAGGAAAAAGCAGGACGGTCTCTAAAGCTGGCTCAAAATGGCTCAAGGCAGAGAAGGAAAAGACATGGGCTTGGACTTTATTGTAAGTAGGGTGTGGGGCTTGGTTGAGCCATGACTCCAGCATTCCTCTGATAGCTCCAAAAGAAAGAGCACCAGGAACTTCTTCTTAGCTTGCCTAGTTGTGGGGCTCCAGGGGAAGGAGTGGTGGGGCTTGAAAGCTGCCCCCAGTAAAAAATCAAAAATGGAGTTGTCCCAATCCTCAGTATTTTCTGGGAAATATCCCAATTTAGGCTATAAATATGGAGATGTGAGTTTCAGTTTGTTTAACTAATTGGTATTTGGTCAAATCTTTTAATCTCAAGTTCATACTTGAGCAAAATGGCAATAATAATACTAGGTCTCCCTGTCTCATAAAAGTCTTGAGATATTCAAGAAAAGACTTGTGGAATGCTATTTAGTTAGTGCTATTATATGTCAGTGTTTTACACTGTGTAACAGAGGCTACTTGTTTCAAATGTTACTATTTGAGCGTGAAAAACAGACTATGGGTATTTGAGTGAAATTTTGTAGATAGCTTTAGGTATTTTTGAAAGTAATTGCAGGCCTCCTTTTGTTTCATTTTAGCAGCAATTTTTCTGTCAGAAAAAAAAATGCAATTTTGAAGTTCCCTGGGTCATCACTTCAGCAGGGAAAAAGAAAAGATAGTGTCATGACCTTCTGGTTACATTCTGACACTGTCATATCATAAAACTCAGGATAAAAAACTTAAACAACAAATAATTAATCACTGTATCAGTTACATAATTCAAATGGACACTGTAAAAAAAAAAGTCTTCATGAGAATGCCCTGCTGTTTCCACGTGGAAACATGATAAATATCTTCTCATTGAAACACTTCATGATTATTCTTACACTTTATTTTATGGCTGAAAATATGCATTCCAACAGCAACCCATTTGACATTTACAAGCTGAGAAAGAATATACCTTCCTTGCTGCTGCTGGTTATAAACATGATAATAATTAGACTGACTAGCAACTCTTTGCAACCAAATGTTGACCTCCAGGCTAACAAAAATGAAGCTATAGAGATTCTCAGTAATAAATCACCACAGTGGATTTTCTGGCACATACTGGAAAAAAAAACAAAAAAACCCAAACCCTGTATACCTACCTGGTTTACACTAAAATCTGAAGCAGTTTAAAAATGCTACAAATTTCTTTTCTAATTATCTATTTCCAGATATCCATTATGTCTCATTTTTTTGTTTTCCTTAAGCTGCTATAAAATTGACTAGCGACAATGTCATTTCAGGGACATGTTTTATGTTTAATATCCCTTTTTAATTGCTCCAGTAGAAACAAGGCATGAACAGATCAATTATGTATTTTTAATTCTCAGTGAAATCAATACTACTAGACTATGTCATCTCAATAATAAAAATAAATTTTAAATATTTGTGTCTCCTAAATTTTCTGATTGAATTTACATCTTTATTTCATTGTTTTCTCGTTAATTAGAAATTATTTTTGTTTTAATATTCTTGGTAAATACTCGTCATTATAGATATCCACTTTCTCTGAGAATTAAACTAATATATTACCATGAAGTTGTGAAATACAGAAAATGTTAAAGAATTTTTAAAAACAAAAATCCTTGAAAGTATGTATTCCATTATTTCCAAAATTTGTTTAAATTTTAGCTTAACCATAATTCTTAACATTCTATACCTCTTAATGGAATATAACTTGCAAAACCACTGATAGGACCTATATCTTAATGTACAAAATCCTTTTGTTCATTATCAATAGTGGTGAATAATTTTGTCTTTTAGCATTTTATCAGAAAAATCACATATATTCATAATACTATCTCCTGGTCATATTCCAGACAGAACAAATAGCATTGATGTTATCTCAGGTTCCTGGATAAAGAACAAAATTCATCCATTCATTCTAAACTTGATGTTTTTGGTTAACATATAGAAACAATCAAAATGTCATTGGTTGTGGTTTTATGTGTATATTTCACTTACAGAAACACAGTCTACATCTTTTCTGCCACCACCTACTCTGTATAATAGATGTCTGCATTTGAGTGTGATGGAAGTTGTCCCTCATAAAAAGGGACAAAGTAAGAATCTACAATTGAAACAGAAGATCCTTTCAATACTTCACTACCATCCTATATCTATTAAGGTTACAGCATTCATCCACACGCTTGGGTGCATTGAAGAATAAACTAATATAAGGTGAGATACCTATTCCAGAGAGATCACTATGTGACCAGAATGTTTTAGAAAGGAGGTGGAGTTCTTGAAGCATTTTCATTACTATCTGTGCAACATGAATATTCATTACATCAAATACTTTACAAGCCATTGACTTTATAAGTGTTGCAGTAATAATGGGGTTATATAGGACTATTGCTACAGCTGATATAAAAAGATTTGATATTGGAAACTTGCCCCTGTCATTTTGCATCTCAATATAAATATTAGGGTGCTAGTGATTCACAGATGATCTTTGAGAACGTTTTATTAGGTCTCAATGATGTAAACTTGGCTATACATATTATTCACCTAATAAGATACTGTTTGGCCAAAAGTTGTTTCAAAGTGAACTATATATTTTATTCTTTCACATTTCACAATTTGTCATTTGTTTATGTAGTGTACCCTATACTAGACACTCTGGATGCAAAAATGAATGACATGGACATAACTAATATTTCATAACATTTAGTTTTGTAGAAGACATAGCAAGTTAAGAAAATTAGTTGAGTGTACTTGATTCTATGTTGTGGGAATTACATGATTAATTGAAGCAGGGAGTACTGAAAATAGGCTGATACAGAGTTACTAAATGTAGCATACTGCCATTTGCCCCTCAGGCATCCTTGGCAGACATTGTTAATTGATCACAGCATTCTGCTCAGATCCCAGTCATGACCTTGCAAATTTCAGCACAGTAATGCAGGTAGTATTTGTCAACTGAAAGGAGTTTGGCAGCAAGTCAAACTCTTCACACTCTAGCCAAATATTTTCACCCAAAGTCCAGAAGTGATCTTATGTTCTTCTTAAAAAAAAGAGTTCATTTCTCCCCTTTTTTGTTCAGGCACATATTTGTGTACCTCTGCAACTGGACTCTACCTTACAGTCTACCTTTTACTGGAATTGACTATGGTTACATTAGTGTAATTAAACTTTTCCAACCTGTTTTCTCTAACTATAAGATGGGGATAAGAAAACACTCACCTGGACAAGTTTGTTGTGAGGTATAAATGAAATAAAGTATGCATTAAAAGCCCAAAGTCTGGCTTATTCTAAGGGCATTCTATCAGATGCACTTTTTAAAATAACTCAAATTTAGCTTATATAATACAGTTAGATATCTACAGAAATAACTATATGAATATAAATTTACAATATTACCTAAGTCTAGAAGCAATGCTCAAAGAGCACTGAACACACTCAGTGGCCAGACTTGGTTCCTAAGAACAAAATTCATCCATTCCTTTATTCATTCTGATAAAAGGAACAAGGGTTATTAGAGAAATGGCTGATTGTATGCAGGCCTTGAGCATGAAAAGGACAAGACAAGCCTGGAACATCATATGGAGCCAGAAGGTAAGTTCCAGGCATTCAGAGAAGAAATCATTTTAAGCTTGGCATTTTAGAGAAAGAGGGATTGAGAAGGGCTTCTCTGTGCAGGAAATGAGTAGTTATGAGTGGGCAGGATGCTTTGTACAAAGTCACAGAACGTAGGAAGTGACTGGCTATAATAACTATGTATCTCTGAATCTGGACCATTATTTATAAAAGATAAGAGTGGAAAATGATATTAAAAAAGTTATTTCTCCTATTCTTACAAACTACTATTTAAATTAGATTTGTGTGTTATTACTTGAGAGTGTACATGATTTGTAAATATAATTTTATTTGAAACTCCCCAAAATATATAAGAAAATGCTTGGGTATTTATTTTAGGAAAAAACACACAAGAGTACCTTTGAATAAGTTGAGTAAAAGCATATAATTTACAAAAAGTTTAGGTGAGACACAGGCTCAAGTCTTCAGATTCATGGTTTCCAACCACAGTAAACATGAAGAAGTTCAGGTTTGAAAAAAGATTGGAAAATCTTCTTCATTTTAATTTTATTCCCTGGTAAAATAGAATTCATTCTCTTAAAGCTATTAGTCTGTATCGAATAAATGCACTTGGGAGAAATCTGAAATATGGAGTTAAAAAGTCACACAATAGGCTATTCAAGTTCTTCTGTGTTCATTAAAAAGGATCTGAAAGGAAAACCTAAGTAGGAGTAGTTGGTAGGAAAGAAATAAAAAAGAGTTGTTAGAATATTGGATATAATTCATTATTGGGAAAGAATTTTGATTGAAAGAAAGGATCAAGGGCAACATAAAACTTACATGACATAGAGAACTATGACATTAACAGAAATTGATCTGTCAAGAAGAGGAAAGGTCTTATAGGTATCTAGCCATATTTTTGGAGGTTTGCATGAAAGCAGCAGATGGTTCTGGGTAGTCACAAATTTTCTATAGGGGATATTAGCACATGTTTGGGATGAGTCCAGACATGGAAGACCACTTTTTAAAAAACCCTAGTAGGCTATTATGAACCGAATTTTAGAAAGTTAAATATATTTGGCAAAGCAGCAGCTGTATAGTAAACTAAGGTCGAAAAACAAATAAAGTGGAATAGACAGAAAAAAGAGCATTCAGGAACACAGCAAAGCAAAATCTCAGGCATGAAGCATCATTGTGACAGCTGGGTGATAGGTCTAAGAGATGGACCACCTCCTGCACCACAAAGGACAAAGCTTTTGCTGATGGTCTTTACTCAGCCTCCACTGCAATCCCATTCATGTGGTATTGTTTTCACAAAACAAGGCCGAAGTCTCAGATAGCCAAAGATAGTCTAGTTAGGCACTTCTGTATTAATTTACTATCTTATTATTTTCCAATTTTTATTAGTCAAGAATACTGAGAATGTGAGTGTATATAGGAGTGTTTATCAAACATCTGAAGTGATCTGAAAATATTATTTCAAGTTCTTTTTAAAAATATGAAACCTATTTAAGATAGAACTATCTTTGTATTATACAATGGACTGTTCTGATTTCTTAGGCAGGAAATAGTGAAAACATGAATTTTTATTTATCAAAATATTACTTTATTGACAACTCCATGTGACCAACATTTATTGTCCTCATAAGTACAGTGAGATGTAACTCCTACCTCTTTATCAGTGTCTCTCTGTCAACAATTGACTGTTACTTTCCCTGCTGTCAGGGCATCTGGCTCTAAAATCCCCACCACATTCTTATTTATTATTCATTTTCTTCCCTAGGAAAATAGGATGACAATAGTGGCAAAACTATTTAAATAACTTTCAATATTTAGCAGAATAAGGGAGTTAGGAGTAAGTTGCAAGAGAGTATTCTAGTGTGCAGTGCATCATTTTTATGGTCAAAGAGGCAAAACTTATATAGGCAATGAAAAGGTTTCTGCCAACAGAGATTCAGTTTGGAATTGATGTATTTTCAACACTGGAGGAGAAAAAAAGGTTAGATTAAGCAGCATTAAGGATTAAACAGGAAGTAAACAAATCTATATGTTTTCCATCTGCAAAGTACTTAATCTTGCTCTTAGTGTTCATTAGCTATTAGTAGAGATAGAGAGACACAGAAAGAACGTACTTCAAATTCTACTTTGAACCTGAGAACTAATCTATAATCCAATATATATTTTAGTTGTTTAAAAAGGAGTGTGTTTGTTATACAGAATTATTAATCAGTTAGAAGACATGCTAATCTTTGTTTTAATCAGCTACACTCTAACCAAGTAAGCCACTTTTAACACAAAGTAATGACATCACTATCTGAAGAGAAAACATCAAGCAGATTCTAGCACCCTAATGTTATAAAACATATCTGCTAGTATATACTCAATTCTAACAACAAATAGTATCATTAGTAGTGAATATGAATTTATCTTTAAACATAGTGAATAGGCATTGGGATTCAATTATATGTAATAAACAATACACCTACTATGTGAAAAATATTATTTATGTCAATATCATGTAACAAATATACATTAAGCACAGTTCCTCACACAAGACTGGAGAGACATCTAAATGCACAACTAACTAAAATGTGACACCAATGCGATACATGCTAAGACAGAAACACAAATAAAATGCCATGGGAGTGTAGAGGGTGAGATAAATTCCTTTGCTAGGGCAGTGGTTGTCAGCCAGGGGCAATTTTGCACATAAATGCCCTCCCCTGCATAATGAACATTTGGCAATGACTGGAGACTTCTTTGGTTCTCACAACTAGAGGGAGCTATGTTATACAGAGGGTAGAATTAGAAGGCAGGGATTCTGTTTTTCATCCTACAATACACAAGACAAGGCTCAAAACAAGGAATTATCCGGGTCAAAAAAAGTAGGTCCAAGCTTGAGAAACCCTGTTGCAGAATTGTGAAGAGCCTCCTCAAAGAGGCCACAGATTACCTTACCATTGAAAAATATGTAGGGTTTCAAAAGGCAGAATTGGGGTGGAAATACAATGATACCAAGTGGTCTGTGTGGGCAAAATCCATTATTATTAAGGTAAAGGTCATATTTGAGGAATGAAGTCTGAGTATCTAGTTAATGGCTAGAAGCAACATATATCCCAGATACAAAGGTGTCAAGAGAGGAAGCCAAAAAATTGAGTTGAGGGACAGTTTATGATATGTGAAGACTTGAATCTATGTATACATATGAATAACAGAAAAAATGTGTTTCATTTTATAACAAACAGGTGATTCTATAATTCTGTTTTGCACTGAGTTCTTGTGATTGTTATTTGGTTTTGTTTTGCTTTGCTTAGCTGGTATTTCCATGTTAGTTTGCCAGTTTTTCTTCTAATGAGTGAATTTATTCCACTTTATAGAAGTATCAGAATGTACACAACCAGTCCACCACCAATGGGAACTTAGACTGCTTTATAATATGTTTATACAATCAACACTGCCATTAATATGGCTCTACATATTTGCAAATGTCTCCCAATGATATATTTTATAAAATACTTTACCAGCAATGAGGGATTTTATGAAAAAAAATCAAACAGATATTTTTGCAAAACTGGAGCAGGAGATTATAGGGTCTATAAATAGGAAAAAGGTAGTGGGAAGGCAAATAAGTATTATTTAATATATAACTATTCAATAATTATTGTAGAGGTAGATTTGATACATTTGGCATTAATTAGTGAGTATGTAAAACTTGATGGAGAATCCAAATTTTCTAGGATGAGTGCATGACAGTGATGTAGTAGTGTGATGATTACTTTTTGTGTCAGCTTGACTAGACCACAGGTGTCCAGACATTTGGTCAAACATCATTCTGGGTGTGTCTATGAGGATACTTCTGTATGAGGCTAAGATATGAATTGGCACATTGAGTAAAACAGATTGCCCCCCTAATGTGGGTGGGCCCCATCTAATCAGTTGAAGACCTGAAGGCAAAGGGGCTGATCCTATTCTGGGTAAAAGGGAATTCCTCCTGCCTGACTGTCTTTCAGAGGGGACTTTGTTTTTTTCCTGCCTTTGGACTTGAACAGCACATCAACTCTTCCAGGGGTTCAAGCCCATTTGGCCTTTGGACTGGAACCATACCCTTGGCTCTCCTGCTTCTCAGGCCTTCAGATTCAGACTGAAACTACACCTTCAGCTCTCCTGGGTCTATAGCTTGCCATCAGATTTTGGAACTGTTCAGCCTCCATAATCATATGAGAAAATTCCCTACAATAAATCTTTCAAGATACACACACATATATGCATATATACTAATTAGTAATATTTTGTTTAATGTAAATACTATATATTATACATTTGTATATATGAATATATATATGTATATATCCTCTTGGTTCTATTTTTCTGGAGAACTCTGACTAATCCAAGTAGTAACTATAGTAAATTCCTCTTAACATATTGCTTTTTCTATGCTTTGTTTTGTTGTTGTTTATTTAAAAAATGAGTTTGGGTGCTGATCCAAGTCAAAATGCTTAAAAGATAGCTCATCTTTTATTACTACCATAGCATATATAGGTAATGATTTATCCTTGGGTTTATAATGAATATCTGAGATTATGGTAGTTTCTATCTCTATTCTGCCATTGAAATCTCTTAAAAATGAATACCTATTTTCTGATAAATTCTCGAATCTTATTATCACTTTTGGTGCTACCCTGACCTTTCTGTGGAATATACAAAGCCATCTGTGCTATGAGTGCAAGGAACACCATGTCATTTCTACCAATATTCCCTGTTTATACATATTTTTCCTGTATCAATTTACTGAAATTATACAGAACCTGAACTCTCTGTTTCAGAGATAGCATTTATTTTTATTTAGATTGACATTTATTTTTATTGATTTAAACTGGAAAATCTACATTCTCACAAGGTAGATAAAATATTTATTTAACAGACAAGTGTCAGTGAGAATATCATTATTGATTTTTTGGTATTAAAATATTAACATCACAGAAATTTTGAAAGAAATGAATAGGCTTCTAATTTTATCTCTTACAATTGTTAATAATGCTTGCAAAATTTATATATTTATTCACATGGCTTATGAATCTAAGATCAAGATTCTGAAATCAAAAGGCAGGGATGGTGAGCCAGGATAAATATTTCTATTTAATGCCAATATTATTGTTGCATGTTCAGTGTTCTAGTCACTATGGATATAATCTGGAGAGATATCAGACTCCAGCTACTGCTGACACCCAGGTTCCAGACACCCAGAGATGCTCCATCTGGTCTGTTAAGGTTGGACTGGTGCTCATCCCTTTGTGTGATCCAACCTCACTTCTGCATACACCCCAATGAGAAAAATATCTTTTTGATATAAGAAAAATCTGAGTTTAAAGTGTGTTCACAGCTTTCTACCTCTTTTCTTGGAATGAATTTAAATTCTATAAAACTCAGTTTCCCCATTTTTAAAATGTAATTAAAAATAATTACTTCATTGGATTTAGCAAATATTTCATGGGAAGATGTAGGTAAAGCACTTGTAAAACACTAAATGTTAGCTATAATTATTATTGGTACAGGTGTGGTGAATTTTTAATGAATGTATACACTTAAAGTATATAAACATTTAAAACACTTGCCGTGGGCAAGCTGCAATCTAATCTCTTTATTTATTATGTATTTCATTCTGATCACCACTTTAGAAATGTGTATGCGGCCTACAACTTGTTCATCATCGGGAATCTCAATTTTATGGATATCGTGATAGTTCTGTTCTGTATTCTACAAAGTAATTGACACCTATGATCTCACTGTCAGCATATATTCATCATGTAATAGTAAGTTTCTTCTGAGATACGCAAGATATTTTATTCTTCCCTTTCTACAATAAGAAGAACATAAGTTTTCATGTAATGGCTAGTATTAGATATATAGTCTACGTCTGGAGAAGAGAAGATTTCCCAAATGAAGACCTGAGTCTAACATGGGAAACAAATTTGTAGCACCAACAATACATTATTTCCTGATCTTCAAGGACAAGGTAACTGGACATACAAATTTAAGTATTAAATACAGACAATTAAAATTATAACTACTGTGTAATAAAAAACTTTTATTAATTTATATAATTGCATACATTGATTTAAAAAATGTATTTTTCTTTCTTCAATGAATATCAAATTCATACATCTCTCAGACTACTGTATTGCAATTTCTTACCCTCAAAATAATTAGGGAGAGGATAGTTGTCATTAGGAGGTTGATATTAGAGTAGTATTTAAAATATAAACACAAACAAAAATCATTAACATACATGGTTCATTTGGTATACTAATACCTAGAAAGGAAACCTAAGTCATAAACAAAATCCACTATTAGTCTTAGGGGAGAAAGGGACAGCAGTTAAAACACATTTACTGATCTTATCACTAAAAAGTGAAATTGTGTATGTAATATTTGTATTATACACATACTTTCACTTTTTGAATTTGAAACATTAATATTTATATATAATATATAACATATCTATCTCTTGAAATCTATATCAATATCTATATCTATATCAAGTAATTTGGAATTAGAGTATAATGTAAATTTAGATCATTATAATAGAGACAATAGAAACCCAGACGATACATCTCTCAATTAGCTTCACACATTTTTAGCACAGGCTCATCTATAACATAGTTTCTGGTGTTTGCTAGATTTCTCTGCCTGTTTCACTATTCTATTCACTTTCTCTTAAACATAATGAAAAGGTATGACAATCCAAGCTATTTTATGACTTCATAGTTCTCTCAATCAAAGAGAAAGAGTATAATCTGCAGGGCATTTTTGTGAAGACTTTTAGTGTTTGTATCCCATCAAGCCCCCTCCATTCTCAGAGTCCCATGGGTGCACTAATGACTTATTTTTGTGGAGAACTGCATGCTCTTTAATGATGCTTCAGCTCCTAGAGAACCTCATTGATAGTCTCAATGGCAAACTCTGAGAGCTGTTTTTCAGATCTATTTCTACTAAAATCACTTAACCTAATAAAATTTTCATTGAAAAGACATACAATCTAGTTTTCTCAAAGCATTTAAAGCATGCTACAGGTAACTTCAAGTCTCACCCCCACTACTAACCCTGTTACATGTAATTCATAGTTCTTGGAAAAGTCTCTCTATGACACATACCTTTCTTCTCTTTGCCAAGTGAACAGCAAGAACACTGTTAGGTTTAGCCAACTACCATGCACATACCTGACATTTACAATGCACAAGACAGCTAAATATAGAAATGTGTCTTCTCTGCTCACAAATGGCTTACCCAAGTAACATTACATAGCATCTTTCAAGTTACTTATATGTGATAGTCCAATGTCATGAAGGAATAAGGACAGTCAAGAATTTAATAAATTACCTGATTTATTAAATATATATATATATATATGTGTTTTTCTTTTGCATACAGTCATATACATCCACTAGAATGAAGCTTTCTTATTCCTGTAGATTCTACATTTCTTTAACTGCAACCAAGTACTTAAAAAGAAAGTTTAAAAAGTGTGAGGAAAAGATGGTGGTGTGAGAAGTGAGGCAAAAACCTCCTTCCCAAACTACATTGAACACAAAAATAAAGCAAATATAACTAATACTGCAAGAGTGACTCAAAGACTGTAGAAAAGACTGCCTGCATTTGGAGAAAAGAGAAGACCTCACAGAAAAGGGTAATGTAGCAAAGCTGTGATCCAGCAGGACCCAAGCACTCCCCCTACCACTGCTCACAGATGGGAGGAAGAGAAAAAGAGCAGGAGGGAATGAAAACCCAGGACTGCTAAACACCCACCCCTGGAGATCTGCTCTAGGAGCACAAACCCACATTACATGGTACTTTGGAGATTAGAAGCATTGGAAATCAATACAGGCAGAATTCTCAGAAAGACTGAGATTCCAGCTGCTTGGGGAGAACAGGTACGCACAACCAGCAGCTCCAAGACAAAAGAAAGGCAGGCACTTTGAAAGACTTCCCAACAGATAAAGGGGAACTAAAGAGGCAAAGATTACAAAGAGCTTGCTGTTCAGGAGAAAGGACAGGTGGACAAAATTGTCCCAGCACACTCAGTCCAGTAGGTTGGGAGCCTTCAGGAGCTTCAGACACTCCATCCCCATGGTTGGCAATGTGGCACCAAAGCCCCCACTGGGATACACAGCCTGCTACTCCTTCCTTTTGGCAGGCATCTGTCTATACACCTGCTGCTCAGTCATAGCACCAGACCAGCTGGAGGGTGGCCCCGCCTATGGAAGCTACAGGGGCATAATGCAGAGGCTCCTCCCTCTGAGGAGGTCAGCCAACTGGACCTGGCAGTGGAGGCAGGCACTGCAACTGGGAAGCAAGAAAGAGCCATTTCCTCCCAGCAGGTGCCAGTGACCCCAGCCATTTCTCCAGGTACTAGGAATCTGCAGAAAGGAGAGCTTATGAGCACTAGAGGATGCTACTCACAAAAAGTTATTATTCCACAGGAATCACTAGAAATATGAAATGGCAAAACAATTTTGTACAAACAAGAATCCAACAGACACCAGAAAGAGGGCTAAGTGAAACTGAAACCACCAATCTTCTTCAAAAAGATTTCAAAATAAAAATCATAAACATGCTCACAGAGCTACAAAAATATTTAAGATCTCAGGGAATACTTCAAGAAAGAGGTAGAAACTTTGAAAAATACAGTATCAGAAATGAAACATACAATGAGTGATTTAAAAGCAGATTAGATGAGGTAGAGGAGATGGTAAATGAAATATAAACAACAACACAGGAAAACAATAAGCTAAGGCACAGAGAGAATAAAGGATCTCTAAGAATGAAAGAATAATAAAAGAACTCTGCAACCAATACAAATAGAACGAAATTTTCATAGGGGTACCAGAAGAAGAAGAGAAAGAAAAGGGGATAGAAAATATCTTTGAGGAAATAATTGCTGAAACTTCCCCAATCTGGGGAAGGAAATAATCTTTCAGGTCATGGAAGTGCAGAGATCTCCCAACACAAGGGACCCAAGGAAGACAACACCAAGACATATAATAATTAAAATGGAAAAGATCAAGGAAAGGGAGAGATTATTAAAAGCAGCCAGAGACAGAAAAAAGATCACATACAAAGGAAAGCCCATTAGACTATCATCAGACTTCTCAGCAGAAATCTTACAGGCCAGAAGGGAGTGGCATGATATATTTAATGCAGTGAAACAGAAGAGCCTCCAAACTCTGCCTGGAAAGAATATCATTTAACTTAAGCAAGGATTACTCAGCTTCTAGATAAGCAAAAGTTTAGGAAATTTACCTCCCACAAATTGTCTCTGTAGTGTATTTTATAGGGGCTATTCTAGATGAACAGTGCTCCTAAGGCTAAATAGCGGTCACCAGAGAAAATAAAACCACAGTAAAGGAAGTAGAACAATTAATTACTAATCAAATACAAAATTAAATCAATTACCCACAAAGTCAGCCAAGGGATACAAAAAGAGTACAGAATATGACACCTAATATATGAAGAGTAGATGTGGAAGAAAAAGGAGAAGAAAAAAAAAAAACCTTTAGATTGTGTTTGAAATAGTGTAATAAGCAAGTTAACGTAGACTGTTAGATAGTAAAAAGCTGCTCTTGGACCTTTGGTAACAACAAATATAAAGCCTGCAATGACAATAAATACATATCTATTGATAATCAACCTAAATGTAAGTGAACTGAATGCACCAATCAAAAGACATAGACTTACAGAATGGATAAAAACACAAGACCCATCTATATGCTGCCTACAAAAGACTCACTTCAAATCCAAACACATACACAGACTAAAAGTGAAGGGATGGAAAAGATATTTCATGCAAATAATAGGGAGAAAAAAACAGGAGTAGCAGTACTTATATCAGACAAAATACATTTCAAAACACAGAAAGTAACAAGAGATTAACAAGAATATTACATAATGATAAAGGGGTCAGTCCAACCAGAAGATATAACCATTATAAATATCTATTCCCCTAACATAGGCGAACCTAAATGCTATGAATAAATATGTGGAACAAATAGTAACAGAATTAGGGGGGGGGGAAGTAGAATGCAATGCATTCATTTTAGGAAATTCAACACACCACTCACTTCAAAGGACAGACCAACCAGATGGAAAATAAGTAAGGAGACTGAGGCACTGAACATTAAAGAACAGATGGACCTGGCAGACATCTACAGAACACTCTACCGAAAAGCAACAAGATGCACACTCTTCTCAAGTGTACATGGAACATTTCCCAGAATAGATAAAATATAGGTCCACAAAAAGAGGCTCAGTAAATTCAGAAGGATTGACATGCCAGCAAGGTTCTCAGAACATGAAAATAGAAATAAATTATGCAAAGAAGACAAAAAAAAATCCCACAAACACATAGAAGCTTAACAACATGCTGCTAGATGTGAAGTAAATTATACAAAGAAAACAAAAAAGCACACAAACACATGGAGGCTTAACAACATGCTAAATAATCAATGGATCAATGACCAAATAAAAACAAAAATCAAGCAACATATGGGGACAAGTGAAAACAACAACTCAACACCCCAAAATTAGTGGGATTCAGAGAAGAAAGTTCTAAGAGGAAAGTATATTGCAATACAGGCTTACTTTAAGAAAGAAGAACAATCCAAAATGAACAGTCTAAACTCATAATTAATGGAACTAGAAAAAGTAGAACAAATGAGGCCCAAAATCAATAGAAGGAGGGACATAATACAGATCACAGCAGAAATAAATAAAATGGAGAAGAAAAAAACAACAGAAAGAGTCAATGAAACCAGGAACTGATTCTTTGAGAAAATAAATAAAATAGACAGACCCTTAGCCAGACATATCAAGAAAAAAATGGAGTCTATACATATAAACAGAATCAGAAATGAGAAAGGAAAAACCACTATGGACACCACAGAAATGCAAAGAATTATTAGAGAATACTATGAATAACTATATGCTAACAAATTGAATAACACAGAAGAAATGGACAACTTTCTAGAAAATACAACTTTTCAAGAATGACCCAGGATGAAACAGAAAATATGAACAGACCAATTACCAGCCCTGAAATTGAACTGGTAATCAAAAAAATTATCTAAGAGCAAAGTCCCTGGACCAGATGGTTTCACTGCTGAATTTTATTAAACATTTAGAGAAAACCTACTACCCATTCTCCTTAAAGTTTTCCAAAAAGTAGAAGAGGAGGGAATACTTCCAAACTCATTCTATGAGGCTAGCAACACTCTAATACCAAAACCAGGCAAACACTACAAAGAAAGGAAATTACAGACCAAAATCCCTGATGAACATAGATGCAAAAATACTCAACAAAATACTAGCAAACCGAATTCAAAAATACATCATAAAGATCATCCAACATGTTCAAGTAGGATTTATTCCATGGATGAAAGGATAGCACAATATTCAAAAATCCAACAACATCATCCACCATATCAACAAAAAGAAAGACAAAAACCACTAGACCACACCACAGATGCTGAAAAAGCATTCAACAAAATTCAACATTCATTCATGATAAAAATTCTCAACAAAATGGGTATAAAGGGCAAGTACCTCAACATAATAAAGGCCATATATGACAAACCCAAAGCCAACATCATACTTAACAGTGAGAAGTTGAAAGTTTTTCCTTTAAGATCAGAAACAAGACAAGGATGCCCACTCTCCCCACTTTTAATCAACACAGGACTGGAGATCCTAGCCACAGCAATCAGACAACACAAAGAAATAAAGGACATCCAGGTTTGTAAGGAAGAATTTAAATTGTCACTGTTTGCAGATGACATGATATTGTATATAAAAAACCCTAAAGAATCCACTCCAAAACTATTAGATCTAATATTTGAATTCAGCAAAGTTGCAGGATATGAAAAATACCCAGAAATCTGTTGCATTCCTATATACTAATGATGAACTAATAGAAAGAGAAATCTGGAAAATAACTCTGTTTACAATTGCATTGACAGAATAAAGTACCTAGGAATAAACCTAACCATGGTGGTGAAAGACCTATACCCTGAAAACTTCAAGATGCTCACACAAGAAATTAAAGAAAACACCAAAAAATGGAAATACATCCTGTGCTCATGGATAGGAGGAATTAACATTGTCAAAATGGCCACCTTGCCTAAAGCAGTTTACAGATTCAATGCAATCCCTATCAAAATTCCACAACATTCTTCAATGAACTAAAATAAATAGTTCTAAAATTCATATGGAACCACAAAAGACCCCAAATAGCCAAAGCAATCCTGAGAAGGAAGAATAAAGCAGGGGGGATTATGCTCCCCAACCTCAAGTTCTACTACAAAGCCACAGTAATCAAAACACAGATTACTGGCACAAGAAGAGACCCATAGATCAATGGAACAGAATCGAGAGCTCTGATATAAACTCATGTATATATGGCCAATTAATATATGATAAAGGAGCCATGGACATACAATGGTAAAATGACAGCTTCTTCAACAACTGGTGTTGGCAAAACTGGACAGCTACATGTAAGAGAATGAAACTGTATTACTGTCTAACTCCACATACAAAGTAAACTCGAAATGAATCAAATACCTGAATGTAAGTCATGAAAGCATAAAACTCTTAGAAGAAAACAAGCAAAAATCTCTCGAATATAAACATGAGCAACTTTTTCCTGAACGCATCTCCTCAGTCAAAGAAAACAAAAGCAAAAATGAACAAGTGTGACTACAAGTCTTTTAGCAAACTAAAAGACTTCTGTACAGCAAAGGACACACTCAGCAGAACAAAAAGTCATCCTATGGTATAGGAGAATATATTCGTAAACAACATATCTGATAAGGGGTTAACATCCAAAATATATAAAGAACTCACATGCCTCAACACCCAAAAGGGAAATAACCCAATTAAAAAATGGGCAGAGAAGCTGAACAGACACTTCTCCAAAGAAGAAATTCAGAAGACCAACAGGCACATGAAAAGATGTTCCACATTGCTAATCATCAGAGAAATGCAAATTATAACCACAATGAGATACCACCTCACACCAGTTAGGATGGCCAACATCCAAAAGACAAGCAACAAATGTTGGCGAGGATGTGGAGAAAGGGGAACTCTCCTACACTGCTGGTGGGAATGTGAAATAGTTCAACCATTGTGGAAAGCAGTATGGAGGTTCCTCAAAAAGCTAAAAATAGAAATACCATTTGACCCAGGAATCCCACTCCTAGGAATTTACCCTAAGAATGCAGCAGCCCAGTTTCAAAAAGACAGATGCACCCCTATGTTTATCGCAGCACTATTTACAGTAGCCAAGAAATGGAAGCAACCTAAGTGTCCATCAGTAGATGAATGGATAAAGAAAATGTGATATGTATACACAATGGAATATTATTCAGCCATAAGAAGAAAACAAATCCTACCATTCTCAACAACATGGATAGAGCTAGAGGGTATTATGCTCAGTGAAATAAGCCTGGCTGAGACAGACAAGTACCAAATGATTGCATTTATTTGTGAAGTATAACAACACAGCAAAACTGAAGGAACAAAACAGCAGCAGACTCACAGACTCAAAGAAGGGACTAGCGGTTACCAAAGGGGAGTGTTAAGGAGGGTGGGTGAGGTGGGAGGGAGAAGGGGATTAGGGGCATTATAATTAGCACACATAATATAGGTAGGTCATGGGAAGGCAGTGTAGCACAGAGAAGACAAGTAATGACTCTGTAGCATCTTACTACGCTGATGGACAGTGATTGCAATGGGGTGTGTGGAGGGGACTTCATAATATTAGTGAATGTTGAAACCACAATGTTGTTCATGTGAAACCTTCATAAGATTGTATATTAATGATATCCTTGTAAAAAACAAAGAGAAAGGTTAAAAAGATTAAACTACAACATTGATGACTAGCCATCCTACCCCTAAACAAGAGCACACTATATTATGATCATAGTTTTATAGTATATGTTTCAATGTAAAAACTGGTGTGGAGTTTAGTGATCAATATTTGTTGAAAATTCATCTTCCTTTTTTTTTTTTTGGTTCTTTGTCGGTTACTATGACAAATTCCTAAGAATGCCTTCCCATGCCATTTTATTGAATAGAGTAGAAGGAAATTATTTTTGAACAGTAACCTCAGCAAACACTGCTGCACATTTTGAAATGACTCAGCACTTTCTTTTCCCAGAGCTCTTCAGCCACCTCTGTTGTTTGTTTCATAAAGAAGAGTGGCAGATTGTAGTCTTAAGTTTTTGTTTGTTTCTTTTTAGAATTTTTTCACCAGGAGAGCATTTGATATAAATGGGAGTTACCACTGGTGGGCAGTGATAAAAAGCCTTTGACTCAATGAGTTATTATGGTTTAGATGTTCTTACCTTCTTCAAGATGTATTCTGTATTCCATTCAAAGATGATAGCTGGAGGTTCATTCAGTGATACCAATATTTCAAAGACCCGTATTCTGGCATGTCAGATGTGAACTTTGAGATTGTTTAAAATAGCTACTTAAAAAAAAATACAAAAACAAGAAATAAACAAAAACCTATTTCACTGGCCTACTGAATTTTACAGGTTCAAAATGAACACCTGAGATTCTGAGAGTGATGCGGTTCTACCTACTAATTGAAGACAGTATTTAACATCTTCAGCTTTATTTTCTCCATCCATCACACCGAATAATGTTCTCCTTTATACTTTCAGTGATATGATAAAGTCTGAATAATGGAAACATGGGAAACATTAGTGAAGGATATAAAAATGCTAGGCTTCAGCTACCATTGCTGCGGCAAGAGTTAATTGTGAAGGAAGGAAGTGATGAAATATTTGGAATTAGTCCTAGATAAAGGTAGAAATTAATAAGAAAAATGAGAAAAAATCCCCAAAGAAGCTGCCTATATGTAGATCACTAAAAATAATGTTGACTACTGGGAAGAGGTAGATGCTGCAAAGTGCCCTGGTTTTGCGTTCCAGTTCCTTCTGGCGAGTCAAGTATTGGGGGAGCGCTGCAGCAAAGACCCTAAAATGTCACCAGCACTGATAGAAGAACAATGTTTACTGATGACAAAGATGCATTTCTTTTATGCTGTCTTCTTTTCCTGTTGAATAGTTGCTTACCACATACATCTAAAATGAATGCAAAAAGTAGTCAACAATCCCATTCAAACCACAAAAGCAGAGTTTTGATGACAAATAGAGGTCTACCGGAAATGACCTTCTGTCCTTTAAAGTTGAAAGGTGAGGACTGATAGAAAGGTCTTGTTAGATATAAGCAATTATTGGGAGGTATAAGGAGGAAAGCAATGTCTGAGACAAAATTTATAAGCTTTTAAAAATAAGCCCAATATTTTGAAGTTCACGGACTGGTAAAATAAGCAAGCAATAGTCCAATATTTCCTGAATCAGCAACATCTCTTAAATCAGTTCTTTTTGGAGCACGCAAGTACACGTACACACATTCGCCTACACATATATGTGGTGGGGAGGAGTACTGCAAATCATTTTTTCCTTTCTTGACATAGTTAGGCAGTACACATTAGTATGGCTTATATTTTTATTTTAAATACTGAATCCATTTACCTATCTATGCAAAATATTTTCAAAGCTTGACATCACCTATCTTGATCATAGATAAAAATCTGTCTTGAATAAAATGTTTTATTAAAATATTTTCATTGTGCTTACAGAGAGGTTTCATTTGATATAATTTAACGTACAGCTACATCCCATTCACCTCTATCATTTTAATGCATTGAGAATATTCAAGATGCTATTTATTAATGACAGTCATTGCATGTATATTCTTTCCATTGTAGTGAGTTCAAGGTCTGCAACATCTATTAATGTATATTATTGTATAATAATCATTTAGACATTAGTACTACACTGGATTTTACTCGATGTCATAATATAATACAAAATAAAATACATATATATATTAATTTTCAAGATACCATATTAAAAAAAATACATATTACTACTGGCTCTATATTTAAAGCCAGACAGTTAAGTAAGCTAAGAAGCTATGAGAAGAACAACAGGAATAGAAATGAGCATATTCTTCAAGGACAAAGTAAAAAGACTGTGTTTATTAACCTGGAAAATCACATACTGATACAATTCCTGGATAAAGAATGATCTGCACTGCACAGCAATCATATTGATAAGAGACTTATGAGTCATTGTTGAACCTGATTTGTATTAAAAAATAAAATTATTTTACTGTGCTTTTGATAGAAGACAATATTGAGAGAATAAATTATTATGTAAATTGTAGGAAATATTGCATTTTGGACAAGGTTTTTAAAGGTTACTGATATTAATAAATACTTCATATATGATTATTTATTATTTCATTATGTTATTAACCAAGTGAAAAAGAAAACCCTCAAAGAAACACAACAGACGTCTCTAAGGCATCCTGTTATACTTAATAAAAAAGACTATGACCTTTACAATCACAGTTAAGAAGTGTTAATGCAACTTAACCTTTTGACACATTCCCTTATTATTCTGCCACAAGCATAATTGGTTATTTTATGTAAAATGATATTTAATAAAAAATATGCTTTTTACATTACTCAAATATAATACAAAATAATACATATTTCATTAAAAATTGCCTGGTTTTCATTATATTTCTTAGAACTGGATTAAGTTGTCTGAATATAATTAATTTTATGAAAATTGATTTTTCAACTTAAATATTGTTTTTTAAACAAAATGGCAATGTCTCCTAATTTCAGTTGTGCTAATAAAATGAATTACTATCATACTGCTGAATGAGAAATATAGATTAAATACCAACATACTACAAATAGCGAGGACAATGAGGCAGCCTAGTTCTCTCTCCTGTTTTTGAGTGTGCTATTATTTGAGAATTCTTAGTTGCAAGGTATCAATTCTCCCCTTATGATTCATATATGTAGAATGTTTAAGTACAGGCTAGATATCTTACTCTTCTTTGCTTCCTACTGTCATGAACAAGGCTTAGGATGTAGTAGTAGCTCACAAGAAAGGTGATTTAAAGTCAATTAATGAATAACTCAAATTAGAAGTGACAATTGTTTTGGGGTAATTCAGGCTGCTGCAGCAGGGTAAATGCACAAATAATCTGTCCATTGTACCCTCATCTATTTCTGCTTGCCATTAATTTGAAAAAATAAATGTGAGTAAAAATCCTAACATATTACCTCAGGAGAGATAAAGTTCTTTGCCATGCCACATCAGTGAGACATATGTGAGGTTCTCACAGCAATAAGGAAATAAGAGGATGGAGGAAAATAAAGGGTGGACTGACATAAGGTAAACAATAAATCATTGTGTATTCTCAATACTACAAACATTCCATCAAGGGGATATATCTTAGAAAGATAATCAAAGGCATCCTTGAAAGATAACAGGAGGGCAATACATCATATTTTAAGAAAGCTTTTCATTGTGCTAACAGTGTGAAATGAGAGCGTGTACCGGTAGGGCTGCCTGCTGGTGAGCCTCCTGTCCTTGACACCGTGTACTGTTTTTAATTATATTTGTTATATTATACGAGTGGGCCATAATATTTTCCTTTGCAGTCATTTCATTTGAATAAAAACTACCAAGTAAAACTAGCTTGGAAAATCCCCGTAAACAAAGAGTTAGTGGTTTGCTATATGCTGAGGTCATGATACTTCAACTTTGGTATTTAGAAAGTTTGTTTCTAACAAACTTCCAAGTTGTTTCCAATACAACTTCAAATTATAAAAATCACTGGTCTTGGAGAAACTCTGATTGCCATTCCTTGTTTATAAACATCCATCCTGTAGAAGATAAATATGGATTACCTCTTATGTATAAACAGAAAATAAATTTTATAGGAAAAGTGATGTGGAGTGTAGATAATGTCTTTCAAAACTTCACTCAGTAATAGATTGTGTTTTCAAAGGTTTTCATCAGTCTTTGATCTTAATTGCAGTGAGAAGTTATCTTCTTTTCTTTACCAAGTTAATTTGACTATGTGGCTTTTGGCTAACGTTCTCTTTTGCTTTAGTGAGAATTTTGTATTCATCATTCGTTTCCTAAATTTTCTTAAATTAAAACCCTAGATCTTGCCTCTTAAAATATAAAAATCCTTTAAAACCATTCTGACCCTGTGTCTCATGACACTTTTCCATTATTCAAGTTTTTAAATAAATGATCCTCTATTTGTTCACTAGATAATATTTACTTAGTTTCAAAAACATTAGATTATTCCTTCTGGATTGTTCCCTAACACTGTTCTGGAAAAACTCAACACGCCCATATTAGTTGTGAAATCCAAGGGATCTCTTCCAGACATAATGAAGTTTCTTTATTTACTCAAAATTTCCATGCCTTGTCAGTCAAAAATTGGACTATTCACTATACCTGAAACCTATACTAAATCTTACCACCACTCCTTTCTCTCCTTCAATTCCTCTTCCCTTTCCTATTCCTTTACTTTAAAAAGCATTCATTTTTTTAATGATCTGCACAAATATTATTTTCTCCAAAAAGTTTTAGTTAATTAGTTGATCCTACAGCACCATGTAATTATCTTGGCAACATATTAATACCTCATTGGAAATTGTTTGCTTAGTTATCTTTCCCACCAGATTGCCAGCTCCTGTAGGCTAGGATCCACACCTTTCTTGCTAGGAGGCATTCAATAAATATTGTTGGAAAGAATGAATTACTTCCCCTAATATTTGTCTTTGGTGTCAGTCTCTTTCTTATTACAAGCTTCTTTTTGTTTCCATTATCTTCATTCTTCCTTCTAGGGATTTCTAAACACTATTTGAATGTTCTTCTTCTATCTTGTCAATTTCTCACCTTAAAAGTGTAAAAACTAGAGATCTAACCTTCCTGCCTTTCCTCCAAATAGATGCAGACTTGTGACCTGGCTCCACAGATTAGATGCAAAGACTTATATTTAACATTCAGCATTTGAGGTAATGGGCATCACTAAGAATCCACTTTCATGTAAGGCTTTTTACAGCAACAATACAGAGGTTTTAAGGGAAGCAGTGTCCACTGGAATTTTTGTGACTCGTCATGACGAGGGGGTTCACAGTGGAGAATCATTAAACTGTGTTGTATGTATTGCTCATGATCTTACTCTGAGCCTAACTCTTTGGCCTTCCCAAAGCTTCTTTGAGCTATCAGGAAATGTTAAATAAATTCCTTTCCTGCTTAAGCAAGTTAAAATGAACATTGTTTGGTTAACCTCTGAGCACAGATAAGTTTTACTATTTTGAGCTGGTTTTTTTTAGTCAGTTTTGTAGATTCTTCTCCCTATGACTGGACCTTAATTATATTTATTCATTGAGTCATTCAGGAAATATCAACTACATGCCTATAGATGTCAGGTACTGCTACAGATGTCAGACATTCTACAGAGGAACATAAGTATTTCCTGCTTATAGTGCTAGTTTTCTGGGCTGACACAGAAAATAATACTTTATGAGTGATAATTGTATTGAGAAATAAGTAGGATAAGTTAATAATGAGTGGTGGAATATGGATGCCATTTAAAGTATGATACACAGGAATGCTTCTCTGATCTGAGATATATAATGAGAAACCTAAAGACACCAAACTGACTTTCTGGAGGAAGCACATTCTAGGCAGAGCAAATAGTAGGTACAAAGACCCTGGAGTAGGAGTGGGAGTCATGTGCTTGAGAAAAACAAGGGTTCCATATGGCTGAAAACAGTGGATAAGGGAGAGATGAAGATGAGACCAGAGTAGCTGAAGGCAGATCATGCAGAGGTTCACGGGACATTGTAAGAACTTGTATTTCACTATAAGCGAGTTTGGAAGCTATTAGAGATTTTAAACAGAGGAATATCAGAGAAAATGCTATCACCTGGCATTTAATTTAAAATATTACTCTCATTGCTCAGTGATAAACAGACTGAGAGAGCATGGATCATGGTAGAAGTAGAAAGACTAGCTAGATTTCCTAGAGAAGAGGTCAGAGCACCGAGACTTGGGCTTTTTCAGTCACAGGAAGAGGAGGGAGATCTAGCGAAATAGACTGCAAATATGAGAGAACAAGAAAAAATGTCACAGAAGCCACTTGAAGAAAAATTTCAAGGAAGGGGATGTTAACTATGTCAACTGGTATGTTAGCCAATGAAGACTCCAAGTTGGCAAAAGGGAGATTATTGATAGTATGAACATAAAATTCACTCATTTTGCTTACTCAACCCCATTGTTTTGCTTGATGACATCTACTTAACTTGCATTTTTTTTCCTGCTATCTATATTTGATAGCTAGATGCTTCCAACTCAGATTGTTTTAGTGAGATTCAGGCCACTTTACCAAATTCTACTGGATATTTCCATTTCCAACTCAACATATCCCCCTCAATAAATTATTCTCTTTTGCCCATTTGCAACTCAACATATCCCACTCAATAAATTATTCTCTTTGCCCACCTAGATTTTTTTTTTAAATCATCTTTCCAGTGTGGAAGAGAATTCAGGTTCACTGAAGCTGTCATGGTTCATAAGTCATATTCATTTCATCTCTTAAATGTTTGTCAAAAAAATCCCTTCCTATCCATCCCAGTGATGCTCCATAGTTTATGCCCTCATCCCCTCTTGCTTGAGTTATCGCTATACCCTCCTTCTCAGTATTTCAGTCTTTAGTGTTATTCCTCTTTTGACATTTTCAAATCTCCTGTACACTAATTATTCTTGATTGTGTGATATTTCTACCCACAGCCATTTAGTGGCTTCCCATTCCACTGGGATGAAAAATCTGCATCTCAGGCTATGGTACTGCTGATCTGATCTGCTCTAGCGTATTAGCTAAGCTGAGTCTTTTACCTGTATCTCTGGAATTTTGTGTTATAGGAATTCTCAAACTATGTTCACAACTATTCTTAAACTAAATTCTCAACTATTTTCATTTCCCTGAAACTGACATGTTTTCTCTTATTTTCAATGTGATTTCTCATCCAGGTTTCTCTGACGGGACTGTCATATATTTGCTCAAATGGCACTCGGGCACTGTTTTGGCTCTCATAAAGTTTGAAAGTGTAATAGACACAAAATCTTCACTCATTTACAACACATTACATGAGATTTGGCTAAATATAGGGATCTAATAGTATTCCTAACATGCAGTGTTTCTTGAATGTGCCTTTTTCTCTGCATGAATGAATGCTGAACAAAAGGTGTTTATGTAGCCTTTATGTAATTCTCAGAAAGGATATAATTGATTTTAGCATGTTGTGGGAAGTATAACTTACTAAATCTTTAACTCGGATCACAGCAAAGAGAACATGAAATGGATTTCTATATGTAGAACATAAAATGCAGTCTTTCAAGTCTATGGCAGTAAATGACTACATGTGCTTTTTATGTATAACATTGCAGTATAGCCTTCAAGATAACAGCTTATTATTAAAGAAAGAACAGATATATACTAAATTCCTCTCGGATATAACAGGAAAAGTATTGTTTAAACAGCATTTGTGACAAATTCATTTAGAAATACAATTGGACAGCATAGTATTACATGAAATTTTTTAGAGTGCTCTACAATCCCAACATGAATGCTGAGTAACAGAAATTACTTAATGTAACTGAAGTATCAGAAGATTCAGACCACTTATGAACTCTTAATGATTTACCTTTAAGAAACAATCAAAGTTGATTATTATCAGAGGTAATAATCATGTTCTGTGAGCAACAGGCTAGTAGAAGCAGTCTGCTCTAGCATGAAGTAAATATAAGCATCCTGAAAAAACCATGTAGCATACAAGATCATAGGGACCTAGCTGTTTCTAAACACATCAAGTTTTAAAAAGAGTATCAGTTGCATTTTCAGGAAAGCAACTTGCAAAATTATTTTTTAAATTAAATAATTAAATAACATTAGAATGCACATAATTTTCTCTGCATAAGAGAGGTCTAAAAATAGGTTTTGATTGATATCAATGTATAAATTTCATGTGACATGTATCAATGTCAATAGTTTTTGTAAAATTTGGACTGGCTTTAATCCAAATCCTTTTAAGGCTTTTAGGGATATCTTTCAAAATTATGTGTTAAATAATTATATATTTAAAATTGTACGTTAAGGAAGTAAAATACTATGTCAGCTTGTTTTAAAATGGTTTGCATATTATCTAATTTATATGTTGAAGCCACTGTATCCACTTTGGAAATATGGATTGCTGAGCTATATCTCTTTGATGCATAAAAAATTATTTTTAGTGTTTTGAAAGGTCTAGAGTTTCTACAAAAATGATAAAGGTGTGATAATTACAACTTCAAAATTATATCATCCATTTATGACTTTAACAGGTTTATTGAGGTATAATTCATATAGCATATAATTAACCCATGAATGTGTACAAATCAGTATTTTTAATATATTTACAGGGTTGTGTAATCAACACTGCAATTTAACTTAGAACATTATTTTTCCCACAAAAGGAAATCCTATAACTATTAGCAGTTGTTTGTTATCTTCCCCCCACTCCACAACCCCCAGGCCTAGGCAGCTACTAATACTAATTCTGTCTTTATGGATTTGCCTGATCTGTACATTTTAAATAAATGGAATCATATAATGTGGCCTTTTGTATATTAATTCTTTAATGTAGCATAATGTTTTTAAGGTTCATCCATGTTTTAACATGCATCAATACTTCATTCCTTTTGATGGCTAAATGCTATTTAATTGTAGAGATATACATTTAGTTTACCCATTCTTTGGCTGCTGGACATTTGAGTTATTTCCATTTCTTGGCCATATTTTTTCTTTTTCTTGCTTAACTGCCTTGGCTAGAACAGCCAGTAAAATTCTGAATAGAAATGACAAGAGTGAACACCCTTGTTTGTTCCTGATCTTAGATGGAAGAAATTCATTTTTTCACCATTAAGTACGATGTTAGCTGTGAGTTTTTTTGCAGATATCCTTTATCATATTGAGGAAGTTTCCTTATCTTTCTAGTTTTTTGAGTTTTTTTTTTATCATGAAGGCATGTTGGATGCTGTCAAATGCTTTTCTGCATCCATCAAAATGGCCATGTTATATTCTTAAATCAGTTATAGTCCTTAAAACTATACCACCAGAAAATGGTCTAGGAAAATATAGCAGTCAACAAGAAGGGCCCAGTCACCACTCTCACCTCATGAATGGTAATGGAGAACAGAGGGAAAAGGAAAACTGTAGAAAAGATACAGTTAGTGAATGTGGAGGGCAATGGTCCTCTATAAATAAAAGCTGGATTTATTCTTGTGTGCAAAATTCCTGAAGAGCAGCGCTGTAGACATTTATTCCACTCAGTATTTCCAGATCTTTGCTCTTTGGAACAAAGGTGTATTCTACCTGCAGAGAACAGTCAGGCTCTAATTCCAAAGATAATTTTAATGTATCCTCTACTCCAGTAAGACAATCAAAATCTAAAACAAGCCTAAAAGAATCCCACATGGTGGATAGATGCATTTTGCCGGGTTTCTTGTATTGGATTAGATAGCATAAACAGTCAACATTTTGCAAGTGTCCTCACAAACATGAAAAAATGTATTGTAAAATAGCTAATAACCACAGGCAAAGTTATTTTCTATGTTAATAGTGATGCCTTTGGTGTATATGTTTGTTTAATCAATAAATATAAACATGAAACAACTGACTTACAAATTTTCTATTAAACACCGAGATTGTTATATTCCATGTGAACGACCATGCCCTTGGAGTTTTATATATACTCCATGGCTTATGACAGTTTTTACAGTCTAATGGTTATAGTTAAGCTCTGTGGCAGATGGTTTGGGCCCAGAATATGCACTGTAGACAAAATGGCAAGCGGATCCTGCTAGGGCTAATTGCAAGATATTCTGGTGTCATGAACTGATTAATGCTTCTCCTGAAGAAAAAAAAGCAAAAACAACAAAAAAAAAACCTGACTGCTTATATTGTCCATCCATATTAAATGTTTTGTTTTATTGAATCTTATAATAACTATAAGCAAGTATGATACTCTGATCAAATTTACTTTACTTTTCAATGAATTTTTAAAATTATGAAATGTAAAGAATTATGGAAAGAAGAAATTCGATAACAAAAGCCTAATTATTATCATTAATACATAATACTTGAATTGTACACTTTTTAACTTACAAGGTGTGGCTGCATTCACGACTCAGAGATGGTTGAGTATGATTTTTCTCAAAATGTAACTTGCACATCACTTAGAAGCAGCATGTGTATATTAGCTTAGTATTATATTGAAATAAAAAGAAGCTAGAATATACAATATTGATAAGTCCTAAAAGTTGTCATTTCTTAAGTTAAATATTGGATATTATGGTAGTGTTACAATTTCTACTTTTGTAAAATAACTAGGAATTGGATTTCATACTGCTTAAGCAGAATGCAAGATTAGATATAGTGGCTTTACAGATCCCCACTGTAACAACCAAAAACGAAATAGACATTCACCAAAGATGAGTACTGAAAATCAGAGGTGCAGGATGCAGAAGAAATGTATGAATAACACAAGTTCTAGGCTTGGAAAAATAAGGACTATATTGATCAAATAGACTATGAAAAAAGAGATTTTTCAGGGCTGTATGTGATCACCTTACAGTTTCATCTTGTGCAAATGGATAATAAATATTGGTTACCCACAATCCACCAAGCACACCTTCAATCATATTAAGGTAAATCTACGAGAAAGCTGCAGACTATTCATGTAAGTTTAAGTAGATTGAAGCAAAATGATTTCTTTTAACCAGAATATAAAACTTTTTTGTCATTTTGCCTCTTACAATTTTATTGGAGGAAACCTATACTGATAAATTAAAGTAAGGTATGTTGTGGATGTGTTTGTGACTATAAAATTTGAATCTCAAGAAATCTTTGAGGAAAAGAACATTATTTATGAAGTAAAGATCAAAGTACATTTACATGCTCATTTAAAAATGAGCTTACTTCAAATGCACTGAGTACATTCATCTGGAAGTTACTTAGAATTGTAAAAAGAATTACTGAGTGACATCATTTAATGGATTTCCTCATATTTTATATCCCAAAATTATTTCAGTTGACGTAAACATAAATTAGATTTTTTTCTCTTTAGTAATAGTTCACTTCTCCTTTTCTGTTTCAAGATGCTAAAATATTAAAAAAAAAAGCAAATCTTGAGTGTGGCTGGAAATGCAAAATAAATACCTGAATTTGAATAATAACAGGAGATACTGATAGTATAAGAAATACGCACTCATGAATACTCTTTTTAAATTTTTTTCATTATTTGGAAACAATGAATTTTCTTTTCTTTTTGAGTGAAACTCATTCACATAATTCTAGATTGTATCTTCAGTCTCTGAATACAATTTATAAGTGCAAATTAGGTAATGTCATTCTATTGTAATAAGTTATGGGCTATCAATCAACATGAGACTGTCAATGTATGTTCACAAGCTCTAAGCAGATTATTTTTTTGTTCTCTGACATCGCATAAATTGCATGATTTCAAGGGTAGCAATTATAGGGTGCAATCATTTATATACCAAATACATTTGTAGTGTAGTTTGTTAATTAAAGATAATGTAACGAATGGTTATCATATTAACATACTTAATATATAATAAAAATAGTATTAAAAACTTTTTTGAAAATAGTTGGCATTTAAAAATATTTCAATAGATATTCATGATCCTAAGATAGTTTAAAGTGCTTTTATTAAACAATATTCTTCACTAAAAACAATTTCTAAGTTCTGTAATTTTTCAATGAAAAATTATTCAAGGTAAAAAGTTTATCTGTGCACACTAATGAGCATATCTATCTCATCCAAGTGCTCAAAAGCATTCCTTACAAATGCATGAGCAACAGCATTTGAGAACTATGCAGATGCAAAGCTATTATTTCTGTGTATATATATATATTTATTTATTTATTTAATACATATAATGTATTTTACATAATTTCACATAAACATATTTAGAAAACAAAACAATATATTTCAAAAAGGCATTCACATATTTAAAACTCAATTTTTATGGTTATGAACAATAAGGAAATAAAAGCAATTGACTCCTAAACAGGTTAAAAGAAGTTCATTTAGTTTTTTTCTGTTGAGAACTATAACCTGTAATAATTTTCAACTGTTCTGAGTATCTTTTTAAGATGCAAAATATATGTTAACATATGTATGTGTATATAACATATGTGACATGGACATGTGTAGTTGCACAGAAATCTTATAAACAATGATTTAAACGTAGGCATAATGCTGACTCATTATGTTCCCCTTAAAATTTAGAGTCCTTTTGCCTCTTCTTTTCTTTTTAAATTTTTTGTATTATTTTATACCAACCAAAGTGTCTGCTTTATGTGAGTTATAGGCATAAAGAACTCTTATGGACCCATCATTCAGCCTAAGAACCAGACACCAACTTTGCACCTACCTCCATGCTCCTCTTATATGTCATTGCTCTCTGCCTCCCCCACCCCATGTAGTAAGCATTATTGTAGAATCTATTGCATCAGTCAGCTTTTCAATTAATGAGAAATCACCACAAAATTAGAGTGGAAAATAATAAGTATTTATTTCTTACTTATATCTGGTGAGAGGATAGGGTGGTCCTGCTTTAAGCTTTATGCCTAGTTCAGGTCCTGTCCATCCTTATTATTTCTAGGGCTTAGAGAGAAGGTCAGAAGCTGAAATGTGAGATGACCCACTGTCATTTCCACGAACAATTGCACTGGTCAAACCAGTCACAGAGCTAAACCCAGCATTACAGTTATATGCCATGGAGATAGCACGTGGGGGGGGGGGAACGCCTATTTGTTGAACAATAATCTAATCAATTACATGTGTGTTTATGATTTGACTCTTTTCCAAATTAAGACCATTTGCTTACAGCATTCAATTCCAAAGGGAGGGAAGAGAGGATCTCACAGATTTTTGGTACTATAAATCAGCAGGGTCAATACTATCTTTCCATTCATTAATTTATTTAACATCTTTTTAGGAAGTTTACTGTGTTTCAAGCACTTCTCACATCCTCCATTTTTTTCCCCACCTAGTCAATAGTTTCATTTAAGATTGCATTTATTTTGCATTAAGTATTCCATTTAGAATATAAAACATCTAAAGAAAATTATAATTTTATATAGCATAGCTAGTTGATGCTACTATATTTATTTGATAATAGTAAACATGTTTAAATACATAAACAGTGATGATGAATGATGTCCATTGACTTGTAGTACATTTAAATTATTTCAACAAAATTAAAGTTGCCATATTAGATTAATTTGGCATGTAAATAAGCAACATAATAAAGCAATTTACTTTGTTGTCTGTTAGACTGTGATTCCCTTGTGAACAATGCTATGAGAAAAAAAGGTCCATTAATAAAATGATTGAATTAATTTATCAGCAGAAAGTTTATTTCTCCAAGAGGGCTTTCGAACATATCTGCAGTTTATTTTTTGTTACCATTTATTTTGTAAAATGAAATTAAAAATTTATAGTTTTTGCTCTGTTCTATTTCACATGGAATAAGTTCAAGTTTTCTCTGGGAAAACAGTGAGAGTAAGTAGTTTGGGGTTTTTTTGCATAAAAAAGTTGAATTTCAGAAAAATGTCTACAGAGGTAGATTTATTATGGTATTAGACATTAAAATTAAGTATCCATATTTAGTCATTTTCACTGATTATGTAATGAGATCTGAAAATCTTTAATTGCACGTTGTCTTTGCCAAACTTAATTCTTGCAAATAAAGAATACTCAGTGAGACTTGTAAAGACTTACTCATGTATGTCGTTTCTCAATCAGTTCCATGTCTAATAATATAGGATTCTTAAACTCTACATTGAATCACTGTCTCACAATGTGTAGGCATTTTCCTTTTATGAGCTTATACCTCATAATCATCTGAGTAACCCATGTGCAAAATTTATACCAGTCTCTTTTGACACTGTCATCATAAAAATGCAAACTGAAAATGGAAATAGAAGAGTTCAGTTTTTACAAAGCAATAAAGTAACTGAACTTAGACCCATTCATTTATCACTAAGAAAGGAAAATGAAGGGCCAAGAGCATATGGCAAGCATCCCTTGTCCATGCATTATTTGAAGTCTCTTTTAGGATTCAGGGCTACATTACTGTTTGTAAAATCTTCAACCTAAAAACAGGCACGGGAAACTTGCTTTAAGAACTTTAATAAATATTTAAGCCATATCACTAATTCTATGTTGCAATAGATTTTTTTACTGGTCAGTATTTTTAATAGAGTATTTAGATGCGTAGGAATTTATAAAATCCTCTCTCTCTACTCCCTGACCATTGGGCTAGGAGAAAAATACACTAACACACTAAGCCAGTCATAAAAGGAAAAATACTGCATGATTCCATTTATATGAGGTATCTAAAGTAGCCAAACTGATAGAAGCAGAAAGCAGAATGGTCATTCCCAGGGGTTGAGGGGAAGGAGAAACGGGGAGCTGCTGTTCAAAGGGTGCGGTTTCAGTCATGCAGGATGAAAAGTCTAGAGAGCTGCTGTACAACATTGTGCTATGGTAGCAATACTGTACTGAATACTTAAAACTTTTAAAGAAAGTAGTTCTTATGTGTTTCTCACCACTAAAACAAAGGAAGAGAAAAAGAGAGAAAGAAAGGCATAAAAGGAAAGAAAGAAAGGGAGGGAGGGAGGGAGGGAGGAAAGAAAAGAAAAGAAAGAGAAAGAGAAGAAGGGGAGGGAGAAAGTTTTCCCAAAGCACACCCAACAGAAATATAGTAAAGCAATCATACCATTATTAATGACAGAGGTTTTTTAAATCAGCAATCATGAGAAATTAAATAAAACTTCTTATTAGTTGGGATCATTATCTTTATGATTCTGGTATATCATGGGTCACTGCATTATTAGGTGTTTGCTATTGGCTGATTCAACTTAATGTGGTGAAATTAAACTTCCAGTTGTAAAAGGATCTTCTGAACTCTACGAAATTACATGTTTTGTAAAGCCGGACACTGTGGGGACAGCTAGTGAGAGGTCCATGCAGGCTTTACGACAGACTTATTTATCTGCAATATAATGTGGGATATAAGGATGTGTAGGTGGAAGAATGGATGTATTTTCCCTGTGTCTGAATCACTGTTTTCCTTAAAATGAAATCTTTAAGCATCAGATTAATGTCTGTGAAACCGTAAAACAAATCCCCATATAAGTCATTTGAGTTCTTTGCACATTAGACTGTTACAATTCCTATTACGAATAATTAGTAACTTGTCATGATATTAATTATATCAGGTAAATTTGAAAAGTGCAAGTGGGCTGTATCCAACATTACATATTATCAAAAGAATTTGTAAAACAGATATAATGTGGCTCAAACACATGCAAATTTCATAACTTTAAAGCTAAATATGCTCAATTAGTCTTTAGCCAATCAACAAGTCACAATTTCATATCCTGTAATTTTTATACAATAAAAATGTATGACTTAAAGAACAATTGTACTGCAATTAAAACTGTATAATGAATACTCAAAAACGGTTGTTAGCATACTTATATAAGCGAATTACAGATAAATCAGAAGATTTTGGAGGTGTAGTCAACCTTAGAATGCATCTTATATCTAAATATTTTGTTTGTGTCATGGCAGGCTTTAGAAAAATAGAAATATCCACACACATGTTTTTTATTTGTTGTCCCTGATAAATTTCCACTAAGAAACCTACTTGCAGAGGTCTAGGTCTCTTTTTCTCCATTTTTAAGACTTTGGAGGAGATAAAATAGATCCCCTTTTTAGTGCTGTTTCTGTTGTAATAATCGCCTTCATACAACTGTGCCTATTTCAGCTTCAGAGAAAAGGTCAGAAAGAAATCCCCTGGCAGCCCCCTTCCTTGGCTACCTTTCTGAGCAACAGCAATGAAACAAATAGCGACAGGTAAAGGGATTTAACATGAGGATCAACAGGGGAAAAACTTAATGAGCAAAGTTTGTTGACACAAAATTCAAAAGGACTCTACCATTACTTTCAATCTGGTGACCCTTTCTGCAGGACTCAAATAGCAGATTGCCATTTTGAAAAATGAATGGGAAGAATCCAAGTGATTCAAAGGCATTCCGCCTAATTTCTCTTTGGCTTTTCCTCATTTTCTTTAAGCATTAGACAGAGGATCAGATATATATGAGACAAGGGATATATTGAGTTGGAAGTAGCAATATTTGTGATGTGAGAAGTTGAAAGTAAATCGCTGAAGAATTTAAATATTGAGTTGTTGCCCAAGGCTTGTAGAAGCACACTGTAGATGACCCAGATGTGAACAATTTAAAAAAATAAGAAGGTCTGTGAAGTGCAAAATGCCAACTAGGTCCCCAGACCACTGCACTGAAAAATGGTGGATATAGAGGAACATTGGTTCTCACGTCCATGGCAGCATAAAGGGCTTTTGAAAAAATTATTAGACATCTTAAAAGACTATAGATGATGAATCTATCACATAAAAGTCAAACACTTTAAGAATACTTGGTTAGGAAATAATGAATGTGCTAGCTCCACTGGGGTTATATTATATTTTTAAAAATATTTAAAGGTAGAGTAGACATCCTGAATCAGTGATCAGAATGCATGCAGAAGAAAAAAGAAAGATTAGTTCAAACAGGGAGAAAAGGAGGGACCCTCCCTAAACAAAAGTGCGATTTTTTTTCAATTTAGATGAACATAATATAAAAATAAATAAAAATAACCTAAGAATTACTTAAATCTTTAAGATAGGCTTAGTTTTTAATAAGAAAACGTTCATATCTGTTATTTATTTTATGAAATACTGATCAGTAATCATATTAATAATTATTTATTTTCTTTTAATGCTCCAATTGCAATTGAGATTACTAATTTGAACCCCAGAGAACATTGCTACTTCTAAAGATACAGTATGAGCACAATAAATACTGATGTAGTGTTAAATATTTTTAACCTTTCTGAAAAGATAGTGCATTTTGCGATTTTGTATAAAATGTATCTGAATTTATTTAAGTTGGATATGGCCTCAAAAACCTTTTTAAAACTGTAACAGTATATACAACATAAGTACAACAACAATGCCTGATGTAGGGTGGGTGTGTAATATTTTATGATTGTTTCCTTATAGAACTGTTATCACAGTACAAATTTATGAAAAAACATGTTGAGAAAACCATTAAGTAGTAAATAGTTCTTTAGACAATATGTAAAACCAAGTGAATGATGGAAAAGCAACCCATCATTTCCAGAAGTGACTAATATGAAAGAGAATGAACTATTCTAAAACTCAGGTTAGTCACACTGTATAAGTGACTGATGGTAGCATGTCTGGTTACCTTTCATGAGAATCACATTATTTTAATCACATTAGTTTTACCCAAAATAATTTGAATTTGAACCTTTCATTAATTTGAATTTGAAATGTTTATGCATGTCTTCCTTGGTGTTTCTCCTGGCAAAATGGATGATTTATCTTTATAAAAGAGAAAATGTGTTTACATTAATCCTAAATCAGAATTGAAGACTAATATACTTTTTCTCAAAAAGAAGCTTACTTATGAAACATGTTGACTTGAGAAATGATCTGTTTAGTTAAAAATCATAAGAAAAATAGAATTTTTTGTTTGGTATCAAAGCATTCATTACTATGTACCCTCTAAATATAAAACTGGCACAAGCAGTAATTATGAAGAAAGAATTAAATTGCAGGGTGCCATATGTAGTGACTTTTATAGATGCATTCATATTGATTACATGTAATTTCTAGCAGACCTATTTTAACTTTATAAGAGAATGTGGCAATTAATGCTTTTACTTTACTACACAATATATTACCTAATAGAAGTGCTGTTGAAAAGTTGTCTGAATTTAACTGTGTATTTTCACTGTATCTAAAAAATGTCTTCGTTGGTATTTTAAGAATTGTAGAACAGTCTAACATTGCTGTTAGTGTTGATGATCATTTTTTATTCTGTGAAAACAAATCAGCATGATTGAATCGCAAAATTTAAAGGTCTGAAGTCAAGAAACGTTTCCAATGGATCTACTGATTTTATGATTACAGATTTTTAAGCTTTTAAAAATAACCTGTGCACTAATGAAGGTAGGCATTGATAGCTTTTAAATAAAATCTCATTTTTGTGCCTTTGTAAATCACATGTATGCCACTGTGTTTAATGCTTACTCTCTTGCTATTTTATAATGTGAAGATTATAGATATTATACAATCTCCTAATTGAAAGATACTCTATATTTAACCAAAATGTATGTATATAAACCCTTGCATGCTGACCGTAATATCCATAGAGTTACTAGTACAATGAATATTAATCAATTCATTAGACTCTTAGGGAATAAAATCAAATATGTAAGGTTTTTAAAGCAGTTTAAAGATTTCTAAGGTAATGTCTCTAATTTGTTCAAAATGTGAATTACCATCATGGAGAAACTGATTGTCATTCTTTCTTATACAACTTTTAGAAATAGTATTTTTAATATACTTTTTAATTTTCACTGACAATTTTCTCTCAAATAACAGTTTCAGTTCTTTCACTTTTTCAAGCTAAATCATATATAAACCCCACTATAGACAATGACTGCATTTTATTCTATGTATAAACAAAATATGTTGATGTTATGAATAACACTTTTTATCTACATAAGTAAGAAATCCCATTCCAATTATTTGAAAATGAACATTTTCATGTCTTTATTCATGTTCCATTTACCAGTACATGCTTCTGAGATGTGATGGGACCAACTTAAAAGACGAGAGAAAAACCCTCAAATCTACATGTCTAATTTCACATATTATAATGGTTTAACATTCAAAATTCTTCAATTCCCCTTCAGTTACTGCAGAATATTTCCATGATATTCCTTTAATATGAAAGAAATTCATACTAAATGCAGTGTGTTTCTGGAACCAAAAGCTTACTATAAGAGAGATCTTTTTAAAAATGGCTGTAAAAGAATCATCCTTAAAAGAATTAAATGAACTGCACCACTCACAGCTGTAGAATAATATACAATATACAGTTAATTAGGCCACATGAGGACCATGTTTCTGATGCTGGCCACAGTAGCACACAGACGAAGATGACAGTTTCCCTCAGATGCTTGAACTCAGGGCATGCCAATGGTGAGTGCCTTCCCCAGTAAGGCAGCACAAGCCTGTTTCTTTTACAAATCAGTGGAAAATGCTGGCATGTGATATAGATTTGTACTCTGTATTCTTAACCTACTCTAAATACAAGGCGGCCTCACATTGCTGCTACAGATGAGCATAGAAACTTGAAATACATAACATATTAAGAAATAATTGTGATTGGTGAATACTGGAGATGTTACCAGGCAGCTGCATCTGGGAGGTCTCTCCCTGTGCACCAGGAGAAACCTCAACCGGGATGGGGGAGGGTTCTTGACTCTGAATGAGAAAGAATTCTCGAGCAGGTCAGAGGAGTGTAGGTAAGGAAGGAATTTATAAGAGTGAGAGTAGAAATGAATGGCAGTGGCCTTGCAGGCAGCTGTGAGCAGGGAAATACAGAAGTGCAGAGGGAAAGTTTGCTAAACATTTTCTTGGTATAGGGCAGATTCCCATGCCATCTCTTAAAGCCAGGGTCACTTGGCTTCCCGTGTCTGCTTGGATCTGCACTGCGTGGGCGCTATCCCTACCACCCGGGATCTGGGGAGCTATGGAGCATGGGATGGAGTGAGATTACACTCTGAAAATTTCCCAAAGGGAGGTCCTCAGGCAGGCTCCTGCAGCTGCACTTCCCTCTGGGTCCCCCAGGCCCAAATCTGAGCTCTCAGCAGCCCCTCCCACAGATGAACTTAGGGCATGTATTGAACTCAGGGCATGCCAATGAGTTCACTTAAAGAGAGAAGTACAGGTGTCCTTGGAGAGGAGGCACTCTGAAAGACTGGGGTTTCTGTCTTTTAAGCATTTTTTAAAGGGCCAGTGTGTATAGACTTGTAAAGTGGTCTCAAAATGCTTATCTCCAGGGACAGACATTAAGTCTCTTCTGTAATCAGTCCTCCAGGTAATTCTGCAAAATTAACTTAATTCAAGAAATTGGTCAGTTCCTCTCCAGGATGGCACCTTCACTATCAATCAAGACCACCTGCCCTGCCCCCAAAGTAGATTGAGTTATTGTCTGTTTACTAAAGAATATGTTAGGAATCTTACTTTCTAACTTCCTTGTTTTTAAAATGGAATCTTAGCTTTAAGATGGAATTCCTCCTGTTCTCACTATACTGTTTATATCTCAGCATTTTTCATCATAGGCAGGAAAAGTTAACCATGATGCTTGTCCCAGGTCCCTGCCCTACATCAGAAAGAATAAATTAAATATCTATCTTATTCCCAGTTCTGCAACCATCTGGTTATATAATTGGTGAACCTTGATTGTTTCCTAAAGTAGCAGTGTTGAACTGCACAATCATTAATATTCCTCCACAATTTCCCATGCTTTTACCCTCATCCAAATTATGTATTAATTTATCAATTTCAACTATATAAAAAATAATTCCTTATATGCAAGCAATCATCATCAAATATAAATATAGTTATGGAGAATTATCACAAATATAAAATGTTTCTATGGAAATATATAAACATTTCATAGGCTGTTAGTAATCACAATTAAATATTGTTTAGAAACCAAAGGGCTAATACTATCTGTACTATATGAGTTGCTCTAAGATGGAAATAAGCTAATGTATGTAATACATGTTGCACTAATTTAAATGACAATTTGAGAATTTGATAAGAATGGTCACCTACTGAATTAGCTTATTAACTCTCCATATTTATATCTAATAGCATTTAGAAAATAGAGGGTTATCCAAAACCTTGGGCCTACTCTAGTTTCTACTTCATGACATCAGTATTGAAACACACGAAACAGCAGGAACAAAATATTATGTACATGAATCACTCAAGCAAAATGTAGAATGAATCTAAGGGATTGATTATTATAGAGACATTTTTCTCCAGGTTGATTCATTCATTCAACAAATACTCATCAAATATTCACGCTATTTTAGCTTCAGGTGGAACAGTATGAACAAGACAGATAATCTTCATTCTCAGAGTTTAAACAGCCCAGTTAAGAAGACTGACACCGAATAAATAGTTACAGCACAACGATTCTAATACTCCATTGATTGCTAATTTTAGAAACTTAGGAGAGGAAACTGCTTCCCAATCAAAAGTCATTATAAATGTGTTTTAGCACTGGCAGTCATCACAGGGGCTAGATGAGGTCAAAAGTATTGGTTGACTGTAGAAACTAGTTGTACATAGATAAGTTGTAGATCTGTGTGGGAACACACAGGTCAGGATAGGTGACTGTTTTCATGGGTAATAAAAGTTAGATTGGCTGGAGACATAATTGCAAGACAAATTCATAGGAGTTTATTCCACATATCCACAGAAGCCTCAAGGGTATTTTGATAGAACCCCAGAAGACTAGATGCTCTAAAATATCTTAGGCATATCTGCTTGGTGGAATCAATGGTAGTTAAATTGTACACTATATACACTCCCTAGGAATGAGGAGATTATTCTTATGACTATGCTAAGGGCTGACAGGCTTCAATCATGTGGAAAGATCATGTCTGGTTTGAGATGGAACTCCACTGATCATATTTCTATCCTCAAAGGATAAAAAACATTTGCCACGTAGATGGAAGGTAGAATTATCTTCTTTCTTATTGACTTATTACTTTCACATACACAAATGTATTTTAAACCAGGAAAGAGACCTGAACTGTTATTGAAATACTGATATATTTAAACTATAACTCTAAAGAGATTGTTAAGCATTTGACACCATTCATGATTTAGAAGTAAAAAGGATAGAAATTTAGATATATTATGATACAGTCTGTCATATAACAAGTGACAAAAATTAGAAAAATACCAATTAAGTTATTTTTGCCCAAGGTCACACAGCTACCTCATCTGTCTAGGACAGATATTTGAACCCAATTCAGGGCTATTATTTCATGACACTAAATCTTATTAACAGCTTCCTAAGGCCTGATTCTCAGAATTAATTTCAGAAAATTCAGTTACAAAGCATTTGTAGAAAATTACCTTCAAACAAGGAAAATTTAGCAAAAATTATGAAACTATTAAAATATTTTAACTTGTCTAAGAACATAAATTATAACAGGTTAAGTGGAACAATTAACAGGAAATGTCCTATAATTCTAAATTTAATAGTGGAATTACATTTAACATAATAATGGTGTCAACACCTTTTTATCAAGTAAAATACCTATAACCAAACATCTAAGCATGCATTTCTGAATATAAAGGTATTAATATATGCATATCTATCTATAAAACCTATCTGCTTCACAATGGCAAAACCTACATTCTTTATGCAAAAATATTCAAAGTACTTTTTGCACTTTTATACACATATTTCCTGGATCCTTATAATGGTTATCTGAATTTATCTGCACCTGCATAGAAGAGCTCTGTATAAGAGCTTAGTAGATAAAATTTACATAGTTTCATATGACTTGCTACTTAATGATTGCCGGAGCCAGAGTAGCAGAAACTAACTTCTTTTATTCTGAACCTGATTAGAAATATTTTAATGATTGATTCTATATAAGATTCTAATATTAGTATTGTGCTATTTATTAAAATGCACTTTTCAAAGCCAGTGAGATAAAAATCATTTTGTTACAAATTTGCAAAAGAATTTAAGGTTTTGTAAAGTCTGTAACAAAACCCATCTCTACATACTGTGAATTCTTTTCATGCCCATCTGTTCTTAAGTCTAAATTGAAAATACAATTTTACTTTTTGGTATTTTACTGTCTAAATAACTTTTTCATTATGCATATATTACAGCAGTATAAAAGCTGTGATTAGAATGCATTTGATTTTTAGCTGTAAATTCACACACACACACAACTTCCAATAAGACATGGTATGAGTAAGCAAGGATGTAAGGTAGAATAAAATCAGTCTAAAAGAAATCATGCTTTGGTCACATTAGATCATTAGTAAAAATTAAAATATCACTTGAAGTGTTATTTTCCTATGTCATCAAGCTCCTAAATTTCAGTGCTATCAAGTGCATCCTTCCAGGGATATTTTGCCATGAATATTTGTGGGAAACTAAAAATAGTTTCCATCTGATTGATTTTTAAGATCCATCAGTGAAGCAAATCATCAATCAAAATTACTAGAAGACTGTGTCTACATAAATGAGCATTTTCCAGCCATCCTGAATACATACGAGCTAGCATCACCAGTACAGCTGGCTTGTTTTTCAAGCCAATGTCCATTCTGATTGATCATTGTATCCATTCTTAATGGTATCTGCCTTGAAGTACTAGTTGCAAAATATTTTTAATATAATTACTGAATATATGATATAAATGGTTAAACTTAATAGTCAAATATTTGTACTCAATCACTAAAATATTGTGAGGTAAGTCTAACTGCTCAATAAAACTTTGAAAATGCCTTGCAGGAAAGCTCCTGAAATTTTTCAAAAATCTTGAGTTCAATTGACTTGAGTTTAGTGGTCTTGGCCATTTGAATCTAACTTCTAACCAAGTGTCTTTTCTATGATCTATCATACTGCCTTAAAGGAAATATTATGATTGATTTCTCCTCTGAAAAGAGAATTTATATGCACAAATCTTCCTCATTTGTTAAAACATGACTATTGTTCTTTTGAGTTTTATCATTGGAATATATTTATGTTTCTATACACATATGTAGAAAGAACATTAAGGAAAAGAGTTGTTTCAATTTAAAAATAGCTCATCTTATAAAGCAGGATTCATATTACTCATAAAACAGAGGTGCTTTACCAGTTCAATCAACTGACCTTTGCCACATCATTTTAACCTTTAAAATTAATCTGTGCCCTTTTTCAGTTTTCCTGATCATTTTCAATATAACAGCAGAATGCCTTTTATTGTAAGAAGTGTTTAACAATGAGCTAATAATCAAGGTATTTAATTGACTTCACATTCCCTAGACACATTCCGCAGGCACCCAATATTGCTAAAAGGTCTCCACAAAAACAGATTGAAAACATTTCTGACTCTTTCAACATCACTTCCTTTTGACATACATGCTTTAGAAAGGCAGGTTAGTTATTGGATGTGACTGGCCCAAGAAAAGGATTATCACCCCTTGGTTGATATGTGGTTAGTAACGAGAACAAAAGGGGTAGAAGTCTGTAAAGAACTTCAGAAAATTTCAGATCCTGCCTGACCATTTCTGGGCAAAACAATGCTTCTTTGTTTCCCTTAAGATCAAACTGAGGCCAGCCTGGTTGGTGTAACTCTCAGGTGTCCGCGAGGTCAATTTTATTTCTGGGTCAAGCTGTCTGAATTATCTTCCTGGATTGACAGGGCCCTGGTCATAAGGATATTGACCACTGAGTAGAGTACACTGTTCATAAGCCCTGCTATGTTGTCTTGCTAATATTGTGTTAAACTGGATTAAATATTGCATTAAATTGTGTGATCATGGGTTTATGCTTTGTAAAATATGCACTCATTCCTCTCATACCTGATCTTTCCAAATTAATGGTCTGGGTCTGAGATTATTTTAAAATGTAATGTCTTTCCTGGAACAAGACAAATTTTGTGGTAATACAGGGAAAATAACCTCACCACCTGGAAAGGGAACACCACAGAAACTGAAAGAAGTAGGAAGGTTGGTTTTCAGTACTAATGTTTGTCTTCTTGTTCTTGGAGGCTTCTTAATGAAAAAATAATGCCTTGCAGGAAAGCTCCTAAAAATTTTCAGAAAGCTTGAGTTCAATGGACTTGAGTTCAGTGTTCTTAGCCATCACTGACCAGAAAGCTGTCACCATGATCTGATTCCCATCTCCCTCTTCCCTAACTAGAAATCTACAAGAAACAGCTGTTGAAGACCCCAGATTCTGCACCTCCAACACAGAACACCTATAAGCTCCTTTGCATATTTCCAAGCTCCATCCTGAAGCCACTGCTTAGACATTCTTTGAAGCAGAAGAATTATAACCAGTTAAAGCATACACTAACAGGACAGGTTGTACTGTCTGCCTTAAATTAATCTCTTCAAAACCAGGCTAGAATCAATTATTCCAACTGAATTTGAAGCCCTAAAGGTGGAGGCAACGTCAGCCTATGCACTTTGATTAATATAGGTCACACTTGGGGACTCCCAACAATTTTAACACCCTTTCAAGCCTCCCATGTGTACTCTTAACACTTTTTGTGTGGAAACCAGGCATTAGCTTACTCCTGAAAACACAATGCTTTTTGCATTAGAGGAGTTAATAAGAGACCATTAAAGTTGAAGTAAACATCTCCTGTAAGTCATGTAATGAGTGACTCAGATGACTATGGACAGTTCACCAAAATGACACTACTCTTGGTTACTCAGGAGAATTTACTGAAGGAATAGCTGATTCATTACTTATGTGCATATTTTAAGTAGTTTTCCTAAAATGGAGGTTATACAGAGAAATTATAAAATGTGTCCTTGACTCTACCTGAAAGAACTATTGATACTACCTCTTGGATACTGTTCTTACCAGTTTCAACTCACTGGCCAGGACTGTTATGGATGATGGAATTATCCTTGTGAGCTAAAGCGGAGTCTGTAAAATTCCTAATAATTCCTACTCTAACTGGACTAGTTCCTTAGGACAAGTGGAAAGGTCAATACAGAAATTTAAGAAGAAAGCTACCTGGATTTCAAAGGTCCTTGATGATGCATTGGAATTACACAGTGGGTTGATTCTGAGACCCTGGAAAGCATAGTTAGCTCCATACTGAAAATTGACCTAATCCTACTATTTGGTGTTCTGTTGATAGTAGTAGTTTTAATTAAATACTGTTTGAAACAAATATATTGATATTACACCAGCTTTTGTTAGCTAATTCATCAGAATGGCCCACACACCAGCATACTTAATGTGAAAATGTACCAGGAGCTAGGATGCTCTAGAATGAGGAGTGTAATAGCATTAGGAGATAAATCTATTCAAGTTTTTCATATTTTCTGCATATATTCAATATTATGAATAGGGAATGAATGGTTCTTCTGTCAGGATCATCTTTTCATGAATGCTTTTATATACAAGAATGTTGGAAATTAGAGATATTGTATCCTAACAGAGAGAAGAGCAGGCTTACTTATAACCATGGAAGTTAAGGATTGAAACAAAGGGCAGATTTGCTTATTATCTATTATAAAGATTTTAGTTTCTTAAGATGAGATTTCTTCTATGTTAACACAATACAATGTGTGCAAGTGTCACCTGGTCCTTTTTGCAGTCCCCCGTGAGAACTGAAGTTCAGGGAACCAGCACAAAAATACTGTTGGGTTACTACTAATGCTGCGAGTATTAATGTGCCCCTCATCTTTGACACATGAATCTCATGTCTTCAACTGCCACCAGTGAGAGTGTGCCAGGCTAACTTCTCAGTTAAAATTCCAGACTTTTCAGCGGTCTTTATAGGAGGTTTTTATCACAGCATTATTCCTATTATTGAAGGGAAGTGTTTTGTTCCCACTGAAATAAACACTCTCAGTTTGAATTTGTCTTCCATGCCTATAGTGCTTTGGCCAAATCTGCCATTCTTGGATTCAGAAATTGCCTTATTCATACCACCATACCTTTCTAGAATATCCTTCCTGGTCAAATTCCTATAATAACTCTCTTATTTCAGATTTGCTGGCTATCTTATATACCAAATGGTACTTTACCCAATATTTACCATCCACTTTCCTTCTTGCCGAGTTTCTTCTTCAGACATCTGGCTGTAATATGGTCAGAACACAGGCCACCTTATGCCAGGCCTTGAAGGAAGAAACTTAACCAAATATTAACCAGTTGTAAGAATACCACTCCTCCTCAACTAGTGGATTAAGAGTGAGTTGGATAAGGAATGAGCATATGACTAAACTCCCATTAATGAAATATAGGAAGAACTCTTGTGAGAGGTTACCAGGAGATATAATTTTCCATAATACAAACAGGAAGATGAAAGACGAAAAATCCTGTATTCCTTCATGAATTTCAATGAAATTCTAAGAACACATGATGCCTCAAGCTCTTATGACCTTCTTGTGATGATGAGGATTGAAATCTGACAACAGAAGCAAATATAGCAGAAACTGCTAAGTAGAAGAATCAAGAGCCTAAATCTTGATGAGATTTTTGAGCTGCTATACCAATTCTGGACTATTGTCTTTCTAGAAATATGCTTAAGTACACATAAAAATGTTCTATTATAGTTGCTGAGCCACTTTTAGTTGAACATTCTGTTACTTGGAGATTAACATATCTCTGATAAACAATATAAAGAAACAAGGTGTCATTATTATTAGTTGTATCAATTTGCTCAACTTATGTTATTTTGCATATATCCAATTAGTCTTGGCAACATTTGACTTCTTTTCATCCAAATATGGTGTGTCTGTCTGTTGTGTGTGTGTCTGTGTACACACACATGTGCATGTGCATGTGTGAATATGTGTAGATGAACATAACGGATTGCCGTATTACATAAACTCATCTATTTATGTATCTATCTTGCTCTTCAAGCTTTATGTCAATATTACGATTTTTAAAACTTGAGATCTTTTGTTATGATAAAACCTTGTTATAAATGTGTATCTCTATTAGCAGTATTTAGAACAATATATAATGAAATACTCACATGAAGTTTATCAGAATCTAGTTTTGTATTTATGTTGACTGCAACTTAATTCTATACCCCACATAAAATTTTAGGCAACTCAGGTGAGAATCATCTAAATTACTATATAATTGAAAATAAGTTGCAAAGTGTGCTGTCACAGTACATACAATGTGTATTATCAAAGGGGCTAGCGGTGACCAAAGAGAAGGGGTTGGGGAGGTTGGGTGGGAAGGGAGGGAGAAGGGGATTAAGGGGCATTATGATTACCACATATAATGTAGGGAGGTCACAGGGAAGACAGTATAGCACAGAGAAGACAAGTAGTGACTCTATAGCATCTTAGTATGCGGATGGACAGTGACTACAATGCGGTGTGTGGTGGGGGGACTTAATAATATGGGTGAAAGTTGTAATCATAATGTTGCTTATG